>JABXJD010000324.1:42500-365000 GCA_013375575.1 Percina caprodes | reverse complement strand
TGTGTCTGTTAGAACACAGACTTCTCTCTTTTGATGCAACATGCAACCTAGCTAACAGGTAAAGAACACAAACAACAAAATCACAAGCTAACTTGCTTTAAATGTGCAAGAACTATAGACCAATACAACAACAGGCTTAAATGAACTGACAACATAAGTAATACAACTTACAGTTCTCAAGGACTACATACATACATACATCATACATACAGTGGTGCTCAAAAGTTTACATACACATGCTTAAGTTGACTAAAAAGAGGAATAAAAAAATCATGTTTTGGAAATTTATTTTAATACCTAAATTAAAAAATGAGGTAAAATCCAACCTTTAAGGACACCAATTTTCTTTGTGAATGAATAACGTATTGTAAATAAATAAATGTTCTTATTTTACAGGTCATAAGTATACATACCCTATGTTAAATTCCCATAGAGGCAGGCAGATTTTTATTATTAAAGGCCAGTTACTGATTCAGGATATTATGCATCCTGATAAAGTTCCCTTGGCCTTTAGAATTAAAATAGCCCCACATCATCACATACTCTTCACCATGCTTAGAGATAGGCATGGTTTTATTTCAGTTAGACTAATACCTGGTTTGATTTGCATTGAGAGATGATTTTATAGAAAGTATCCCATGCCTATCTCTAAGCATGGTGAAGAGTATGTGATGATGTGGGGCTATTTTAATTCTAAAGGCCTTTATCAGGATGCATAATATCCAATCCAGGAAATAACTGGCCTTTAATAATAAAAATCTGCCTGCCTCTATGGAATTTAACATAGTATGTATACTTATGACCCTGTATTTTAAATAAGAACATTTATTTATTTACAATACGTTATTCATTCACAAAGAAAATTGTGTCCTTAAAGGTTGATTTTACCTCATTTTAATTTAGGTATTAAAATAAATTTCCAAAACATGATTTTTTTATTCCTCTTTTTAGTCAACTTAAGCATGTGTATGTAAACTTTTGAGCACCACTGTACATACACACACAATCTCAACTGATTATCCTCCAGACAGCTAGTCTCTTTTTCTTTTCTCTCACTTTCTTCTCCGTGTGGCGCATGTGCCCGCTCGTGGTGTGTCTGTGCTATTTTCCGACATGACAACCTCTTGTAAAAAAACTAAAGTAACGAGCCAATTATTTTAGATGTAAGGAGTAGACATTACCAATATTTGTGTTAAAATGGAAGGAGTAAAGGTAAAAAGTTGCCACAAAAAATAGTAAACTTAAAATATCGTAAAAATCTACTTAAATACAGTAACAAAGTATTTGTACTTTGTTACTTCCCATCTCTGAACATTCAGTTGTGAAATCTTAAAAAGGAACAGTAAACCTTTGCACTGAAGGCAAGTGTTTCCACTTAGAAGAAATGTAAAGTTAACATTTCTTCTACTGTATAGAAGAAAGAGAAGAAGAATCTACTTTGAGAATGAATACAGATACATACAGTAGATTACAAGAAGTTAACTTTCTCAGAAAGGTTATCCATTAGCACCACCTGTTGGAGAAAACCGAAACACTACAACCCACATTTAATTGTAGCTGTGAGTTGCTTCATCACTCTCTTGAGACCTGTTGTAACAAAAATTAAGTTCTTGAATGCACTTTAAAAAAGATTTCACAGCACACTGAACATTGCTTTTTTATTATTATTATTATTATTATTTTTATTATTATTTTTTTTTTTTTCTTTTCCTCAAAAAAAAATGACTCCTCAGTCATTACTGGTGATCTCTTTCTTCAGGGTCTGGAGGTAGTTTTCCGTGTGGGACTAGCCATCCTTCAGATGAACCAAACTGAACTCATCCAGCTTGACATGGAGGGAATGTTACAGGTATAGCACCATGACACCATGACATTGTCATTCAAGCAGGTCAGGTCTAAAAGGGAGGAACCTCCACCACACCCAGATAATTGATACATTTGTACATTTGTAATCCCAACCCGTACCTGTGTATATGCTGACAATTGATGTAGTGTTTTGAGCTCAGATAAACACCTAACTAAGGCATCAGAGTGCATACTTGTTTGAAAGTAGCAGGTTAACTGGCTGTGTGGTGGCATTTATCCTTCCTCTGATTCCTTACTCTGCTCCAGCATTTTCAGAGGGTCATCCCACACCAGCTTGATAGTGGGCCAGATAAGGTCATCCAGGCTGCTTATCAAGTTAAATACAACGCCAAGAAGATGAAAAAGTAAGCACAATACTCAATTCATCAACATCTACCAAGCTCTCATTTTGCTTAAGCATTTAAAAAAAGGCCATTCTGGTAAGCCTATCTCACTTACTGCAATTCATTTATCTTTATGGTTCTGGATTCCGTCTTTCAGTTTCTACTTAAACTTAAAAGTTTTCTGTAACTATTTTATAACAACTTTATATAAAATTTTCAGCCATGACTTAATACATTATTCAGCAGCCTCTCCTGAGTTTGTGATGAACATTTGTATTTGAGACTCATAAGATTTTAGCCTACTTGGCTTTTCGCCTACTAAATTCAGGCTACAAAACATAAACATTGTATTAGTTAGCTTGTTGTTATTATGATGTGAACAAATGTGCAGATCTCGTATCTTTTTCTTGCATATTTTTTTTGATATTTTGCTTCCTTTCTGTTCTGTAATTTTAAACTCTGGTAGATTTTTGAGGACTATGATTAACTGCTCCTCAGATCTCTGAAGGGTAATCTAGACAGCTAGCTAGACTGACTTGATCTGTCAGATCTGAGTTTTCTGTTTCACGACTAAAACAACTTTTGAGTGTACATGTTACACCAAAACAAGTTCCTTCCCGAGGCTATTTTCCAGCGTTAACGGGGCTCCATGCAGCGCTTAGCACCGCCCATGACGATTTTGATTGGTTTAAAGAAAGGCCAATGAACCAGAGAACGTTTTTCTCTCATCCCGGAATGCTGTGTGGACTAGCCAGACCCCCCTCAAGCAGCATTGTGGAGGAAGGTGTGGCAAAGGGAGACAAAGTACCCCAGCCCACGTTAGACAGATTTTCTTCATTTAATATTCTTGTCTTTACTGAATGTCTGTGAAATGTTTTCAGGTTAGAGAAAGAATACACTACAATAAAAACTAAAGAGATGGAGGAGCAGGTGGAAATAAAGGTGCGTGAAGATTGAGTGTTGAAAGAAATGTTTTGAAGGTCCCAATATGCGTACTTTGTTTAATGTCAATTTGTGTCAATTTCTTTTTTTGCAGAGGTTGCGGACAGAGAACAGGCTCCTGAAGCAGAGGATAGACACATTAGAGAAAGTGAGTGCAGCAGTGTCTGTCACAGGTCCTCCGTAAACAGAGTAAACAGTCAGACAACGTAATGCTCATCAACATTACATTAACCCATCAAGTTGTGTCTGCTCATGCGTCTTTTAATGAAGAAGTTTAACTGGGCTCTGTTAGTTGAAAGTCCTGTCATGATAAACCATCACTGGTTGACTGGTACAGTATGGTACATTTTCTAATTGCAGATAAACAAAAGGTAGATTTGGACTTGAACTTGTCTTGGTGTCATTATGGTGACTGTCTGTGTGGCTTGAATAACAGACACTAACTGAAGTAGAGACTGTAATTAGCCAAGTTTGGAATGTGAAAGTAGCTGCTTGATGCTGTTCAAGTCAATACAAAGCACTGCATGCCAAGTTGCACTGTTTGTATCATTTTGTCTGTCAGGTAAAGGCACCATGCATGAGGTTTGCCATGGATAGCAAGGGCTACACCATGTTTGCCTGCAGAGAAGAACAATGTGATCTAAATAAGTCTGTTACGCACAACCAGCTCGCGGCGGCTGCTCTCTGACTGTCAGATAACTCCCAGGACCTTTTTAACTCTACCCATGCTAATATTAACCACACCAAAGCCCATAGCTTTTGCTCAGTTTAACAACACATAGCTACTTTACACTGTTATTGTGCTGTTCTTCTATACTTCACTCTGCTATTACTACAGCTGTCCTGTGCTTCTTCCTGTCTAAAACCTGTCACTGTTATCAGCACTGCCTAATTTTTTTTAAATATATTTTTGTCATCAGCTTATTTGCACCTTTTCAACCACACCTGCATGCAATGTTCCTTTTCTACTCCTGAATATAAACATGATTCTACAGTCTGTAAAAAAACATTTCTGGTTGGGAAATGAACATTGCATTTCTTCTCTACAACAATCAATTGTTCTATTTGTGTGCTTTAAACTGTCCTCTGGATTGTCTCTCTCTGCTGTCCCTTGTTGATATTTCTGTTTTGTAGGAAAGTGCTTCCTTGGCAGATAGATTGATCCAGGTATATTCCTCATTTTCTCTTTACCCAAATTACTCATGTTGCACCTTTTTTCCTTCTCTCTCCTTAGCATTGCATGCTTTTGACTAGCAGAATGGAGGACACAGTAATAATACGGAATCTAATTAACATTAATGATTCTCTGAATTAAGAACTAAACCATATTATAATAACCGATTTTTGAATAAGTGCATGAAATACCAAATTGTGGCATGTCAGATAAAGTGAGAGAATCACAAATTACGCTGAATAAAGATAAACAGAATATAAATCACTTGTTGTTAGAGTTAAGCATGTCCTTAGAAAACCCAATCCCTCATCTTCTGCTCTGATTTGCCCACCCATTCCGCCCTCTCGTTTTACTTCTTGTCGTGCTCACACCACCCCTCCTCGGTTGGTTATGTCCCAAGGGACAAGTGACTCGAGCTCAGGAGGCAGAGGAGAACTACCTGGTCAAGCGGGAGCTGGCCACAGTCAAACAGCAAGGTGAAGAGGCCAGTGCTCAGCTAGAGCAGGCCAAGACAACCATCAGGCAGTTCCAGCAGCAGCAGCAGCCGCAAGCGGTAAGGAGGGCTACAGAGTCCCCAGCTGGCAGGTTGCACTGGCTCAGATCCGGCACAGTCAGAAACTGTGGTGTTGAGACTGTTGAGGACCCCACCTTGCCCTGTTGCAACAAAATCCAAGCAGATCAGGGTTTTTCTTACTATCCACATCAACTTTGGGTAATGATCTGTTTTGGCATGCATGAATTCAAATTGAGACACGGAGCACTACACAGTTCAGCCACCATTTACATCTTCTGCATTCTCAGAAATGCATTCATGAATTTGTAAGCAGTTGTCTCACAAGCTGGTAGATTTCACACATGTACACAGAATCCTCTCGTTGTATATCTATTGACCTAACATTCTTAATTATTGATGGTTGGATTCCAGATGATAATGTGCAAACATTACAAGGTTTTACATAATTTGCTATCTTGCTTCTCAATGAGCAGTCATGAATTAGCAATGTGAAAGGCAAAATGGTTGTTGTCAGCTGCAATTAAGGTTGAATTCTTTGTAGTGGGGAGTAAAGAGGCACTGGTGTGTGTATTTTCCTCAGCCTATGATTTTCATCAAGAAGAATATTAGCTGAGCATGTTTGATGGGCTGGAATTATTTTTGTTTTTATCTTACTGGATGTTGGATGTTGAAAATTTTGTTCTTAAGTGCCAACATTGAGGACACACAAGCATCAACATTTGTAGCTCTACTGTGTTGTCTGTGCTCACGCACATGTTCTGTTGTAGAAGCGAGCCCCTCGGTACTCCGAGGAGTCCGTACTGCAGCTGGAGAGAGAGCTTGTGCAGGCCCGGCTGAAGGAGGCAGAGTCTCAGTGTGCTCTCAAGGAGATGCAAGACAAGATCCTGGATATGGAAAAGGTGTGTTGCCTTAGACATGATGTGCTGCCTAAATCTAAGTCAACATACAATAATATTATATGACTAGGCTACAACTACACCTACTGGACACATCATTAGTTACACTTGTACAGTCTATTGTGATCCATTACAGCTCTGCCTTTACAAAGATGATGATTATTATTATTATATGCATTATGTTTTGATTGACTGTCAGAGAGGTATTAATCTACATGTTTGTGATTGAGGTTGTAGTGTGTACAACTGTACTGCATGCTTTTGAGAGGTGTTTTGGCCACTCCTTTTACATACATGAGAGGGGCAGAATATTAGAAACACATTTTAAATATAATGCACTTCAGTACAACACCACCATCCACTGACAGCCTCAATAATAAACATAAAGTACAATATTAGCTTTCTGACAATGTCAACAAAAACTAAAAAATTATAAGCTTTGTAAAAGTAGAATTCATGGCAGAGCTGTCGTTTGGGATTGCATCACATTGTACAGGTGTACCTGTAATGAAGTGGCCGGTGAGTGTATTTCTAAAGTTTTAAAACATGCAATATTTACACACCTAGAGGAACACATCACTACCAGATGACACCAATGTGGCACGTCTTCAAGAGGAGCTGATAGGGGTGAAGCTGAGAGAGGCAGAGGCTCTGACTGGTCTGAAAGAGCTGCGACAGCAAGTCAGAGACCTGGAAGAGCACTGGCAGGTGAGCACCAACATGTCAATGCATTATCGAAGAGCTGAATCCCCATGTGTGTGAAATGGAAAAGGGAAGTTTTAATTTTGTCAAATGTGATGGACTGAATGTGATGGATCTTAGCGTCACTTGGCACGCACTGCTGGTCGCTGGAAGGACAGCCCCAAGAAGAATACCCTGAGTGAGCTGCAGGACGAGCTGATGAGTGTGAGACTACGTGAGGCAGAGGCCCAGGCAGAGCTTCGGGAGACACGACAGAGGATGCTGGAGCTGGAAACACAGGTCAGATGCGTCCAAACCACATTAACCTGGTGAAGCTGATTTCTTCTTTTGATAAACATTTGGTCCTGCATTTTCAGATTCTTAGCTTTGCTGTCCTTTTGATGTCATTTATCAAAGACAATTACAAGTATACCGTGGTATGGACACTTTTAAAAAGTGAGGTGGATCTAGAATTTGTCTAATTAACAGTGAATGAGTTGCAAAAAGTGAATTATCTCTGTATGGTCACACAGCATCCTTCAGAGGGCAGCACTCATCTGTACCAAACAATTCAGAAACTTAAAGGTGCCCTGCCACACAAAACTGTTTTTACTTGCATTTTTTTAAATATGTTAGGTCCATATGTGTTTGTATTATGTTATGAATGGGAAATCTACCTCCTCAGCTCTAGCCACTGAGAAGAAATAAGAGGAGAAATCAGGCCAATTACAAAAGCTGGTCGGTCTGACTTCATGTTGGCTGAGCTCATTACTATTCATGAGCTCGCCCAGTTGTACTGGGTAATGAATGCTGATAGCCAGCTGCTCATTGGCTAGCTGTAAGCCAGTCAAAGTCAAGCAGCTTAGCTTGTTGAATATTAATGAGAACTGGTACAAATCTAGTCTTCCTGCAGGCTTTCTATACCATGCTAGAATGGCTTGAAGTAAGGTAACCAAGGCATTTTTTTCACAAAAATGTTTCAGAATCCATGGTAGAACTTCAGACATTACCACAAAGTAATGATATACATGTGGCAGGGCACCTTTACATGTGCAGGCAGTTCTCATTATCCAATTTTGTAACTTAGTTCTTTTTTGGATAAATTGATTGTTTACAAAAATAAAAATATAGTTTTTTTTTTTAATGGGCTCACACAGAATCAGATTCACAGTAACCAGCTGAGACGGGCAGAGCAGGACAGTCGCTGTCTCCAGGAGTGTGTAAAAACACTGACGGTTCAAAATAAAGATCTGAATGTGCAACTGCAAGAGATCAAGCGGAGACAAGCGGAGATTGAGTGCAAGGTACAACTCTGCTGCTGTTCTGCAACACTTAGCACTCTGTGCATGGGGGAAACTACTATAGCTCAGTTGTGACATAATATAAATCAATTAAAACATTAAAATATTGTGTTAACATGTACAATTGGTATATCTATCTATATATATATATATATATATATATATATATATATATATTTATTTATTTATTTATTTTTATTTTTTTATTCTATTAGGAAGAAAGTTTTTTTTTTATTTAGCACAGCAACATCTCTCAAAAAGGAATAGAAGATACTAAAATGTTTTTTAAGTGTTAAGTACTTAGCTTCTTTTGATGCTTTCTTTTTTTTTGCAGAGCAAAGAAGAGGTGATGGCAGTGAGGCTGCGGGAAGCTGACAACATAGCTGCTATGGCTGAACTACAGCAACAGATCTCAGAGCTTGAGATTCAGGTAAAATCCCAACACACTACTTGCTGTGATTTTCTGTAACATCACAGTTCTGTCTCTGCATCAAGCTTTGAATTTCCTCAACTCCTCTGCGAACCGCATTCAACATATTTAAACTTCGCTCAGATAGAGAGAAATTTCCTATCCAGGAATGTGTGTACAGATAAAGCTGAGTTATATTATTAATTTCATTGATGCAAGGAAGACGGTTTGATAAGTCAGTATGTTTCTCAGTTATTGCCGTCATACAATGGTTTCCCTACATAGCATTAGACCTACAGTGGTTGTTTTGTTTGTTGGCAAGGCTCTGATGGGGGAAAAAAAGACAAATTTCCATCAGCCAAACCTAAAAGTATCTTAATCTGATAGCAATTGATGTGTTGCTTGCTGATTTTGCCTAGGAAACACCAGTGTTGATTAAATCTGATCAAACCACCACACCCACGCAGTCCTTATGACGCAGATAAGAGTTATTGTCATATTTTTTTCCAATTTTAACTTATTTAGTCATCAATATGAAACGTTTTTATGCATTAGACATGTAACGTGAACAACAAATGAGGAGATGGCAGGATAGAGAGTTTAGTAAAGATTTGTATTGTCTTTTTTTTTTTTCTTTTACAAATCTTAACTCAAGTAAAAGGACAAACCCACCTCAAATCAGAATTTACACATTTTCCAAACCTTATATCTGGATGAGAAACAATGTAATATAATATATTAATATAATAATTATATTATTATGATTGAGTTTTTGATTTCAGTGCATTTCAGAGCTGAAACTTGGTTAACTCAGTTTTTTTTGTGCAAATTCAAGATGTCACTACATCTTATTTTATAACTGCGGTTAAAGCACTGCCATGTTATTTAATGAAGTTGGCAGACTTACATGTAAATGTACTCATTGTATGAATACAATATCAGTATACAACCGCATTGTAGGGTTTTATAAGTATAAAGTGATTGTATAAAGTATACCGCTGTGACTTTTGGAGTAGGTGTAAAGTTCCTTTGTACATGTATTTACTGAGTTTAAGGTGTCTTAGATTTAACATTTAGACTATTTATAAGTTTGACACCTACAAAAAAAAAAAACCCTCCTCCCTCTCATCCCCTTCATATGCACACACAATCACACAGTGTGGTCTGAGGTTTTGTTACTAAGTGATGGAGCAAAAACATGTACACCAAAATGTACCACTACCGCCCTCATTCTTTGTAGAATCTGAATTCTCAATAACGCAAAGCATTACACTTTATTTACTCCCCTATTTTCCTTTAATATTATGATTAGTTTGAAAATGTGTTTTATAGCAAGCTTACACATTTTGTAAAATGTTTCTATTAGGAGCAGTGTGTTAAATCTAACTTCTGTCTGAACAGAAATCACTGTGCCACTGTTGGCTTCTTGGTCTGTGGTTTGGTTACTTGCTCTATATGTTGTGGGTAAAAACTGCTTCAATTACAAGAAAAAGTCCATACAAAAAAGAAATCAGTTTCTTGCCTTCCTCGTCAGAGATGATTTGACACTTTTTGGTGGTAACAATTTGCAGCTTGCTCTATGATGTGTGAGGTCACTATCTGATCAGATTAGCTTTGTTTGAGTCAAAATACTGAGTGTAGAAGACAAAAGAGCAGATATCAATGAAGAGCCAACCACTTTAAACATTAAGCTGCCTTATCCTTAATAATAACAACAGACAAACTTGCAGAGATTTATTGAAGAGGTATACTAATTAATGATAACATCCACTGAGTAATGATGGAAAACATTGTTGCTGAAACTAAGATGTCTAGAAAGGTTTATGTGTAGGACTCTTTCACTATCACAGTCATGGCCTCTGTTAAACGCCACAGCTCCACCATCTCTGGGCTCATAGGAAGTGGTTTCTCATCTCAGAGCAGAGACTCTACCAAAGGTGACATGCATGGTTTATTTTGAGGTTTCTATGACATGCTCAGAGATTTATACTAAATGTTATGAAGGACATTCTCATGTTTACTCTGTGTTTGGTTGGGTAATGGGGAAAATGTATTCTATCATTAATTTCACATGTTAAATATGCTATGAAAAAGCAAACTAATGAAACACATCTGTACTACAGAAATAATAAATATTAAAATAATGTCACTTAAAAGAGCAATTTTAGATCAATCATATGTTTTTTTACTGAGGCAGCTAATTATGAAATTAATACATTGAATGTTAAATTATAGTTGTAGTGCAATAGTAAAAATATTACTTTAATCATAAACTTTTACACATCCTTCGCAGATGTCTTTGCACATTCAAAATAAGCTATTTGTTGTTTCCACAATGGAGATGATGATGATTGATTGATTGATTGATTGATTGATTGATTGATTGATTGATTGATACTCTTTATTGATCCCCTACGGAGAAATCATACAAATGCACAAACAATGTAAAAAATAATCTGAATGTGCTGACTGAAACAACACAGTCATTATGGGAATTTCTTTTTTGAGGTATGATCTTGCTCACTTGCTCAAGATGTGATGGTTATGTTTTTGATCAAAAGTTGATTTCCAGAATTGTAGCTGCTCAGTTGGTACAGTAAACAAATTTAACTTTCCATGTCATTATATGTAGTTGACTTCACAGAGAATGCCCATATCCCGTTCCTTATATTCCCCTTCTGTTAGAACGTATTAAATTCAACAGATTTAAGAATGCAGGAGTGTGAGGAAGATATTTTTTGTGAGGCATTTGACGTCCCCTGCCACAGCGTGACACCTGTTGATTCACACAACTGAACACGAGGAAGTCTTATTAACTGCCTTATTGTCTTTTTGGAGCGGAGAAACCTCAAAAACAATACATTCTTGGAATAATCTTACTTGTTTAGACACCCTGTGAGAAAAAAAGTCCACTGGGACACACTGTATTCAACCCCACCTTACCACAGGAATCAAAAACCCCATCTGTATTTTGGGGTGTTGGCAAGCCAGTCTCACCTCTCTACCTTGACATCCCAGCCCTGCTATGTACACACATCTTCCCTTTTTGTCTCGGTGTTCCTGTGCTGCAGCCTGTGGTTTGAACGCACCCTTCACTGGTAAAACTGGCAGGTTCAAGGGTGTGATTGAGGTTTGAAATAGTGTGTTTGTCTCCAATGCCTGCAGATGTCTTCACTGAGGAAGATAAACATCACATGGGCTGTTTAACTGTTAAAGCTAACAACCAGCCTCATCCCTAGGGCCCCAGGAGGAAATCAAGCACAAATGACACTTGTGTGTTTCCCCTGACATCTGGCACTTTGTGATGCTGCTTTTTTAGTAGCGGGGTTCTGGTATCTGCCAGTGTTTGTCCTGCTTGTACAGTCCCTGGGTATTACGTGTTTTTACATGTATGCTGCGTATACCATTTAGTTCAAAGTTTAACCACTTGGCTCTACAGATGCTATAATGTTTTTCACCTTCTATTAACAGAAAGAAGAAGGAAAGGTCCAGGGCCAGCTGAACCACACAGACTCGAGCCAGTACATCCGCGACCTCAAAGACCAGATAGCAGAGCTAAAACATGAGGTAAAACAAGCATCAGGGCCATTGGTAATCACACTACATTTTTTTCCCTTGTAGAGATTCAGATTTTGCAGTTGCCATTTCTTTGATCTAGCATTTCAGAAGATTTTACAACATTCCCTCAGATATGGTTTTTCTTTGAGGCTAACATATTAGAAGAAGTGTTAACAACACCCAGAGACTTCCTGTGCATAGTTGACATTGCACACCTCTTGCAGATACCTTCACAGACATAACATACAGATGTTTCTACAATAGGGTTTTACCAAGCCGATTACAGAGTAGAACCAAGATAGATGTGCTTTAAGAGAGTTACAAATTACAACTGAAGATTTTATATGAATAACAAGTAAAAATATGATTAGTGATTAATTAAACTAACATCAGAGAAGTGAAAGCATCTCCCAGTAAACTTGATACCTTAGACATTCACATTTACTCTTTCTTTAGTTCTTATGATGCATGTACTATGCAAAAAGGTCCAATGTCGTGTGTTGAAAAGCTGTCACGGAATAATTTTCTACTTAGTGATTGAGAACCTCACTTCATTGTCTTCCAGCAGATCAGTGATTTACAGGATGAATATCACATCTTGACCTCTTTTATTGAATCAAAAGCAAGAACAAACAAGTGGATCAACACAGTTGGTGAATTTTGGTTAAACTGGAGTTGCATTAGTTTCTTATTATTATATTAAGGCAGTGCAGTCACAGTCATTTCCCCTCTTACTTGGTTTTGCCTTGTGGTTATCTTGGGTTAAGACTGGCCTGCTATGAATCATGCTAACTCAAGTGTCTGCAGTGAGCAAACCTGTAAGCGGAGAGTGGTGTATGACCCCTCACCCTCCTCCCTCATAGTTGAAATTAAAACCCTACATCATATTGCTGGAAATTGTGACTGCAGCCTGGAAGATGTTGATTAGATCACAATTTCCTTTTTCCATGGCAACAACAGGAAGGCAGTCTGCCACATTTAGACAGGTTCAGGTAAATGTGGGCTTTTGTTATTTTGGCATTGTGCTCTGAACTGGCCTCTGAATGCATCTCTTTCTACACATCTGTTTGCTGCATGGCAGGCTGACTCAGGTGAGTTGGTACTGGGCAATATATCGATATTATGTCGTTATTGTGATATGAGACTAGATATCATCTTAGATTTTGGATATTGTAGTATCGTAATATGGCACAAGTGTTGTCTTTTCCTGGTTTTACAGGCTGCATTACAGAAAAGGGATGTCATTTTCTGAACTTACCAGACTGTTGTAACTGCTATTATTTGCCTTTACCCACTTAGTCATTATATTCACTTTACTGATGATCATTTATCAAAAATCTCATTGTGTAAATATTTGGTGAAAGCACCAATAGTGTAACCAATATTACAGGATCATTGCGGTATTGATATCAAGGTGTTAGGTCAAAAATATAGTGATAATAGTTTTCTCCATATCGCCCAGCCCTAGTTGGTACAGATGGGCCGTCTAACCTCCAGTGGTTTAAACCATCATGTACTGTAGCTCTGCCCCAAGCCCTATTAGGGTCCTTTTAATTCACAGCTTGGGCGGCGGTCCTGGATGCCTTCATAGAAATGTTTAGAGAATTGATGCTGCACTGCTCTAAATTGGACGTGTTAATCTAATGTTTTTTGACTGCAGCCAGAATGGTCACATTGCTCCCCTTGTAGCTGATGGGGAAAAAAACACCCATCACAGCTGTAGTTTAAAAGTAGTTGCAATGCGTGGTTTTTCCAATCCGCTATAAAGGGCAATAAGTCCAACAGAAAGAGGCAAAATAGATGATGCACTTGAAAATGTACTTGGACAAGTCACATAAAGGTGAGTAATGCCTCATCAAATGAGAAAAGACTAAATGTGCTGACACACCAAAGAACTAGTGGCGACAAAAGATGACCGTAGCGTCGCCTCACGTCTTTTTGGCCAAAAAGTTGCTCTTGAACACACCTCAAAGACTTCTTCTCATGTACTTATTCGCATTAGCTGAACATCCAATGAGAGAGATTCCTCATTGACAGCTCTGACACAGATTCAATGTCTCATCAGCCGAAAAAAAGCCAACAGTGAACACTATAACAGTAACTAAAATGCTGCAATAAGAATATCAGGTGCAGCTCAAGAAGTGCAAAATGAAAGCATGCCTTTGGTTTTATTCAGAAATATACATAGGCCTGTATAGCATATTTTGTCTTTTTTCATTGGTCATCACACACCGCAAAAACTAAGACAACTTGGACCGACAGCCTACCGTCTGTGTGGTGTGTCAGGGCCCTTACAGAATAAGGATTAACTGGTTGGTTTGGCAAATAAACGATGGCTTTACTATCCACCTCTGGTAAACAGCAGAGAACAGCTACTTCTCGAAAGTTTTCAGTAGGACAAATTTAGGACGGCCTCCCACGCAGTCCCAAATGGAGCTATTCTTAAACCATGAAACAATTGCTTTATCCCACTTCCATACTACCTACGTATTCTAAGGATGTTTTGCGTGCATTCACACTGGAAAAGTTTTCTCCAAAAATGTCAGTATGCAGTCATATGGTGGATAATATTGTCCCACCAAATAGATTACAAAGGAAATGGCAAATGTACTCGTAGCTGAAAAACGGGAAACTAATTATTAAATATAAAGTACTAAATCTTTCCAAAACCATTTCTTGGTGTACAGTGGGGGAAAATAAGTATTTGACCCCTTGCTGATTTTGCAGGTTTGCTCACTTACAAAGAATGCAACGATCTATAATTTTAATCATATGTACATTCTAACAGTGAAAGACAGAATCCCAAAGGAAAATTTCAGAAAATCACATCATATGAATTTATTAAAATTGATAACCATCTGATGAGGAAAAACAAGTATTTGACCCCCTGGACAAACAGCATGTTAATATTTTGTAGAAAAGCCATTATTGGCCAGCACAGATGTCAAACGGTTTTTATAGTTGGTGACAAGGTTTGTGCACATTTCGGCAGGGATGTTGGCCCACTCCTCCCTGCAGACAGCCTCCAAATCATTCAGGTTCCGAGGTTGTCGCCTGGCAACTCGAATTTTAAGCTCCCTCCAAAGATTTTCAATTGGATTCAGGTCTGGAGACTGGCTAGGCCACTCCAGAACCTTGATGTGCTTCTTCTTCAGCCACTCTTTTGTTGCTTTGGCGGTGTGCTTAGGGTCGTTGTCGTGCTGAAACACCCATCCTCGACCCATCTTCAGCTCTCTCACTGAGGGAAGGAGATGTTGGTCCAGAATTCCACGATACATGGCCCCGTCCATCCTCCCCTCAATACGATGTTGTCCTGTCCCCTTGGCTGAAAAGCACCCCCAAAGCATGATGTTGCCACCACCATGCTTGACGGTGGGGATGGTGTTCTTTGGGTTGTACTCTGTGTTCTTTGCCCTCCAAACACGACGAGTTGAGTTGAGGCCAAAAAGCTCTATTTTGGTCTCATCTGACCACCATCTTCCAGGCCTCTTCTGAGTCGTCAAGGTGGTGAATGGCGAACTTCATGCGGGCCTGTACATGTTTCTTCTTGAGCAGGGGGACCTTGCGTGCGCTGCAGGATTTCAATCCATGACGGCGTAGTGTGTTACCAACCGTTTCTTTTGTAACTGTGGTCCCAGCTGCCTTCAGTTGATTCATCAGTTCCCCCCTTGTGGTTTTGGGATGATTCCTCACCGTTCACATGATCAGGGACACCCCACGAGGCGAGATCTTGTGTGGAGGCCCAGACCGAGGGAGGTTGGCGGTGGTGTGGTGCTTCTTCCATTTCCTGATAACTGCACCGACAGTTGATCTTTTCTCTCCAAGTTGCTTTCCGATTCTCTTGTATCCCAGCCTTGTGCAGATCTACAATCTTGTCCCTGATGTCCGTAGAAAGCTCTTTGGTCTTGCCCATGGTGGTGATGTTGGATGCTGGTTGTTTGGGTGTTGACAGGTGTCTTTTATACAGGTAACGAGGTGAGGCAGGTGTATTTGATGTAGATAATTGGTTGGGATTGGGGCTGTGTCTTAAAGGAAGACTAACTGGCTTGTAGGAGCCAGAATACTTGCTGTTTGGTAGGGGGTCATATACTTGTTTTTCCTCATCAGATGGTTATCAATTTTTATAAATTCATATGATGTGATTTTTCTGGAATTTTCTTTGGGATTCTGTCTTTCACTGTTAGAATGTACATATGATTAAAATTATAGATCGTTGCATTCTTTGTAAGTGGGCAAACCTGCAAAATCAGCAAGGGGTCAAATACTTATTTCCCCCCCCTGTACTTCTTGTATCATGTCCTGTTAGTACAGAATGATATTGATTTATTGTGTACTAACTGCAAAAACTGAAAACTATGTAAATTAGAATGCAGAGCTTGCTGTATACTGTTGGAATGTAGTATGGAATTGGGACACAACTCATACATTGTTCCGTTTTGGTTGAATTGCTGCATGCATGTTAGATTTGTGAAAGACATCACCTTCCATATGTCTCAGTGATACTGTTCATTATGAATATCATAGTGAATATCATAGGGTTACTCTATATGTGTTTGGCTCATTTTTGCATGCAGGGTTAAACAGCCTTTGTGTTGCTTACTCTCACAGATTTGCTGCTTAAAAGGACAGAGGGGCTTGGCCAATCAGTCCACTTTTGATGGAATCCACATGATCAATCACTATGTGGAGGATGATGGGTCTTACCAGTCTTCAGATGAAGATGGAGTCAAGGGCCCGACCCTCCACAACACCCAGCAGAGGAGCGGGGGCCGTATCAGACTGCGCCCCAATCTCAGGGACACAGACAGTGAGGAGGAGGAGGAGGAGGAGGACGATGAGGCCTTGCGACTCTCTGTACCTCAGAGCGCCACCCACAAGTCCACCACCGTGTGATGATCACCCACTGGGTGTTGGGACAGAGGCTGTCAGCACTCACTGAGGAACAGGAGATGTTTCCAACAGCCATTTCAGAGTAGATGTCTGGATGTAGAGTTCTGAATTTCAGAAAAGAAACTCATCATCATTTCATATCACACTTAAGGATTTAGTTTATTTTGTTTACCTCCTATTTGTAGTTTTTGTTTTCTTCCTGAGGACCGTCTTGTCTGAGCACCACTTACAGAACCCAACCTATTAGTGTGGACCTCAGCAGAGAATTAAAAAACGTGGAGTGTATCAAAGTCTACTGGGCCACAATGGGGCGGGGGTGAAGGGGGTTGACCTCCTCCGTTGGTACAACACAGAGAAGAGACTGTGCAATTAAAAATTTTATGCTATATTACACACTTCATCCAATGTTTTTATATTTTTAAAGCATTTTATAAATGAACATCAAAAATTAATGCCGTTACTACTAAGTGTCCATCATGCAGAGGCAGAATTGTATTGTGTGTGTGTGTGTGTGTGTGTGTGTGGGGGGGGAGCTTGGTCAGCGGCCGGTATCAAAGCTGCTTGTGTCAGCCAGCGCAGGCTTGAGGTAATGTTGACGTTTTGGCCTTAGCACATGCCTTTTACCAGGGCTGGTGTACCAGAAGGTCAATGTGACATCTGCATACTTGTAGATATGTACATGTGTATTATGTTTGTTTTTTTTCAATTCCTTTTGAACTTGAAAATAAGTATCTACTGCATATCTAATGTTTAGAATATATTGTAAAATCAAAAAAAGGGACATGAGTTAGTTTAATATAACACAAATCCTGTTTTTGAGATAAGTGAGAATTCCTGTTAATAGAAAAAGAAAAGCTGATTATTCCTTATAAGAAAACTTCAGCTCACGGTTTTCAGAACAGTTACTTTAGATTTATAACTACTGTTTCTGTTGTACTTCTCTGAAAGCATCCAGGCTTTACTTTCAAAATGAGCCCTGTAAGTCAATTCAGCAGAGTAGATTTGCTGATGAGTCAAACATGAATAATGTCTACCAGAAGTTTTGTGTATCACAAATTTGCACGGAAATGGATGGCAGTCCTAGGGAAATTAAACTGGGAGACAAAGCTGAGATAACACAACTTTATAACACAAACTGGGGAGGAAGCTGCAGTTGTCAAGTGTTACCAATGTAAGCACTATATTCTGGATTGTGCACAAACACAGGCCAGTTCCACTCCATTTCATGTGCCCAGACCTGGATGTGTAAGACTTTGAATTTCTCTGAATGTCTGTATTGAACACTAACTCCTGTATTCAGTGAAAGTCAAAGTGAAAGTCTTGGCTGTCATGTCCAGGAAATTGAAAAGATTCTGAGTTTAACTTGGTGATGATAATGTCCCTTTGATGAGCACGATACCCTGTGTTGTTTGGTGGGAGAGGAACACGTTATGGCACTTTTTGAGTCTGCAATGCAGTAAGGACACACATAGCCACACTATGGAGCAGTCAGCACACTCTTGAGACTAAATAAGATTGTTGTGTTGTGTGTGATGAGTTCACAATAAACGTTTGATAAACTCCTTGACTGATGTCTCTTTTTAAAGTAGGTAGCCGACCACTAACCTGAGCCTCCTCAACCAGACTGAAATGTGTTCAGATGAGTGTGCACATGGGGGATGTTGTGTCTCAATGCTGCCTTCCTCTCAAGATTCTTACTTAGATTGACTGCTTTCAGGAAGTGATTTCTCGCGGTTTATAGAGCGGAGCACAACTACCAATCATTTCATGCAGAAAACCACATTTTAAAAACACATTTCTCTTCGGGCATTCTGAAACTATAACCAGGTATGTATTACTGCCAAATGCTAATGATATTTAATTTTTTTTATTAGACATTAATACAGTCTGGGATGGTGAAAGTACTGTGGGCTTAGTGGAATTGTATACTTTTGTATTGCAGTGATTGATGATGCTTTATATAAAAAATATACACTTGTATTAAAATGTGTTTATTAACTTTTATTTGTATGGTGTATCTTGAAACGTAGCGCATTAAAATCTGCGACCGGTGCCGTGTGGGGACATGAATGGTTTGTTGTTGGTGATGCAGAGGCTTTTTTTAAGGTTGAATTTCAATAGAAAGGACAACATATGTTATTAAATTATGCAGAATCAATAAGGAAATATGTTTTATTCTAAGCAGTGTTACACGACCACAATGGTAAAATATTGATATTATTGTATGTAATATTATTCTAAGAGGTCTCTTGATTGACATGGCAGGATGCCCCAGTTAGTAATTTTACGCAGCGTTACGAAACTCCTCCGTCGGCCTGTCGGCTCGGGCAGCAGAGCCGGCCGGCCTCCACTTTTATCGGGCTTCATATCTTCACCAACACTGTGTCCGGATGCCACCGCCGTGTGCTGTCTAATCGAGCCTGTGCATGTGGCGCTTTGATTTCCTGCCCTTCATTTACTGATAGGCTGGTTTGCCTGTAGCTAATAGCGTCCTGATAGTGAACAGTCATTAATTGCGCTCTGTAACTGTTACAGGGCTCGTGTTTAATCTGATGAGTCAAGGTTGAAACCAATCTGGGTCTCCAATATTGTGTTTAAGTAAAGAAACATATTCACGGTCATACAAGTTTTGACTTGAGCTGATTTATTTATAAGAAAATGTTCAAGATTTCAGTGTGACTAAAATTCAGCCAGTCTAGGTGATCTAAAATTGTGGCACCCATTGGTAAAATCTTAAAAGACCTTTTTTTTTATTATTATTTATTTATTTATTTATGTTTTATGTAGGCTAGACAATGCTGATCAGTGAACAGCAGTTCCAATCAAATAATAATAATTGTATTAATTGCGATGGTTATTTGCCTTGGGATAATAAAGTCCCTTTTGCTTTATCACTGTAATAGTTTTGGGATTCACTTATTGCACTTGCGGTGAAAAAAAAGGCACCAGGACGCACGACTCTATCCTATTGTTTGGTGCGTAATGACGCTTAAACTGCGCCACAATCTGCGTCCTTGCCGAACAGAAAACAAATTGTCTGCGTGGGGCTCCTTCTTATTGAGCATAATGCCCAGGGTAATGTGAAACTGTCACCGCAGGCGTGAGGACGGTGAGTGTCTGTCACATAATAACAGCCTATACAGCCCAACTGAGCACCAGACCGAGATAAAGCTCCACCAAACCTTGTCATGGACACCTGGGACCCGAGGTTTAATCCCGATAAATGTGGATTTAATGTGAGGAATTTATTAATCATTGCAGATACTACAATGATCCTATTCCATTGTGTTTCAGAAAAAAAAAACGAAACGCAGTCCTGTCAAACCTGAAGGGATGTACAGGACATAATTGTGAAATAATGTATTTCTAAGTGATTATGATCTATATTAAGAGGACACTGTCGGTTCAGAAATTCCCCGACCTTTTTTATTTTACCATGCTATATGCAGGCCCTTGGACACCCTGGGGTGCCCCTCCGCGTTTCCTCTCCCCAGTCAGATTGAGTAAGGCGCTGATAAGGCCTGTATCACTTCTCCTGATTGCCACAGGCTCATCTGGAGAGGCACGAGCTGCAGTCATGAGGGACCAGCAGCTGCACGCGATGGGGGCCCAGCACGGAATAAAGTCCCGATTCAAAACTCAATTATTGTCTAATAAAAATCAACTCCTGACAATTCCACGGGTTTTTCTTGAAACAAAAGGCAGGCAAACTGTGTGATATACCATCAAGTGAAGTCCTGGACTGAGTGGCTGCATGAGGTGAAAGACATCGCCCCCTTACACACTAGGCCTGTTTTCCTGTTGACCGCACTGCGCGCTGACTAAACTGTAGGCGGTTACTTTTTGTAGTGCAGTGCGCGGAGGAGTCTATGCAGTGACACCTGTCCGTGCAACACCTGGCAGCCAGGACGGAGGTTGTGCGCATGCTCCGTCGTCAGGTTGAAATATATTAAAGCACTTGGACCCGCAGCTCCCCACCAGTGGAAATCGGGTCTTTGCAGAGTTCAGAGCAAGCAGCAGCGTCCTTTACAGCTGGATTATTGTAAGTGATCAGCCTGCTCTCAGATCAGAGATGCCTCGCTCCTTCATGGTGAAGAGTAAGAAGGCGCACAGTTACCACCAGCCCCGGAGTTCGGAGGATGACTACAGCAGGCTGGATACTATACTGGCTCACATATGTTCAGGTGTGTACAAAATTATTCCGTTTTCAAATCTCCTTTACGGCGTAAAATGTGTCTTTGAATGTTACATATTTATCCAATTTCACGTAGCCTATAACAAAGTTTTAAACTAAAATAAACCTGTCATGTCAATAATTGCGGACATTTTACAGGATTATTTTTATGGTTAAATGCATATTAAATTACAAACCTTAAAGTGAAAATACATACATAGAATCACTGGTTTCACACTTAGTAAAGGACGTTGGTGCAGTTTATTGAATTATGGATAGGCTTTAAATAATTTTTCTAAAAATGCTGAAACAAAAATTTCTTATGTAGCCTATACTGAGATTTCACGCTAACGAAAAATCACTTCCATTATACTAATGATAGATTTATAGCGACGCATTTAAGGAGATTACAGTTGTGCAGTGAGTTAAAAACATTAGAATATATTGCGTCCTTTCGTTAAGATGCTGACTGCGCTCCTCCCTGTGACCTCTCAGAAGCAGATAAGCTTGACGATGATACCGAGATGTCGGTGGACAGGTACGGTCTCTCTCCGGACTCCCACCTGGCCGACGCTGCTGATCTGTCCCCGAAGTCCCAGCTGAGCTGCGCCGACCGCCTGTCCGATCGCTCTCCGGACTATGAAGATTTCTGGAGGCCTCCGTCCCCCTCTGCATCCCCGGGTACAAACCCACCACACAGACCCATCACACTTTTATATAGGCACATCCAAGTCTTTGTAGGAATAGCTTTATATTTTTTTTCATAAGCATATGTCTATCTGAAATTTGTGACTTTAAATTGTCAGCACATTTTCTGAACCATAATACTTTAATAGCCTTGTTTGATGATCACACACGGATACGTTTTTTATATACACAAAATATATTTGGCCTTTGTGGCAGATTATACGTGTTTTATTTCATGAGTTATATTCTAAGAATGCTGTCACTTCGTTACATATATTATAGCTCATGGGCTATTTTAAGCTACTTTTGTCATATGAGTTAATTTGTATAGGCTATATAAAAGTGTGTTGGGCCTTGAAATAACTTTAGGCCAAATTCTCCAATACTTATTTATTTGTTATAGTAGCCTACATACCCCTTCTACATCTGATATTGCATGTTTTCTCCAACGGCATCATCATTTGGGAATTCTTTGATAGAACTGTCCCGTGGGGTCATGGAAACGCCCTGGTTTCATTAAAATTTGATCTGGCCTCTGTTCCCCTCTTCAGTTGATTCTGAGAAGTCCCTGTCTCCTCTGGTGGATGAGACCCAGCCCTTCACTATTCCCTTCCGGCCGTATGCGTGGAGCAGCTACCAGGGACCTGGGCTGAGGCCAACGGTGCAGGAGAGCCTTCACCCCGGCATGGAGGTGGACAGGGGCCCCGCGGCGTTGGCCTTATACGGGGACAGGAGCACCCACTTGGCCCTGTATGCAGACCGGACTCTGGACGAGGAGACTTACGGTGACTACAGGAGGCACGCTGCTGCTTTGCTGTTCCCAGAGGGAGGCCTGCATAGAAAACCCCACCATGTGAAGGCCCAGTCTGACCTGCTGTGCTCCAGTCTGATCCTCAATGGTGCTTACAAGTGTATCAAGTGCAGTAAGGTGAGGATGGAGACTGCTTGGTGGGGATAAATACACAGTCAGCTGCTGCTGGTCATCTAAAACAAAAAAAACTGCAAAAATGTTGCTGCCTGTAAATCAAATGATCCCAGTGACCTCCTTGACTCTTACTATTAATTAATGAAATCCTTAGGCCTATGTGCAAACAAAAATATTTTTTTTTTCAGATACACTTTATTGTTATTTCCAAAACTGACCGATGCCTTCTTTCTTCCTTTACACAGGTGTTTTCCACTCCGCACGGTTTAGAAGTCCACGTCCGCAGATCGCACAGTGGCACCAGGCCATTTGCGTGTGAAATATGCGGCAAAACGTTCGGACACGCAGTCAGTCTGGAACAACACAAAGCCGTGCACTCTCAGGTAACTACACTCACTTTAAACCGCATCCTGCTGTTCGCACCTTGTCTTGGTCTGCATGTTGCTGTCAGACTGCTTTTCCGTCAGGGTGGGTGTGCTGACTTGAAATCATGACTAACCCGGCATCTGCTCACGTTTCAGGAAAGAAGTTTCGACTGCAAAATATGCGGTAAAAGTTTTAAGAGGTCGTCTACTCTGTCGACGCACCTGCTTATCCACTCCGACACTCGGCCATACCCCTGCCAGTACTGCGGGAAGAGGTTCCACCAGAAGTCAGACATGAAGAAACACACTTTCATCCACACAGGCAAGTGGAGAAAATGCAGACTGTAATGCAACACAATGGAATACATTTGGCCTAAGCTAAAATGTTGTTGGGTTTCTAGTGTTCTGTGCGTGACTTTTGCGTATAAGTTCAAAATCATGTTCAATAAAATAGTTTTATTAATATGTTAATTAATTAATATGTTTTCTGAATGTGTTTTTCAGGTGAGAAGCCACACAAATGCCAGGTTTGTGGGAAAGCGTTCAGCCAGAGCTCCAACCTCATCACACACAGCAGGAAACACACCGGGTACAAACCTTTCGGCTGCGACCTCTGCGGCAAAGGTTTCCAGAGAAAAGTGGATCTGAGGAGACACAAAGAGACGCAGCACGGACTGAAATGAAGCGATCACTGCACACAACATTTCATCTGAGTCTTTGATTCATTATTCTTGAAACGAGTGAGGACATCTAAGAGACATTTTAGACAGTAGACATTTTCGCCCACCTTGACATTTCTTGGATCAAGATTCACTTTGAACCATCTTTAGCTTTGTGATAACTTATAGAAATATCTAATTATCTCAGCCGACATTGTTTATTTATTTTAATAAAGAAAATGTATATGTCTCATAAATTAAACAAACTGTGTCTTCTTCTGACGGACATTTTGCAGTGCGAAGACATCAACACTAATTATTCAACGGATTGTTATAAAGGTCCAAAAAAAACAGAGATAAGTTGTGAACTGTGAGCATGTTAAAACAAATGTATCATGTTTGTATGTCGACTGATATGAATCAGCTTCAGTGGCCCCAAATATTTGTTCTCACACTTAAATAACCGGATCAACATGCATAACAGAGATGAAAATCTGCGCTTCTCCGAAGAACCGAGGCATTTTGTTTTCAGTGTGGAGACATGCTGGCAAAACAGCCTCCTCACACTGTGGGATTGAATAAACAGGGGGTTACTGCCTGACACACCAAGTTCTTATTTTCGATTTTTCCATTTTGCACATTTTATTGTCAGAATAAAGTTTTAGTCGTTTCCAGGCATTTTTATTTTGTTATATTTTCAACTAGATACGAAAAAACAACCTAATGTCCTAATCTAAAACAAGTCATATAACTCATATCACTTCCCACAAACTATAGCAAACGTCCCCTGAATGTATTAGCCTATATGCTATTTTATATAATAACCATGCTATTATTATAATTATTTTTAGTAGGCTAGTAGTAGTAGTAGTAGTAGTAGTAGTAGTAGTAGTAGTAGTAGTAGCACACTTAGCTTTAGCAGCAATTTAGCTTTAATTAAACTACTTTATTTGAATTTTCCACCTACAAACTATACTTGTTGTGACTTAAAGTTATAAGCCGACCAAGGAACAAAGGGCCAGGACATTTAACCATGTCGCTGCCGTGATTGTGATTGCCCAGAGGCTGCCTGGCTGCTGTTTGTTATGACCACTGTAGCCATGTGTTTTAACCCTAAACAGTCTGATCAGATTTAACCGTTAACCAGATGCGTTTTACCCTCATGGCTGTTATTTAAAAAATAAGGAGGACAAAAAAAAACGACTTTTGGCAGGAAGCTAGCAAACAAGGCACCACATGCAGCAGCTGTGATCCACTGAGGGACTGCTGCTGGGATGGAGTTTGAATAGTTTATTAGACTTCTGTTATATAAGTGATGAGCATAAATTGATTTAACCTGAGGTCTCTGGGTGGACAGTTTGAAATCAAGCAATAATAAATCCTGTGAAGACACTGACATTAACAACAAATTACAACAAACTCAAGAAGATTGGTTTTATATTGACAGTGACACAAGGTGCATTGGTAAATAAAGCAGGTGGGATGATAATGACTGTTCATTCAGTCATTATCACATATCAAACCAACGGAATCCATTACATCTCCAGATAACATTATTTTTAAATAACCTCCATGATGTTTTGCAATGATGCTTTAGACTCAAGTCCTAAAACTGCTGCTTAAGTGAGTTTATAAACAGCTGCCTGTCTTCATAATCACTGTCACCATTTTATTCTTTCACTATCTCATCTTTACTCTAACAAAAGAGGAACAATCAGTTAGCCGTCTTCCTTCAACATTGATTGAAATCACTGACTCACAAGGATTTACTATGCCTCACTTCCCCCTAAATCGTACAACATCCAAGCCTGTGAAGATACTGAATATTTTAAACCCCAAGATGAACAGAAAGGAGAACAGAAAAAGGCAAGCTCATTTAAAGCAAGACCAACAGAGCTGTGCACCTTGGTGCTATGTTGCACAGAGAGAGACACATCATTTATTCTCTTTAAGAATCCCATAGTTATAATTATCAGTATTGTACCCCAGCATAGTTAAAGAAAAAGGTCATCTCTATCTTAATTAATGACTGAACACCTGCAGCCGCTGTGGAGTATATATTGTTGATGCTTTGTTGTTGTTTAACTGTACTGCTTCTAAAAAAAAAGTTTCAGACTATTTAAAATAACAACCTCATATCCCCCATTGTAATATGACATCTTAAATGTGTTGTTTATAAGCAAGTGGCTCAGTTTACAGGAAATGTGCAGTTTATAAAGGAAATCATGAGAACTCACAGATGAATCACAGAGAAAAGTGCTGCTGTGCTCTCTATTCAGTGTTGGCTCTGGTCACAGGGAAATGCCCTCCTGCTGGAACGAAGCGGAGTTTGCCATTTTTACATCAAACTTCTTTTACAACCTTTCTTAAGAAAATGAACAGCAGCTTGTTAAGAATGCAAATCATTTGTTAAGTCTCAGAAGGTATTGCATGATTCCCTCTGAGAATCGCTCCTCAAGCACAATCACAGAGAGAAGCTTTTCGAGTAAAAATCTTCAAAAAAAGCCATTAGGCTGACCAGATTTCCTCCAAGGGCAGGGGTGGATTTTTTTAAAGCATTACCCAACTGCCCCGAGGCATATCAAATATGAATAGACTCAATCGATTGGAGAGGGCGAGTAATCAGAGCATTGCAGTCTAAGGCTCAAATCTAGGCCTGCATCTTGGTCCATAAGTGCAAACACTCATCTGTGCACACAACCACACATACCAGAGGTATGACTGGATTAATTTTTTTTGACAGACATAGTTGTGCAATTAGAAAGTTCAGTGTCTGGGTTTTGTGGTTTTGGATGATTCATTATTCATGTAAAATTAAACATGAATATTACAGAGAGATTTTAGAGACACACTTTTCTGATTTAGATGTTTTAGCATCTTCTACTGTTTAGGCATGACAGATAAATTATCTAGATAAATAATATAGATTTAATCTGTAGGTAAATAACTGGAAAAGAGTTTTTCAAATAAGTGGGAGTTTTTCTTCCGTATAAAGAAACAAAACTCGAAAACTTGAAAACTTGAAAACTTGAAAACTTAAAAAGAAACTTAAACATTGTTGGGGACATGCTGCAACAGCGTGAGAAACCAGACCCGCACCTCCTGGTTTACAAACTGTGATACTCAGCTTGACGCACTAAGGCTGAAAATCTGCATAAAACATTACTTGCAATACCTCATAGATAATATAAAGATTCAGATCATGCCCACACAGCTAACAAGAGTAATTATATATTCAACAACATCTGGTGAATTATCTGATTCAAATGTTGTACTTGTTAGCACATACAGGGAAGACACCATGAAGAGAGAGCAAATGTGATTGTTCCCTGAGGACCTGCAGAACAGTTGTGTATATTACAATGATGTTGTGGTATTTGCTCACACGCTCTGATCAGCAGATTTCACACAGGTTTGATGAGTCACAAAGAGAAAACCTGAGACAGAAACAGGATTACTAACAGCAAGCTTCGGAGAGAAAGCACTGATTAATATGCTCAGATACAGTAAAAGATGGTAAGAAGTTCTTGGAAGATGACGTGAAATAAAACAATCTCTATGCAGTCTTATTTAGGAAACTTTTAGCATCAGAAAGACTTTACTGCTCACCTGTCCCCTTCTCAGTGGTTGACACGCCAACTAAGATGGGACAGATGAAAAGAGGCAGGACACATATAGGACATGGCTCTTTTGTTGCAGAGGCTTATTCATTATTCACCTGATCTGAAAAACAGACTGCAAACCAACTGCACAGCTGTCATCAAGCAACAAGGCGTAGACACAAATTATTCATGACTCTGCAAAGAAAAGGCAGCAGAATGAGAGGAAAATAATAACAAGAGACATCAGCGAGGCAGCTGACAGGCTGAACACGTGTGAGGAGAGCCGGCCTTCTTTGGGCTGACAAGCTTCGTCCTGGAGCTCCAGCCGCGGCTGCACCAGTCTTCCCCTGAACCACCTCTACACACACCACACTTTTACAGTGTGTGATGTTTGCTTTGTTTTTTCTTTACACCATGAAGTAATTTATTTAAAGTTTGAAACTCAAGTGACTTAATTTAGTAGCTTATGATGTTTTAGCAGCCCTGTCTAGGGTTTAGGGTGTTCCCATAGACAGTAAAATGAATGGACAAAGTGACTCCATAGACTAGACCAGTGAAGCACTTTTCCGGGTATGGCTGAGCGTTACTGCTTGATGCCGCAGTTGTGACATGGGCAACCTGTCTGAAAGTCTTCTGGTAGCTGTGCCAAGAGAAATCTCAATCATTCCCAATCAGCAGAGACGGAGAGCTTAGGTATGTGTTAGGAGATAACATAGGCACAGGCTAATTACTGCTAACTAACATGCTAGTTAACATTAGTAATTACACTTAAACAGATACAAGGTAATGGAATTTTTATACATTGTTGTGTTTTTTTCAGAAATAAACAATGGACATTTAGAGTCTTTAAATGTAACGTTCAGATGCAAAGTTATTCACTGTCAAAGTGACTCCAAAATGAATGGCAGTCAATGGGACGCTAACGGCAGATGATGGCTTGTTAGCATCAAAATGGCTCCATAGGAGGTACGCTTTGTGGAGGCTCGCTTACCCCCTTGGGTGTTCCTCTTGAAATTGCATTCTGGGTGAGGTCCCCCCATGAATGTTAACAGGATAAGCAGTTTAGAGTCTAGGTAATATGTTTTATTTCTCTTTACTACTTTCTAGGTATTTATTATGACTTTAAATTATTTATTTGATACATAGGTATACCTTATAATAATACCCATGGAGCTTGCGGCACTCATAAACTCTGTCTGGCTGACATCAGAACTAGATGCCAACCAATGTTCTTCTGTTAAATCTGGACACAACAGATATTCTTATTATTAATCCTTAACATTTGACAAATCTAGGATTCTTACCATGCAACATTAAAGCTGTAGGTAGAAAACATGGTATAACATTTGATCCCAGCTTAATTGAGCATGTATTGCAAATCAATTATCACTTAGCCTTAATCAAAAAGCCTTAGGCAGGCTCCAGGCTTTTAACTAGAACTAAGACATGGGATTATATAACATCTGATTCTTGTTCAAATTAAAGATGATTTAAAAATGTGATTGCTAACATTTCAAACATTACATGGCCAGGCAACTAACTACACCATTGGACTATACAAAGCTCTTTGAAATCAGTTTTAGTTCCCCCTGATTTGAGTCTTTTTCTTTATTTCACCCATGTCATCCAGACGATTCTGTCCACCATTGTCTTTTAAATAGAAAAAAAGAAAGAAAGAAATCAAACCTTTATTAAGTAAAGTCATACCTTTATTAGAATTCTTATTTTACATTTATTAAAGTGACAATGTAACTTTTAATGTTTCTGAAGCTCTGTCATTTTTCATACAATGATCTTAAATTACTTGTAACATCAAATGAGACTACCAGTGAAAAGAAAGCTTTTTGTATATAGTTTTTATTAATGCCTCTCCCCGGGATTTTTCCCGCAAAGTCACAGAATGTTCCCCTTCGAGGGGAACTCGAACTGCGTCGGTTACGACACTATGGGAACGCCTTTAGGCATGACAGGGCTGAATGTGAATGAAAACTACTCCAATCCTATTGGTCCTAGTGAGAACGGTAGCATATGACGGCATAACCGTAGGGGCATATAAGCACACCGGCACATAGCTCATTAGCTTTTTTCTATTCAGCAGGCACGTTGGTTGATGTTGGTATTGAAAGGCTCCTGTATCCTACTCACCTGGAATCATGTCCAAGCGATAAGTACTGGTTCCGGAGATGTGTGTCTCCCTGCCCGCGTTTCATCACGGTAGGTGACTCACACGAACTGTGTGTTGCTCGTTTGGGCCTGTCGCACGCCACGGCAGCTCTCGAGGGGGCTGTTTGTGACCATTGCGTGGCCCTGCCCATGCGGGTACTGCGGTCCCGCGTGGCCCTCTTTTCCGCGGACGGCCAGATGCGCTCTCCCCGTGGCTCGGACCCCGCGGTCGCTGAGGCGGCTCGGCGGTTCCGGTCATGGGGATCGCGGCGGGATCTGCTGGAGGGTTCCGAGACGGCTGTGGCCCTTTCTCGTCCTTCGTCTGCCGATTCCGACTCCCCTGGTCCTCGTTTCTCGGCTTCTTCTGCTCGGGGACGCAGGCTGGAGAGGCGGCCGCACTGTGGCTCTGAGGAGCTGGGTGTGCTTGGCATCATGGAGGAGGGTGAGGACTTCCAGGTGTCGTGCCGACGTCATCTGAGGAGCGCCGCGCCGGACTGTGTTGAACTGTTGGATGTGGTGACGCGGTCTGTGGCAAAACTCGGACTGAATTGGCCACAGGCTGGCAGGGAGTTTGAATGCTTCCTTCCACTCCGTGCCCCCGCGCCGGTCCTTGCCATTTTTTCCCGGTTTTGCACGGTGAGTTGTGCAAATTGTGGGAGAAACCTTACCCTGCCCGGCTTTCTACTCCCCAGCTGCTGGAGTTTTGGCAATGTGGCGGGGAATAAGGACTGCGGCTACGGGACGATGCCGCGGGTTGACGACGCTCTGGCGTGTTACTTCTCACCCCTGCTGACCTCGTCTTTCGGCCAGCCGGCGCTGCCGACGGGACCATGTTGGGTGACTTCCTCGTTGGTGGGGAAGGCGTGTATGGCGGCGGGCCAGGCTGGAGCGAGCCTGCACACCATGGCGGTTTTGCAGGCCTGCCAGGCGGACCTGCTCCTGGAGATGGACCAGAGGGGGGTGCCGAGGCACTCGGGACGCGGGATGCGGTGAACTCTGTCGTCGACGGGTTTCGCCGTGTCCATTCCAGCAGTTTCTCCTTCGCCGGACTGGGTCCCGTTCTGCTAGGACGGCTGGACCTTCTCAGCCCTCTACCAGCTCCCACCGACAGCGGCAGAGACGCTGTGTGGCTTCTCGCAACGCTCCCGCGCACCCCTCCCCAGCGGGTCGGGCCTGAGGTACGTTATCCAGTCGCGGAGGGGCAAGGCGCGGAGGTCCTGTCTATGTGTTTAGCTGAGGTCCCCTTCTGGGTGGCCGCTTGTGTTGTGTCCTGCCGCCGGTGCGCTCGGGACGCGCTAGCCGGCGCCGAGCCTTCTCCACTTTGCCTGCCCCAAGGGGTGGCGGTTGGCCGGAGGTTCGGCTCCCGGACTGCGAATTATCGGCGGGTTCTTCCTGGCGGCCCGCTTCAGGGACTCTTCCGAGATTGGCACGTTGCACCGGCCACCAGCCCCGAGGGGTTGGTTCCGCTGGCAGATTTCGCAGAAGCTTGCCGGGGTTTGGAGGACATATCCCCGTGGGTTCTGTGCACCATCATCGACGGGTACAGGCTGCAGTTCCGGGTCTGCCCCCCCGGCTTCACTGCGGTGCGCCCGGACCAGGGCCTGGTGCTGGGACAGGAAGTGCGCTCGCTGCTGGAGAAGGGGGCCTTGGAACTCGTTCCCCCGCCGGCCAGCGGGTCCGGGTTCTACAGCCGGTACTTCCTGGTTCCCGTGAAGGACGGAAGGCCTGCGCCCTATTCTGGATCTGCGGGTTCTGAACCGGTCTCTGAGGAGATACAGGTTCAAGATGCTCACCATCCCCGCCATCGTGTGTCACATCCGGTCTATGGACTGGTTTGTCACCATGGATCTGAGGGACGCATGCCTCCACGTCTCCTTTTGTCCTTCCCACAGGAAGCTCCTGAGGTTCGCCTTTGGGGGCGTGGCGTACCAATATCGGGTTCTTCCCTTCGGCCTGGCACTCTCCCCTCGCACTTTCACCAAGTGTATGGATGCGGCGCTGGCCCCTCTGCGGCTCCAGGGCATCCGGGTCTACATTGCATCAACGACTGGCTTCTCCTGGCTCGGTCTCGGGAGTTGGCGGTTCGGCATCGAGATGTCGTCCTCGCTCCTCATCTTCGTTTGGGGCTGAGGCTCGACGAGGGAAGGAGTGTGCTGGTCAACAAGTCCCACACCACCCCTAAGTACACAGTCCTTCGGGTGGACTGTGTACTTAGGGGTGGTGTGGGACTTGTTGACGATGCTGGCACGTTTGTCTCCGGCTCGTGTCGAGTCCGTTCCGGCCATGGTGAAGAGTGTGAGGCTGGGCCGCGCCATCACGGTGAAACACTTCCGAAGGGTGTTGGACCTCATGGCGGCTGCTTCCAGCGTGATGCCTTCTGGTCTTCTGCACATGAAGGCCCTGCAGTGGTGGCTGAAATCCAAGGGGTTCTCCCCGAGGGGAAACCCGTTCCGCCTGATACAGGTTACGCACACATGTCTTCGTGCCCTATCGGTGTGGAAGAAGCCTTGGTTCCTGTCCCAAGGACCCACGCTGGGGGCGCCCTGTCGCCATGTGATCGTTTCGACAGACGATCACATGCCGTGGGGCGCGGTCATGGACGACCGCTCTGCAAAGGGGGTTTGGCAGGAGCATCACTCGTCATGGCACATCAATTGCCTCGAGATGCTGGCCGTGTTCCAGGCTCTGAGGAGCTTCCTGCCTGCACTCCTGGGTCGCCACGTGCTGGTCAGGTGCGACAATACAGCCGTGGTGGCCTATCTGAATCACCAGGGGGGTCTGCGCTCGCGCCCTCTCTGCAGACTGGCGCATCGGATCCTCCTGTGGTCCCAGCGGAGACTGCTCTCTCTCAGGGCAATGTTTATCCCTGGGCTTCAGAATCTGGGTGCAGACCTGCTGTCGAGACAGGGGCTGAGGCCCGGGGAATGGCGGCTCCACCCCGAGGTGGTGGAGTCCTTGTGCGGAAGGTTCGGCCCTATAGACATGGACTTGTTTGCGTCTCAAGAGACTACGCACTGTCCTCTGTGGTTCTCCCTGACGCCCCCGGCCCCGCTAGGGCTGGACGCCATGGTGCGAGAGTGGCCGAGGCTGCGTCTGTACGCTGCTCCCGGGAATCCTGGAGAGGGTCCGTCAGGAGGGCATCCGCCTGCTCTGCTCCTCTGAGGAGGGACCTGCTGTCCCGGGCAGGGGGCCGGGTTCTTCACCCTTGCCCCGCCCTGTGGCGGCTGTCGGTCTGGCCCTTGAGGGGGCCCAGTACCTAGAGGCGGGCCTGACGGCAGGAGCGGTCGAGACTCTCCTTAGCTCCAGGGCCCCGTCTACACGGAGGATGTATGGCCTGAAGTGGAACGTCTTCTCTGCTTGGTGCAGTGGACGCATGCTGGACCCAGTTACCTGCCCGGTGGTTCAGGTGCTGGAGTTTCTGCAGGACCGCTTCTCTGCGGGCCTTTCCCCATCCACCCTCAAGGTTTACGTGGCTGCCATTTCAGCTTTCCACACCCCTTTGAGGGTTGGGTCTCTGGGGAGGCTTCCCCTGGTCGTGCAGTTCCTCCGTGGGACCCGGAGGATGAGACCTGCAACTCGCCCTAGGATTCCCACCTGGGATCTGGCAGTGGTTCTCGAAGCTTTGGCGGGGCCCCCTTCGAACCCTTGGAGTCGGCTGAGGCCAAATACCTGACCCTGAAGATGGCCTTCCTCCTTGCTATCACCTCTCTGAGGTGACCTCCAGGCTCTTTTGGTTGCTTCCCGATGCCTGGAGTTTGCCCCGGGTAATGTGAGGGCCATCCTGCACCCCATTCCGGGCTACGTTCCCAAGGTGCAGTCCACTGTCATGGGGCCTGTGGTGCTGCAGGCGTTTCATCCTCCACCTCATGTGACGCGGAGGATGGGAGTGTCTTCACTCTGAGGTCCTCCCGGTGGAGGAAGTCGGACCAGTTGCTGGTGTGTTTCGGGTCCCCCAAGGCTGGGCTCCCCGCTTCCAAACATACTATCAGCAACTGGATCGTTCAGACTATCTCCCTGGCCTATCAGGTGCGCGGTTTGCCTTCACCTATGGCTGTGCGGGCTCACTCCACGAGAGGCATGGCGGCCTCCACGACTCTCCTCTCTGGAGCGTCTCTCCAGGGGGTTTGTGATGCGGCTGGCTGGGCCACTCCTCACACCTTCTTCAGGTTCTATAGTCTGGACCTTCCCTCCGCACCCGGGCACCCGGGTGCTCTCCTCCTAGTCGTGCCCACAGGTTGCTTGCACGCTAGGGCAGGCGGGGTTTCGACGCGGGTTAGTGGGTATCTCGTTCCCATAGTGTCGTAACCGACGCAGTTCGAGTTCCCCTCGAAGGGGAACGTCTCGGGTTACGTATGTAACCCTTATTCCCCGAGATAGGGGAACGAGACACTGCGTCGGTTCGCCGCGCCTCGCCCCGCCTGGAGTGCCTTGCTTCATAGAAAGAGCTAATGAGCTATGTGCCGGCGTGCTTATATGCCCCTACGGTTATGCCGTCAAATGCTACCGTTCTCACTAGGACCAATAGGATTGGAGTAGTTTTCATTCACATTCAGCCCTGTCATGCCTAAAGGCGTTCCCATAGTGTTGTAACCGACGCAGTGTCTCGTTCCCCTATCTCGGGGAACAAGGGTTACATACGTAACCCGAGACGATTTGTACAGTAACACAGTCTAATGGGTCACAGATTTCTTTGTCACACTGGAAAAGCCTGTGTTAGCATAGGTAAAAGGTAGCAGGAGATGTCTTTATATAGGCCTAATTGTATTTGAATGGCTTTTAACAGATGGAGACAATTAAGGGATTCTAAATGATTCAAAACCAACCACAAATTGGCTCCTTAGGTATGTAATATTTCCATTTTGTTCATAAAATAACTTTAGATTGGGCGATATGGTTGCACGTCAGTAGCCTACATTCAAATATGTCTCCTTCCATTTAGAGCAGACGTTTTATTCCTTTTAGTCCATGTTTTTGTTAATCTATATTTTTTTCTAATAACTCATGATATATCCAAAGTTACCATATGCTACACTTTTTTCTCCTTCACATGCTGTATCGGATGCTGGTAACTTTAATTTCCTTGCGGGAGTCATCCCAAAGGGATTAATAAAGCTAAGTCTAAGTCTAAGTCTACAGTTGAAATGCAACAATTATTGTAAATTAATGATTTTCTGTCTGAGCAAAACATTTACCACTCTTCTCGCTTTTTGCTCGCAGGTTTCTCTATAGAGCCCCCCCCTACAGCTTTGGAATAGATATTTGGCAGCTCCTATGTTTCACTCCTCCCTCGGTCAGTCTGCCGTTTCCGCTTTCTCTGTTCCACCAACAATGCTTTCCTAGCTTTCTGCTTCTTTTTTGCTGGCTCAGCCATGATGATAGTGTGAAAAACTCCATTGCTACCTTGCAGTGCTGTGAAGTAATTCATTACATTGCGAGACCTGATATCACGTGATACTTCCTGACGCTTAGGCTGGCAACTCAACGGCCCAAAGTTACAAGTGTGGTTTTTCCACTCACAGACGCTAGGAGGGAGCAAGACAACCACCATTCAATCCAAAAAAAAGTCATATAACCATTCCAATGATCCCAAAGCTGTTCAGTTAAGGTAAATTAAGCTAAAAAAAAAACTAAAAAACCTGCAGGGTTCCCCTTTAAGGGGAAATAAAAAAAAATGTTGGTGCCTTGCTCAAGGGCACCTTGGCAGTGCCGAGGAGGAGAAGTGCCCCCTCCAGCTACCAGTTCACATTCCGTACTTGGACTTGAACCAGCAACCCTCCAGTTCCCAAGCCAAATCCTCACTGAGTTGCTGCTACCCCAAATATATCAAATTATTATCAAATATATTATATTTATCTTTTGTATTTCATTGTTGTGGTTGTCCTTGTTCGGCTTTATGTTGTAAAGCACTTTGTAACATTTTGATTATAAACATGCTCTTTAAATTAAGTTTACCATTATTAATACAACTACTTATTATTATTATACTATTATTATTAATATTTTTAGCCCAACATAATATAACACATTTATGCAGGCGAGAGTGTGTGGAGGGGGCGGATAGTGTTGTTGTTTTCACTGTTTAAAAAGGCGTGTCTCAAGGTGTGTGTGTGTGTGTGTGTGTGTGTGTGTGTGTGTGTGTGTCTTTAGAATCACACACAAACACCTTGAGACACGGAATTCTAAAGACACACACACACACACACACACACACACACACACACACACACACACATCAGAAAACGGTGGAGGCCAAAATGAGAGCCGACATTTTTCTCCAGCCGCCTTGAAAGCTTTCCATTAGCCGGGCTCTGTTCTGAGGGTCTGGGGCCCAGAACAGCATGAGTCCATGGGGGACTGGTGGTGGTGTGTGGGGGCGGCTGGGATGGGGACCCAAGGGTTTGATGAAAGAGGGGGGGTTGGTAAGGCTGTCCGCTCATTTAAAGACATGTTTACGTGGTTCATTTGGCATTACATATCACTAGACAATTTGGATGTGAGCTGTCACTCAGGAACCAAAAAGGCTGTTCTGCTGCCGCTCACTTAGAACTTGCGTCTGTATCACAGTCCCCTGCTCTCTGGGTGGTTTTACACATATCCTTTGATATTCTGTAGCTCTACGAAAAGAACCTGTGTTCAATCCTTTTATTGCTTCTGCTCCAAAGCCACGCTCTTGCCTTGTTGGCCTGGTTGCGTCTTTTATCTGAAGTCATGTCTAATAACACATGGATCCTAAAAGGATCCACTCAAGCTAAAAGGCTTGATTGCAAAATATTCTTTCCTCTTCAGGGGAAAGGAAACTCATGAAAAGGAAATCTTCTGAACACAAGTGACAAGAAAGAGAGCTTCATTGCCTTTTAGTGTTAAGTTGATATTCTTGTTCGCTCATAAAAGCTTTTACATCACTGGGAAAAGGACGTGTGGAATGTTAAATTGTGAGATCCAAGCACAAATCCTAGCATGATATTCAGTTACTGCGACAATATATCTATACTGTTAATTGTGCAGTAAAATGAGAGAAGCGACAGCACTTGCAAGTTTTAATATTTGCTTGCTTTACAGTATTCAAAGTAGATGTCATGGGACTTTTTCTGACACTGATCAACAGAAAAAGACCCAGCAAATGTCAGAGAAAATTAATAACTAAGAAGACATCCAGATTATCTGTTTGATGAGTTATCCCACCCTTTATTATGACACACCTAAAGCATCACTAGTGAAGCCAAGATAGCTGTAAATCTGCCTAGAGCAGGCCATTCACTTTAAAACAAAAATGTCCTTGAGTGGCCAAATCAGACCAGAGTCCAGAATCTCAATTCAATCAATACTTTGTGGCTAGACTTGAAAAGGTTTTCCCGAGCTGGAAAAGTTTCACAATGAATAAAGAAAAGAAAAATCCAGTATCCAGATGTGCATATCAACCACAGACTCAAGGCTATAATTGCTGCCAAAGGTGCATCTAATGCTGACTAATTACCTATGCACACACGCATTTTATATTTGTACTTTATCTTTTTATCAGTGTCAAAAAGCCACATTAATCTTTTTTTATTCAGCGTTGAAAAATAAAACGTATATATATATACGTTTTATTTTTCACGTTTCACGTTTTATGTTTTTATATATTTATATATATATATATATATATGCATAAATAAACAAACTGTTTATGGTACAGCCCACTGTTGTGTAGCCAAAATGTTAATGAAATAGTAAGATCCGTTATAACAGAGGAATATTTCGTGCCTCCATCAAATAAACACACAAAACCTCTTTCAGCATTTATTATCCTTGCAAACAGCATATGATTTGTAAGTGAGCATGGCAGCACATGTTACTTTGTGATACAGTCTTTAACTAGGCCTGATTGCGGCTAGGAATCTTTTTAAAAAATTCATAAGATCCATTTCACAAATGACCAAGCTTCGCATGTGCCTGTATCCAAATAGCAAAGAGAGAGCGAGGTGCGGAAGATCTATAAGAGCAGCCCGCAGCCAGAGGAAGGAGTACAAAACGACAAAGATTTATTCTCAGCCATGATCAAATATTTATGCCGAGGCATTCAAGTAAAGTTACTTTTTGTGTTCTGATTTAATGAATGATTTGAGCAGTGGCAGTGCTGTGAGACACAGATGTTGGGTTTGCTGAAGCCTGCACTAATGCCCATTCAGGGGTCTGTGTGGTCATGTGTCAGACTGCAGCAGGATCAAAGCAGAGTAATGACATTGTGGATCACAGCATAGAGGAGTAGGATGGTAAGTACTTCCACAGCCCCAGAGGTCTACACTGGGCCATAGCTGGGGAAGATGAAGCTAGAAAGGGGGGGAAAATAATTAATATAAATATGTCTATGTTGAAAACTCCTGCTGGAGAAAAGGTGTTTTTTAGGGTTATTATTAAATTATTCTCTATTTCCTCGATAAATTAAAGGTTATTTTATCACTGAATCATTAGCCCACATGTTTTTAGAGCATACCATTGACCCAATACCTCAAAAGCTATTTATCACGTGCCAGTATGTTGCCAATCACTCCATTAGAGACAAGCCACTTTTCAAAAGGTCTGCATTCAGTAGGATTGATCCAAAACGACAATGCCACAGTCAAAGGAAATGGATCCCAGCAGTGCAGTCAGTGACTCTCCCATTCTCCCTCTGGCATACTCTGAAAAATTAATGATCCCAAGCTGAATCTGATCTGGCCTTCTTTACTCAGTGTTTTATCTTTACTCAGAATTGTCTGCCCACTGATAATAATCACTTAACATCGTCTGAAATAAATATAAAAGAACTATTGATTACTTGCATCGAAAAATGTGCTTAATCTTCAGGGTATTTTTTAAAAAGATATTTACCAAAATTGCTATTACAATAGGTTAAGTTAAATTACCAACTTGTCAGAAAAAAACACTTAACTACTAGTAAAAGAAAAGATTCCACGTGAAGTTGCAAAGAGTGTAAATTCAAAGAAGGGTACGGATCAGATGACCTGACAGGAAGTTGTGAGTGGGCAGAATGTGCCAGGAGACATCTGTGGCAGGTGAAATAAAAATTCTATCACTTGAGTGAACACTTAAACGGATAAAGGGAGTTTAAAAAAAAGAGGCTAAAAGCCTCCATCACTTCCAAACAAGACATTGGTACCCCAAACACAGTGTGTCAGCATCTTTAAACACCGGAGAGAAGGGGAGATGACAAAATCGTTTTGACAGCCAGTTCACATGTAACATCTCCGATTCATCCACCTTAGGGAGATGCTGGGCAGTTTTACCCCGCTGCCGGGGCAAACAAAGCCCCGTGTGTGATAGCAAAGTGGGCAGGGCTGAGCTTGTGCACCGCGCCACTTATTGATCAGAGTTAGACAGGGTGTCAGTCTCCACAGCCCAGAGAAACAGCAAGCAAGCAGCAGTTATCTGTGTCTATTAAGGCGTCCGCTCTGTGTGTATTGATTGGGAACAACTCGACACTGGGAATTGTCATCAAAATGCCGATTTACAAAAGGTTAAGCAGGCGGTGGTGAAGTCTGCGTGGTCCAGGCAGTATGGATTTGTTGATGCAGTTCCCCCAGCGGTGCTCGCTGCCAGACAGAGGCTGCAGCTCAGGAAACTCTGAGGCGGCTGGCCTGGGCCTTTGTCTCACCTAGGGAGCTTTCACCTCATAGTACACTGGCAGATAAAGCAGCTTTGCGCCATGTTGAAAGATGTGAAAAAGACTCGACTACATTACTGCAACAGCCTTTTCCTGAGCACAAACAAATGTTCTCTAAACACGTTTGCACACTCAAACTGCACCCGCACAGCCCCTCCCTGCAATTGTTTATTACAGAGGCAAAGCTTTTACAAAAAGGGGCCAAGGTCAAGATTTTCCCTCGTGAGACCTCCATCTCCATTAGCTTTCAGTTGACTGGGGTAGCCTTTTCCCCCTAAATTTAAAAAAAGATATTCTACTTCTGGACTTCTAGCACCGTTGGTGAGAGAAGAAGGAAAAAAAGACAAACGCCTCATATAAATTGACCTCAGCCTCACTAGTGGTATCTAGCCGTGCAGATAGTTTCAGTTTAATCTGCTGTGCTTTTGAGATTGTCTGGAGAGGGCTGCAGCAAGTCCCATTATTTGCACAAGAAGAAGACAAAACACAGTAATTACGCTTTCATCAGTGTCACAACTATAGTGACTATATGCAACACATTCTTAACTTCTGCTTGAATGGAGCAGAAGCACACACTTACTACCAAATCTACTCATCCATGAAAACACAGTATGTAGGATATGTAGACAATGTAAAATTTCCTGATCAACAGATCAGACAATAACTTGCTATACTCATTTCACATCATTGTTTAGCCTCACATATGCCAGTAGATGAAATGTGCATGATGAAAAGTGGTTTAATGCTTTTTGGTGTAAATATTTTGACATTTGATTATTGTAAGATTAAGTAAACTGAGTTAACATTCAGACTGTAAAACATTTTTATGCATTTGATATCCTTTAGATCAAATAGTAAAGCCGCAATCGCAAAGCAAATCTGGACTATGTGAAAAAAAATATCTTAAAATCAAATTCATCTTACCGGCTCAGAAAGCAGCAGTGAAGCTGAAGAGGGACCCCTGGGAGAGGCCCTAAACATGGCAGTTTTTCTTGACAAGCACAGCAGGCCTGGGGAGGTTTTGGGCAGACACGAGAGCTTGGAGCGGTCTGTGGAGGCCTCAGGGGCAACCGGCTGGATAAATAGTTCACTTAGAACCTCTTGCTCTCTAAGAGGTCACCACGGAAATATGGGCTGGAAAGGGAAAATGGAGAGGCTTTATCTCGCTCTCCTAGGATTGCTGCTTGTTTGTATACTAGACTGCTCCATAAATAAATACTGCGCTATCTGCTACAAGGCTGAAATGATACAGTCAATCTTATTCATTCCTGCTTTTTTCATTAAATAAAAGAACAAACTAATGCCACTGTACCTTGTGTTCTATTAGGACATATCAACATGTATCAAACCTGAAGCTATAAATTCACAAAAACACATACTGTCACTTTCATCAGAGAGTACATTTGAATAAAACTTAAACTATGATCCTAAGCTCATCTACTACAATAGAGCTGAGACTGTATACAAGGCCATCTTCTACAAACCTTGTTACTGTGTTGTTGTAGTTCAGCAAATTAAATATAAATGGAAATGTGATATCAGTGACCTGAGATACATGTAGGCCTCTGAACACTGCCGACTGCTCCCCACATGCCTAGACAGCACACAGACTGCCATGCAGTATCTTCACCCGACCTGAAGATTGCTCAGGATATTCATTCATGGAAATGGATACTTTATTCAGGACTTCTAAATAAATGTACTTGCTACCCAAAAATAAATTGCATGTGTAAAGCAGCAGACTGTGGGTCAGATGGAACACACTGAAACATTTTAGCTCCCGACACAACGATACATGTAGCAATATGCATTAGTAGCCCCTCACTGTACACCATTAGCCCCTGTTGTACGTCATTTATTTATCAAACCAAATCTAAAAGATGTTTTAGCCAAGCCAACAGTTTGTATACAACAAAATCCAATAATACAGACATTTCAAACACAGCAATCATTTTACATTTGTATGTACTGTACCTGCAAGGGGATCACATACAGTACATCTGTGTGCCAATCAGAATTTAGCAAAATCTGAATAGGAATCTGATATTAGTTGGTGGGTGGTTTGGTCACATGAATAACAATATTTTCAGGGGTTTAATTACATTTTGATGATATTTCTTCTGTGCTGTAATATATTATTTTGTATATTTTGAATGCAGGACTTTTAATGGAGTATGTTGACATTGTGATATTTCTACTTTTACTTAAGTATAAAACTTCTTTTACTACTGTAAAACCGTAAGGTGTTGAATCCACAGATTCACAGATATGGTCATCACAACAAACAGTGCCCTCCTGAGTTGGAAAGTGAACACTGCTTTTACTCATCTGGGCATTTGGATTTCTTTGTACTGAAAAATAAAATTCAGAAAATCAAGGAGCAAACACCTTTACTAAGCAGGTATTTTTCATGTACAGTAAAGCTGAACTGGGATTTTTTTCCACAGTATTTTGTACCCATTGCGACAAAAACAGCAGGAATTCTATGACTTTGATTAATTTTAGGAAGCAACAGTCATTTAGATAAAAGTCAAAACTGACGGTCCTCTTGACACATGGTTGCTTTCAAAGTAAAAATAATAATAATAGAAAATCAAAATCAATTTAAGCATTTTAAAAGCTGGAGCTTTCAAAAGTCTGTCTCAGCAGACAGAGTTTGTTCACCAAGTGAAGCTCCAATGAGCAAAATTGTATTACAATTAAAACAATTACAAAAGTATTCACTTGAACACATACTGATCTTAGATGTTATGTAGGCTACTTTACTTCCTGCACCCAGGATCCACTGACAAAACAATATGTCACCAGCCAGCAATTAAGAATGACAAAATCAGGGACAAACACGGAGCGAACAGCAGTGTGTACTGTGTTTGCTTTGTGGCTTTTGTCTAAGGCTTTCATCACACAGCAATACAGAGAACAAACCTGAGCAGCAGATGTTGGCTAAATCCCACCGTTCAAACATGCTTCTGTCCCTATTCATCGTAAATCAGGACTTGAGCTGCTCCTTTAGTTAAGCTGTCTGGCAGGAGCAGGAAGTCAGTGATTGTACTTCTATTATATTAAACTCACATGTGCAAACGTGGGGGGGAGAAGATGATCCAAGCCTTTGAATCCTTTGTGTTTACAGAGAGGAACAATATTAAGCAATCATGGAAAGGCATTCCTTATCCTTGTGCTTCTCCTACAACAGGCTCCTTCATTTAATTAGGAGGTATAGTCAACATGCGTCACAGGTGGATTTATTTCTCCAATATACTGTCAAATCACAATGAGACTCAGACCAGTGCCAAATGTTTCATCTGACATTAAATCAAATCATACCTTATCCCAAATCCTACTGTTGTGATGTAGACTACGATGCCAGTCTATTATTTGTGCAGCAACCTGTGTTGATGTTTGAGTGATGAACTCCCAAAGACAAAAAAAAAAAATATTAAAGTTCAACAATCTATAACACAGCATGCTTTTAAGAATAGTTAGCAGTCATTTGTGCTACAACATAAAGAAAACATATTTTCCTTTAAGGAAATAAGATAAGCTCATTGTGAGATAAGACAGCTGCATTTTACAGTAATAGTTTACAGCAGTGATTCCCAACCAGTGGTACATGTACCCCCGGGGGTACTTCTGCAGTTGCCAGGGGGTACAAGGAAAAATTGTAGCCAACTATTGTAATTTGAAAATTTTGAAATTATGATTCGATAAAAAGAATATATCCACATATTAACATTAAGTCAACTAGAACACCTGAACACTACATGTTGCCATTATGTAGTTAGAAAGCAGGCACAGAAGTTTAAACAGGTAGCTAAATTAATGAATAAATGGTAGAAATAAATAGCTAAAAGTAATGGTTAAACGGTTCAAATAATTGCAAAGTGCTGGATAAATTGTTGAAATAGTGTTATATATTTGGAGCATAAATTGTGAATTAATGGAGGGGTACGTGAGTTCATCTGGCCGAGCTGTGGAGGTACCCCAGACCAAAAAGTTTTGAAACCACTGGGGTTATACAGGGTAACAGGGACCTTAAAACAAGCTTTCAGCAAAATTATAAAAAAAAGAAAATCTTTTCACCATTTTCCCAAATGTTACTGTATTATCAAATGCACATGAATTGCTATTTCCATTGTATCACATACAATGTTTAGGGGCCTATCCCCTCCTACAGTGTAAGAAATTAGGCAAATATTTCAGTAAGTGTGTGTGTGTGTGTGTAAGTGGGTAGCAGAGCGTGCTTGATAAGCACAGACACATTCAGTAGACTTTCACTAGATTCCAAAACTATTCAGGGGGCTCCCTGTGTGATATATTTGTGGTTGATCCAAAGCGTGGCCACCTCTATGCAATTTTCATTTTATTTTACAGAACTGAAGTGGTTTTTGTCTGGCTCCTTCCAGACAGTTGCACGTTTTCTGTGACCACGCAGGAGTGCTCTGGTTTAATCCTATTACACGACAAGCACAAAGGGAGATAAGAGGTTTATGTTGGGGTTTGTGACAGACTGAATCTCTCTCTCTCGCTCTCTCGAGACACTACAAGCTACACATCATCATTTTGATACTGCTTGTTATAGCTGCAACAGTGTCTATTGTGGAGCACTAAAAGACATATTGATAATAGGATTGCCTGTGAGGGCTGAGGAGACACTGATGATGAATGAAGTTCAGGTGAATGACATAATCCAGAGATGGGTAAGTACACAATATTCTAACACTGTAATACAATTTAGCTGAAGCAATCATATTCGTTATCAATTATCATAATTATGTCGTGGGGTGTGATCTTCAAGTGAAGGGAACTTTTGAAATGTACACTTTTAAGAAACTATTAAATATACTAAATACTGGTAGCTTGGTCTGCATTGTAACTCATGCCATCCTAACGTGATGTAAAATTCAGGAATTAAATTAAAATTATTAAACAATAATGTATACTACATATTATATTTACAAACACGCTGTTGCCTTCACACTTAGGCCATTAGATTGTGTTTACTGCTCAGTCAGCCCTGAGGTTTATTCCTGGTGATAATACCACCATAGTACTCACCACTGTATCCTCTATGATAATGTTGGTTGGTCTTCTCTGATGAGAGACGTAATAATCACTGGTATCTGTTTAAAAATAAGTACCTTCATTTACTTGTAGCCTATGTTGCATTGGAACCATGGTCCCGTTTTAGTGACTGGCTGGTTCTTTAATAATAGGCTAATCATAAGCGTAATAATAATGTATTGATCCCAGGGGGAATATTAAAATGTTTCACTCTGTTGTTAGAACACACTACACACACTTAAAATGCACAAACATGCTCAGGTCCCTTTCATGCACAAATGGAGAGATGTTAGAGTAAGGGGTCTATGACTGCTGGACAGGAACCCTGACCAGTTGCAGGTTTGGTGCATTGCTCTAGAGCACCCAGGACGTCAACTAAGACCAGTCCAGCTACCAGTCAACACTCCATATGGTGACTTGAACCTGGGACCCTCTGGTTCCTAACCCAACTCACTATGGACTGAGCTACTGCCACCACAAGTTCTGAAGTACCACGTGCCAGGACTGAACTTGGACAGACTGCAGCTAACTCATGGAAACTCTTGCAACATGATCGAAAACTAATTATTTTCACATGGCTAGGACACTTTAGGATTTTACTTAAGAACTTCCACTATGGCCTGTAAGGGTAACTGATGTTTGTTGTGTATGATTGTCTTTCTATTTTAACTGGTTTGTTTGGTGAGTATTTGTTCATGCTCAGCATTTAAACTGAGAGACTCCCTCAATTAAGTCTTAAATAAAGGCTTGAATGAATGAATGAATGAATGAATGAATGAATGAATGAATGAATGAATGAATATTTGTTTCTTATGGTTTATGCTGAGAATAAAAATCTGCTGACATTTGGTGATCACTAACAGGTGTTCTGCCTCTATCTTGTATTTAGCAAAATACTCCAAAAGAAGATTTGAAGCCAGAGGACTACCAGCAGTTTAAGGATTTTGGGTCTGCCTGTCTCACTGAGGGTGACAGTGCACAACTACTAAAATTTCTTCAGGATGAGAAAAACCAGGTACTTCTCCTTTTCCACCAACAAAACTGACAGAGACAGATCTGCTCTACCCTCTATCCTGACTTACAATAGTCACACCCTAGACCTATCAAGGGACAAAGACACTCAGTGTTAATCTGTCATACAGCACTAACATACGCCGCCTCCTGAGCAGGCAGCTCCAGTAGCTACTGAAGCGAACAGCAGCAGCCACTTCCCTGCTACCAGCCTATGCTAAACATCGACATGCAGGCAGCCACTACTCTGTGCCTGCTGGCCTCCTGACCTGGAGGTGCTGGGAGTAAACAAGCAGATATTCAGTTAGATTTCTCGCTCCAATGATAACCCTCTTCAAAAAAAAACACCGCCCTTGTCTAAGTGCCCTAGCATACATTTAGAAGCATGTGTCATTTTTTACTTCTTCCTCTGTCTGAGGCCAAAACAATCTCAGGGGGTTCAAATGATTGATTATTATTTTTTTTTAAAGCCAGAGCATCTACCAATAAACAATACATGTCCATGATCATTCTACGGTACGGTTCTTTTCAGTGTGGCATTGGAGCATCTTAAAACGTAGAAAAAAATAAACAGTGTTAAGTACATTTCAAATTGATGATTCAGCTAAACATGCAATAATGTCAAAAAAAATAAATTTTAAGAAAATTTTAAAGTATAAAATTAAATAAATATGAATATTAAGTTCCTGATAATAAATGTGTGATGAATGAATATTCACTTTGAATTGTACCAAATTACATAATCCTTTCCAGGCACTTTTGGAAATTATTGGGAAATTAAAGTGTAACCAAAAATGACACACATAGCTAATAAGTATGACTGATTTCTCTTGCACCTAGGGGATTGTGAAGTCTATGGGTTGTGTTCTAATGGGACCTCTTGTAAATGAAGTAGTTCAAAAAGAGAAGAGTTTTGATCACTGCCAGGCTGCCATCACACATCTGACCAGGGTAGGTACAAACAATTCATCTATACAATGAGACATGTTTCTTATACATTAGGTTTAATGTCTGTTCTGTTGTTTAGACTTGCAGCCCAAATAAACTCATGCACAGCTTGCTAGAACTGATTGAAGACATTGATCCAGGGGCCATTTCTGAGACCATCTTAACCCTTGTTCCACATCTTCAAACAGGTAACAGAACTCTTGGTGCAATGCTATTACTTAATTACACATCCTCAATGCGTACAGGAATAAAGCATTACAGTAACACTTTCTCTGACAACTCTTGCATAATGTATGAAAGAAGTTAAGCCTAATGCTTCACAATATTAGGCATTATGTCAATAATCATATGACTGAACTTAACTCTGTGAGGTGTAAATGACATTCATGCAAAAAAAATCACACTTGTAATTCCTAAAGAAAGACATACTGCAAGTGCTTTAAACCTTAGTGCTAATATTCCCTTTACAAAAATGATTTATTCATTGATTTTACTTGTCTTGTTTCACCTTTCAACAAAATATGCACAACAAATATGTCTGGGAACATTATCAATCATGCAGCTCAATGGATGTGATAGTTGTCATACTCAGTTGCTAGTTTATTAGGTAGAGGAGAGTGGTTTCTGTTATTCAGATACCCTCATTGATATACATGGGGTGGAAGAAATAATAACACCTGCCAGTTTAATGCATTACAATTCAACACATACTGCTGCTTCTAAACTGACCATTAAGTAGAATCAACAACTTTCCACAAAAATAGGAACATTATGACCTTCAAGAAGGGATGATCTATTGTGGACTGTTGTAGCCAATAAACTGGCAATTTAGTGTAGGTCTTACTACCTCTAGATTATTCATTTGTGGTTTGATAAAAGGGGGGTGTGGCTCCCCCTGCTGTACCTTTATGCTAACATCAACCTTGTGTCTTAAAAAGTGCTGCTTCAGCTAGATGACAACAAGGCAGCCTGTGTGGGCTTGGCTCTAACCGCCCTGCAAAAGCAGTTGTCCAGGCTGCCTGTGCCTTATACCCAGCAGCAAGAGGAAGCTGATGAGTATGGTCTGTGTCGCTGCTACAACGCCTTGGTTGTGTCTATGAAGCCATTCATTGAGGAGGTGAAGAGGAAAAATGAAAACTGCAATACCACGTCTGAGGTTGAGGAGCTAAGGACTGAGCTTCTGAAGTTGTAGGTTTTTCTTTTTGTTTGGCTGGCTCAGGCCGAGTAATGGGATGTTATCAAATTATTATTTAAGATTTTTCACTCATTTGTAGTTTTTCTTTGTTCTTTTATCTTGATTAGTTACATATGTGTCAATCATTGTTCATTTTTACCTAAGTGCAGTTTTTCTACTTGATGAAAGCTAAAAAAAACTTTCATTTTAGTATAAGGTTAAAATAAGAATCGTGGAGTAGAAGCAATGATAAAACAATAGTAAAAGGCTTATGTATACGGCTTTACTTATGTGCAGCTGCATGAGGAGCTTGAGGGAGCCCTTGCTCGAGGCTGAACTGAACCAGGACAAAAAATCATCACTGTGGCTCTTTGCAACAGAGATAATGGTCAGTTTTTCTTTCTTTTCTATCAATGGGAAAGCAGTCAAACAATGGATGGTGGTTTAATATAATTTTGTTAATTAAAACAGTCAAATTCACTTTGCATCACTACAGGTCACACTACCTGCAATCCAAGAGTCTCTGTCAGAGCTCCTGTTCTTCAGCACTCTGAAGAAAAGCACCCAGACAGACAACAGTCAGTCCACGGAGTCGAGAGCTTGTCTGGCTTATCTACTGTTTGTCCAGCTCATCACCATCGACAGCTTTCCCTCAGTATTCAGGTGAAATACTGAAAATGATAATGCACATTCACCATAACACAGTGCTCATTTGTACTGTCAAAAGACAATTTACATTGTACTGTTTTCTGCTGTTCCAGTCCTGTATTTGTTCTTCAGTGCAACATGGAATACATCAATCAACTACTCAGTAGGTATGCTGTCGGTACAATATGACCTGAATATATTTCTCCTTTTAAAATGATTTAGTTCTTAGTGTAATCTGTAATGTTGTTTCTTTGACAGCAAAAATGAATCATACTTGCTCAAAGGACTGGTAAGCACCCATCAACATGTAGAAAAAGTCTTAGAGATGTGATCAGATATGAAAGCAGAAAACTGAGCTCATTTTTCTTTGTCATAATTGTCTATTTTCACTCAGGCACTGTATGCAAAAAGCTTGGAGAGTGTGCAGGACAACAGCCTTCCAGTGAGTCTACTGGAACTGAAGAGCTTCTATAGTGTACCACAGGTAATAGAAGCATGCCATCAGCCTTGGTTTTCACACAAAATGAGAAATTTCTCTGCAAGGGTCTGGTAAGGTATATCTATCAGTACAACTGAATCACTGAGCAATTATTAGTGAGCACTGTTGACCATTGCATGCTGATCTGTAGATATAGTTAATCCAAATGAAAGATCTATATACCGGGAAGTTATTTTGACCAATCAGTGACTTGTGATGTGCTGAAATTCACAGAACCTGAGGCACCTCCTTACTGACTGCCCAATGCAGCATTTGGTGAGTATACAATTATGCTTGATGAGAGGAATGTTTTCTACATCTGTCCTATTCTGAAACTCAACAATTTGTTAAACTTTTTGACTCTTTCTTGACTCTGCTTTGCCAGAGAAAATCAGGACTACAGGTTTTACAGCTGTTTATCAATAAATTAGATGCTGAAGCAAAGCACAAGTTCTTCAGGTGAGAATCATCAATAAAGTAAGAAAATACTAATCCAAATGTTCATGTGTGTCAACAGCACAAATACATACAATACTATAAATGCTTTTATGAACGTGTTGGGCTGAAAGATCTCTGGACGAGACAAATTTGCACATGCTTAACTGTATATTTGCTTTATTTCATAGATGATTTTATTACAATGTCAAAGTTATTTTGCATCTACCATATATTGATGTAATTCATACTAAATACTCACATTTTCGGAATATTTTATATTGTATTTTGAATACATCATTCCTAGTTTAAACTACAGCTGTCATTTTCCACCCATTTGTGCACCAATCCATACATTTCCCTACTTTTCTCAATATGTTACAGTTAATGTGCTCTAGTGTTAAACTGTTGCATGTTTGTACGACTCCATTTGACAAATTTAACTATATATTCAATGTTTGTTTTCCAATTTTCTTTTTTTTAAATATAATTTTTAGTATTTCTGCAGCTACAGCTTAAACTGATCTAAAGTCTATAAACAAAAGTCATATTTTCTGTTGAAGGTGCATGTTTAAAACCAGCAACCATGCAGGAGTAGAGAGTTACATAATAAAAAACATCAGGAATCAAGTTGAATTTTCTATGAAGGTAAGTTAAAACATAATAAACTTGGGTTTACAGACATCATATTACTGTTTTAGAAGAATTTAGAAGATCCTGCCTATGTATTTGACCTTAGTATTGAATGCTTAGGTGGTGTTTGAGCTGGTGATTTCATTTCAAGGCATTTAATCTATGTTAACTCTCCTCCAGCCGGGTAATGCCAATGAGTGGTTCCTTGGGGAGGAGTTTCTCTCCTTGTTGGAACTGGTGTTGTATTTTCCACAAGGTGCTGAGACAGATTTGCTGAACAGTATGGATAGGTAAGTAACATGAACAACGGTTTAACATACAGGCCTGCTCAATTATTTTCTTCTGAGTCTACACTTTCTACATATTCCAATTACTACAGATAACATAGATTTAGTATTTGCCAAAGCATGCCACAAACTTCCCCACTGGTCCCTCAGTGTCAGTCACCAAGCTTAGGCAATGTATCTACGATGTTTTGACTGATGTAAAATATAGGGAAAACCAAACAAAAATTAAGCTAAATAAATGTTGATTCTATTTGACACAATCAACTTTAGATCTGGTTAAGTTACAGACGTCTGTGACCCATTTTCTTTTTCAAACCAATTTAAGCCTTCTTACAGTTCAGCTATCCTACAGAGATTCAAAGACAAAATGTCTGTAATTGTGAGACCTGGGACACTTTTTCCAGATCAAGTCATTAAGCAATGCCCTTTCTTTGTTGATCCAGGATAATGGAGAATCTAAATCTTCTTCGCTACCTCCTTATTAGAGACAGAGAACTAAGGAGAACTGTAAGTCTGTCTAATTCAACTAATTCAGTGCTCTTCTGCCAAACATCCTGATTAATGCACAAATGATGATGACACTTTACTCCTCCTACTTTCAGACAGGTGTGTGGGAAGAGCTGTGCAGGATCAAAGATGAATACCTAAAAATGCTCCGTGTGTGTATCAGCATTTCAAGAGGATATTATTCCGCTGAACTGAAGGCACTGAGGGAAGATCAAAAGCTAAAAGCAAAAGGTAGACATTAGCTCCTACTCCATGTAACAAAAGGCCATTAAAATAACCTTGTTCAAATGGCAGTACAAACTCTTTATTTTCCTCCTCAGAAGCCAGAGATGCTGCCAGATCCACCAGGTTAGCTAAAAGCATTACAGGGCAACATGAGAAAGTGTCCAATATGTCCCCACAGGTCCAGCACCAGGTACAGAGACTTTCTTTCCTATTAACTATCATTTTGATTTTGGCCTATGTAAGACCAGCAAGCTGACTATTCTCTTGTGTCACAGGTGTTGCAGAGTGCTTTGGTGACATTTGACCTGATGGAGAGTCTTATAGTCCGTATCGAAGAGATCACAGAGGAAAAGCTGAAGATCCCAATCTAAATTGAGGGGCTCAAGTGTCACTTCTGGGTTGTTTTTATAAACACTTACTTTATTTGCTCTGTTTGGCAGATACATAAACATGCATGGATTACAATTCTTTTATTCTCTATTCCAAAGTTATTGTAAACAAATGTAAAGCTTGTACTGTTATTGCATCAAATAAAACAACACAAGTGTGTGAAGACATGCTGGATCATATGCTGAGCTTTATAGAATGCCTCTAAGCATCTCCCACACAGGACTGCTTTCAATGATGTGAGCCCGAGCCAGAGACATCCGGTCACGGATACTGTCTACATGGGGCTTACTGGTGGCCTGCAGACAAATGAGCCTGTGCTTAGTTCAAAGTTTTACAAGGAAACATCTAATTTATTATCTAGAATGACCAAATAACTTGTGTGCACTGCCTCTATCTTTACCTTGGCAATTGTCAACATTCCTTTGACCATCTCTGCATTGTTTCGCACTAGCAGGATCTTGAGATTGCTGCCAAAGAATCTGAAAGAGAAAAAGACAAATAATTAAAATATTTGAATCACATTGCCTTTGTAACCAGTGTCAGTCAAGCAAACAGAGTCGGGTAGCACCCCTCCAGGTAACAACTTGGGGATGTGACTGAAACAGCCACTAACACAGCCATGTATCTACCTCAGTTGAATCACCGACAAGATTTCCAGTTCCTTTTTCCCATTAAAGGGGGCATAAAGAAGTAGAAAGCTGTTCCGGTGTACTTGCACAAATGTCTTTATCCTCTGAATGAGTCTGGATTCCTCAAAATGCTCCAGAAGGTCTTGAGGGTCAACCAAAAGAAATGCCGTACCTGGGCAAGTTGTAAATGTTAAAAATAAGCTAAACACAAAAATGCATTAGACAATGGCGCTTTACAGGTATTTGCTGACAGGACGCTATACAGGCCTGGAATCCACATTCAAACACAGCTGTCCACAAGGGCTCACCCACATTCCATGGTTGAAAAGCACAGTGCTCGTTGCTCTGTGGCTGTGACTTGCGTGTAAGCACATGCTGTATAACGTTCTGTCAGCAGATGGCGGCAAAGCGCCATATGGCGTCTCCATTAAATAACTTACTTTTTTGTTAATTGTACTTTACAGATTATGAAGCATATTTGTAATCTCTTTTTTTAAGTTCTGAGGTAAGGATCCAAAAGCAGCCAAAGTAGTGTACTACTGTTTTTCTGTGCAAAATTAATATTGTAGGCTACTGGTGTAAACATGTAAGGCTAGGTTATTCCGAGAGGGCTCTATGCGGTGTTAGAGATAATGTGAGATAATGGGATTATCTAACAGCATAAACGGCAGCAGCTTTACCTGACAGAGGAAAAATAAAGGCTCCGGACTCAACACTGTCTGAAAATCGGATTCGGTGCGCACTCATCATCCTGACGGTGTCATGGCTCTGGTAAAACAAATAGGCAATTCAATTAACTTAGGTTCTCAATTCGGGAAAAAAACAGCCAAGTTTTAATCGGTGATGTCACCAACTGTTTCTGACTAAATTGCGTTAAGCTAGCTAGATAGCAAACCCATCATGTTTTTCATTTTACCGACATCTGAATCCAAAATGGTTGTTATCCCCTACAGTTAACGTTACCTGGAGTGATGTGCTAATTATTATCGTTGTTTTCCACTGATGAGTTGCTTCGTTTGTTGCCATAACCCACTGTTCGCTGTAGGGCAAATTAATAGTGCAGTTCTAAAAAAATGACATCCTCAAACTAATGTTAATGTCCTCGCGGTGCGTTCGCACGAGACTACCGCATCTGTATCTTGAACTCAGCATGAACTTCAGCGTTGCCATGCTAACAGAAAGCCACGAGAGGCCGCTGCTGCGGTATCGTCAGGCAACACTTTACGGCATTTCTAACCTTTTCGTGGCCAACAAAACCAGGGTTGCGCCTCGTATTTTTTTTTTTTTAATCAGGCAAGTTTGTTCGATTAATAACACACAGGACACATAGGTGTTATTAGTAATTTACAGTAGCGGTTACTGTTTTTTGTATCATGAAATATCAGTCCACTCGTTGTAACAGACATTTTAACTAGCTAGCTAGTCAAAGCAGGATACACATAGATGTAATAGCCTAACATTTATGAAAGCTCCACAACTCTCAGCAAGCCAACCCAGTTAGTTTATGTTGTTACTGCACCTGTGCAACCAGGTAAATGACAAAATTACAATAAAAACTTAAATCAGTGTATCTCCCCCCCCCACACACACACACCATTTCTCTACGACTTGACAGTGAGGAACACTTCATTATTTTCAAGAAACACAAACCTTTATTTTCAATATGACACTAAATGCAAGCCATGTAGGCCAAAGTTTGTTTTTCTTTAAGAAACTTCAGTCAACCATGTTATTACAAGACTGCCATGAGAAAGAAATGCTTTTTTCTTACTCTATGTTCCTTTCTCGAGCTTCAAAGCAACAACACAAACAGTCAGACATACAAAAATATCAGCATGCAAAACAGCCCATTTGTGTCAAGAAAATGTCCACTGAGGGCATAGTGGGGAATGCAAATAAACTGCTGCAAAGCCCAGAGTTCTGCAGAGACCAGTAAAAGACGTGAAAAAGAGAGACATACGATTATAAATTATAATAAATTAAGACAAAGTTGATGTAAAGACGTTTAAAGTTCACAGAGAAGGTGTAAATTGTCAGGCATGCTCTCCTCTGTGCAGTCAGTGATGTGTTTCCAGTTCCACGATGGTCCACTCCCCCTGTGGAGATGCAGCGTCTTCTGGGGAGAAGCTGGTGACCGTGATGCTGGTGGAGGAGTCCTCCATGGGCGAGATGAGCTCCGCCCAGCGTTTAAAGGTTTCCTTCTCTGGGGACAGGAAGGTCTGTGAGTCCAGACAATCACGTGACAGAGACAGTGTCTGCTTGATAAGGTACTGGGCCAGGTTGAGCTCCTCTGGCACAGGGTTTATGACGCCCAGATTGGACTCGTGGTCTGAGAGAAGCTGCCTAAGCAAGCTCCAATCTCGCTCTGCAAACTCATTGCTTTTGTCATCATCCCCTCTTTGATTTTCTTCCTCTGCCTTCAGTTTAACATTCCTGTCCTTGTCCAAGCAGTGCTCAAAGGCTTCTCCAACATCCATCTCGTAAATGGGAGAGAGGGCTTTGGATGGTCGGCGATCATGTTTGCAGGTTTGATCCAATCTGTCACAACCATTGTCCCCTAAAAACAATTGACAATACTGCAAAATGACAAACTGATTCACTCCTTCACAGTTCTTTTTTCATTTCAGAGACTAGTCACTGCCTACTACAATAAAACACTGATTACCCTTAATGCAACTGTGTGCTTTAAAGATTTTCCATAGTGAAGTTAGGCAAGGACAGCACAATATGAAAGCAGTAACATTGATGGTCAAAGTATGGTCAGTTAAGTGGCAGTACCATTACTGATACCAGTTTTAAATGTATTAGTTTGAAAATCACCAAACACTTCAAATATGGATGTCAAGGGTCTACAGTTGCCTTAAAGGTAATGCACAGAGGAATGCTAATCTGAATGCATCTCTTTATCCACCTGTTCAAACAAAGTAAGCCATGCATTACCAGCACCAGTGAACTTTGCATTTGTCAATAACAGTAATATGTTTAGAGATTTACGTGCAGGTTTTTGAACTGGCAGACCTAATAAACAGACTTAAATACTGTCACAAAAACTTAAAATGCAAGCAACAGCGCTGTTCTTAGTAGCACAAAAGATGGCACACCACCAAGTTTCTTTTGACATTCTTTGTGTTTTTAACAATTTAAAAAAAGAAAAAATAGAGTAACTCACTGTTCACTGTTTAATATTAAAAACAAAATAATGTACATGTTTGCATCGGGATATACCCCCAACAATGGTGCAGCAGGATTTCTTTTTCTGAATATTATAGTGAAAAAAGAGAGACATGGCAGGACCATGACAGCTGCTCTAGAGACACACCACACTTTACAAAGGAGGCTACTGACACTACACAAACCTAGTGAACAAAATTGTAAAGACCACAAAATACTGTCTTCTTTAAGTATGTATCTAGACATACTACTGGGTATTACAAAGGTTAATGGACAATGGAAGAAAAAAAAACACAAAAGTGATTGATGTGGAAAGGAATGACAAATACATTTTAAAAGCATGCATGCTGTGCAAAAAATAAATAAAAATAAAACAAACTCAAGAACAGATACATTCTCAACACAAAAAAAGATAAATAGCAGGCAGATGCTAGGGTAAAGTTCCCCAGTTAGACACTTTTTCTGAGAAGCACCGGTAGTTTAGTGTCATTTATTTTGTACTATCATTTTGCATTTTACCTTAATGTCAGGTAGCCACTCAACAGAAATTTCAAAATAATTATTACTTGCTTGTGATTTACCTGAACACTTTTTTTTTTTTTTTTTTAAATGTGCTACATATAGCAAGTTAACATCAACAAATCTTTTACATATTATTTGGAGATGTAAGTATAATTACTGTAAACAAAAAGACAATCACTGAGAAGCCAAGCAACGTCTAGTGACGCTATACTACAAGTGACATTGTTTACCATAAGGTCCAGATTTGTTTATGCTTCATGGCATGAAAAGAAGAAGAGCTTATGGAGCCAGAAGTTTGTGTTTCTTAAAATTGCAATGGTTTAATGAATGAGAAGTCACTTTTATCATTAACAAAAAAGTAAAAGAAATAGCAACACTCATACTAACATCTTCTAAGCCATGGGGTTTATAGGAAATGTAATCTAAATTTTAACACAACCTTTATCAACATCACTATCAGGAGCATGACAAAATTATCTCAAAGATGGTCACTGTGATAGTAATTATACAAACAAACCAAAATTAATTTGGCAATGATATATTGATGTTAATAATTACATTTAAAGCACATTCAACTATGTCAAATTATCTATGGCTTTAAAAGGCCAAAGACTGTTCCTCTGCATGAAATAAACGACAAAAAATTAAAACTTGTTTTTATGTACATAAAAGTGCATTGGTGTAACTATATCACAGGCCTTGTCACAAGGCAGATTCTTTTTGACAAATACAATTATATGATCAGTCTTAGTGAAATGTACTGTACACTACTTTTCCCTTTTTTGTTTCTAGGTTGACAAGGGCTAAATGCCTCAGACTAAAAGGTAGTTCAGTTGTTTAAAATGTACAGTTTAGGTAATTATCTATGATGAGACCTAACTCCATCTTTACAAGGATATTGATGTTGCAAATTCAAATTTACAACAACTACACAATCAGTGGGTTAAAATGAGAAGAAGCTTTAGCTATGAAAATATGATGACCACTGATTAATTTTGAATTTGAATTTGTAATTAGTTACTACAATATATCCTTTTTCTGAAAGAGGGATAGGTATTGTATGTAGGTAAGGTCAAGGAGCAGAGGAGAACGAATCTTGCAGGGATGAACTATACCTTCACTAATGGAGTTGGGGATAAGAGATGGCTTTGGATTTGGGGTCTAGGAAGGGCCGTAGATCATACATTACCTGCTGGAGATTCTGCAGTATGTACAGGAAAGTCCCCTGTCAGCTGAGGCTCATTTAAGTCTAGATGTAAATCAGCTTTCTTGCTTTCTGGGGGATTGGTGTGATTTTTGCACAGCCCTCCGTTGTATTGTTCAGTGTGCCGCAGATCTAGGTGGCATGGGCGCTCCTGGGGAGGGAGGACTTTAGTGTCAGCATCCAGGAGAGGGCCGCTGGACTTCAACCCATCCACCAGGATGTGATTACTCTCATCCTGCACGGGCTCCTGGATCTCTGTAAGAAATACAGAGGATTTTTCTTCCTGTTCCTCGTCATGTTTTTTGCCCTTCAGGCCTGCGCTTTCGAGATGGCACGTCAGGTGGTCTTGTTTGTCACTGGAAGGGGCACAATTGCACCGAGGAGCTGTAGCATCAGACTCAAAAACATCACAGGAAGTGACAGCATCATTGGGCTGTTGAGGTGGAGTTTGGACGCCGCCCTCTTCTGAGCCCAACTCTTCACACTCGTCAACAGAGAGTAACACCGAGCGACGGAAGTTAGAAGACGACTGGTAGTCGGGCTGGTCATTCTCCTGGTCTACACCGTCATCATCGAAAGCTAGGTTGACGATCCCCTGAAAGTGGGGTGAGGGTTCAGTTGGCGGCAGTGGAGCCTGACCTGGAATCACCTCAACTTCAGACCTCTCATCTTCTGTCGCCTCTTCATCTTCATCTTCCTCCTCCTCAGAGGATGAGAAGAGCTGGTGGTCGGGGACGCTTTTTACAGTCACCGTGGCCTCGACCTCAGAGTGCTCCTCCTCAACAGGAACCTCGTCTCTATGCAACCAGGAACGAGGACGCTGTCTTACTCCCTCCTCCTCGCTGGTAGTCTCTGCTTCTCGTCCACGCAGCCGAACCTCCACTCTCAACCCCGCGCCACCTTCGTACATCTTTAACTCCTCTGGGGTGCTTGTGTCACTACTACTGCGACCCAAGAAGTCATGACAGCGCATGGTGCCACACTTGGAAACACCTCTGTCGTTGGAGCAGTCATCGTCTTGCGAGCCTCCTGCGTCGTAGTCCTCTGAGCGCGGCTTGATGTCGTCAGAGGAAGTTGTGTGTGTGCTGCCAGTCTCAGACTGTGGGCTGACCTGATGGTGGATGCCATTCCAGGAGTCCTCTAAGGGAGTGTCGGTGCTTCCCACACTGCAGGGGGTGTCTATAGGGCGTTCAGTGTCTCTCGGAGAATTTGGGGAGCAGACCTCATTAACTTGCCCTCCGCTGATGTGAGAGGGGATGACACCGCTTGGAGACTGTTTCACTTTACTCCCTTCAGTCTGTTTGCAAGTGTCTGCATTAGCAGATTTGACATGGGGGGTTTTGTTAGCTGCTGGTGCACTATCAGTGTTTCCCGACTGTATTTCAGGCTTTTGATTTGTAGGGCTTGATTCTAGTTGAAGGCTAAATGAATCCCCTCCGCCCTGGCTTGTTAACGGTGTTCTGCGCACAGCAGGCCGGTCAGAAAGTGCTACTTTTGTACTGTCTTCATGCACTGCAACGACACAAGTGTTCTCAGTTGGAGCAAGCTCAGTTTTACAATTTGAATTTTTACCAATCACTGTCTCTTTTCCTTTAGTTCCTGATTTCTTGGAGGCAGACACAGCTGAGGTTTTGGAAGTTCCTCCAGATTTTGGAGAAGCTTTCTCCATTGATAATTCAGAAGTACTTTTTGGCTTTGGTCCAGACTTGGCAACTACTACTGAAGATTGCTTGGAGGGGGCCGAAGAGGCTTTTGGTGGTTTACCACTGGATTTAGCGGAGGCTCCAGTCGCCGAAACGGGTTTTGTGAGCTTCTTTTTATGAGCTTCACTGGCTGCTTTGTCTGGTGCTAAGGATTTCAAACGTCCTTGCCGTCTTCTTTCCTAGGGGATGCTGGCTTTTTCATAGAGGATCCATGCTTAGAGACTAACCAAAAGACAAAACAGAACATGAATACATCGCTACAGTATATTAACAGATGTTTGAATCAGGCAGACTGTGACCATCTCACCATGGTTGTCTGGTGTGCCTCTTCCCTTGGTGTCTGCTCTTGCTGCCGTCACTCCAGTAGATGCTTTCTCTGCTGCACCAGTCTTAACTTTGCCACTGTCTCTCACACTTGACTTATTGGTAGGACTGTTGTTGGTGAAACAGATAAAACAAAACCATAAAACAACAAAGTGACCAAAATTGCTTACCACTATGTCCCAAATAATGTATACCTCTGGCTCACACCATCATTAAAATATATTTATGATAAGAGCGGCAGAGAACATAAATCATGAATTAAAATTTAGCACCAGCAGGCGGCAGCAAAGTTTGTGTCCCATTTTGTCAAGAACAAGCCTCTAAGACATGAGCTAATTATGAATGCAAATAATTTCAAGTTGTTACTTGTGTCCTTGTGAAGGATATTCTACCTTGGGTTTTAACTAAATCTAACAAGAGAAGAGAGCACATTTTTACAGTTTGAGATCAGGCGTGTGCCCAAGGTTGATGGATTTTAATTATCTGACATCTTAGTAAGTTTACCCCAGTGCAGGTCAAGTTAAAAAATACATGATCTACAAATGATTACTCACGCTATCTCAATTGAGGTTAGATGGGAGTTTCATGTTAACGTCTCTCCAGAAAAGTAAATTTTGGATTCTGCATAGATGAACTGTTCATCACCGTACCACATTTTTCTTTACAAAAAACGTCACTCCAAAGATGCAACCAAGATATGTTTTGTTGTGTTATTAGCTATTTATTAACTAACGTACATGGTTGCTTTTCAGGGAGACAGGGATGTTGATGTGCTCCCAGGACAGATGGAGTCTGGATAATGCAGATTGTAAAATGGATATTTTTAACATCTTTGAAGGACAGATAAGAGGCTTGTCAGAAAACGCTACACAGCTGCTTTTAACCTCCTGACAACCATGTGGCCTAAAAAAAAAATTACCAGGGGATATTGTGCTGCAACACTCTTATTTTACATTTACATTACTGAACATGCAGTCTAAGGGATGTTTGTTTTGCTTTCTAGGCACTGAATGCTTTAAACTAAGCTATTAAGCTATTGTAGTCTCGCATTACCTATTTCCACAGTGCTGTTTCAGGGTATGGTCTGGCTACACCACCTATCTATTCTGAGAAAGGGGAAATAACGGTCTGGCTTATTTGTATTTCTTTAAACCAGTGCCCGATTCCATTCCTGGGATAAGGCCTCTGGCGAATCTTTCACATACTGGATGTTTACCATAATCCCAGGAATGTACATCCGTTGAGGCAAACTAGCTATATTGGCAATTGTGTTCATGTTGCAACTTGGCTTGATTATGTTGAAACTGTAGTGAGTATGCATGGCACGAGTAGTAAATCAGTTTGATTCTTTTTTTAATTTGTTTGAATGTTTTAACTGATTTGATCATTAAAGTGTAGGTGACTATTTAATGGACAAAAGCAAAATGTTTTTGGCAATCTGTCTCAATAACAGAAATGTGTCAGATATACTTCAGGATTTAGATTCTCATGATCTCTCTTTGGGTTGCTCAAACGTTTTTGTCCTTCTGATATATCTTCTGTATTTTACAAGTTGCAACTAGGGGTCCAATCCCCTTATCCATTCCAGGAGTTCTTAAAGGCCCTATTTTGTCACTTTAACACAGCCTTTTCCACTCCTCCTTGGGGATGTGGAGGACTGACATTTCCTAAAGATTAGGACTGGGTTTTGTTAAAAAATTTGATTCTAATACCAGTACAGACACTGAATTCAATACAGATTTTACCGAAGTTAAATTAGTAATTATAATTAATTTTAATACAAATAAGTAACAATATACATTACTGTACAAATCTTTTATTTACACCTTTACACCTATGTGACGCACACCATAGTCAAGCCTCTCAGAATACAACACACATGAAGCCCGTCTCTGTGCATAACCTAGGGTTTTTACTGCATGCCCTCTACAAAATGTAATGTGAGACAGCATTCTAAGATCTTGGTACAAGCACACTGCATGTTTACTGGCTCAGTGACACTGTTGAGATTTACTCCTTAGGTATTGGAATATGATATAATTAATACTATGGAGGCAATTACGTTGGTGCCTAAAAAGTATCGAAGTTCGGTACCCAGCCCTAACGTAAATACTACACAGAGTCCGAGTGGTAAGCGAAAGTAAGTTAATCTGTGGAAAATGTATTTTCTGTGTATTGTTTATTTACAGTTGTATAAAGTTTTTTAAATTATTTTATTAACAATCAAAATGGTTGCTGGATTGTTGACTTGCTCCCTCAACATTCTTTTTTTTTCTCTTAAAGACCTTAAGCAATAGCATGGCCATCCATCCAACAGCAAGATCCAAGGGAAAGTTGACAAGGACATCACTTGCCTTCAAACATAACACACACACACACACACACACACACACACACACACACACACACACAGTAGTATTTTACTAAATATACACAAAAAGCACTGAGAAAGCACACTGATGAGCACAATAACATGAGGGGTAAAGCTCACCTGCTGATCTTCGTTGTATCTGATTTCTGAGGAGATTTTGTTAATGGGGATTTGTTTACCGCCTTAGCCTGGTGTTTGGGCTTTGCACCTAAAACACAGAAAATGAACCTCATACACAACGGTTGCAAATAGAAATTTATCAGGGCAGATAGTTTTGAGATTATTTAACCAAGACTTCACATAGGTCCGATGCATATGACTCTCAATTCACTCAAGAATAAAGCAAATAATCTTCAGGGTATACATAGTAGGGTAGGGTAATGTCACATTACACACTTTTAGCAAGTCACTTTCAGGGTGTGGTACACGGACACATGCTGTGCTAGTACCGACAGGACAGGCAGCTGAGGCCCACTTTAGCCGTAAACACGAATATCAGTCGGGATTGCCCCACCTTCCTAAAACCATCGTCCCCACAAAGGCTCAAAGTGATCACACCCCCGTGTGACAGCTGTATAAGGCTTTGACCTCTGCTGTTCTGCTAAGAGCTTGTACAATGATACCAGCAGGCTGCCAAGGATAGCCGCATGGGCTTTGTTTTCCTGATAAAAATCAACATTCATACATGACACTGCCCTTGTCTTCCAAAAATCCCTCTTGGCCATAACACAAAATTCATCATACTAATTAGTCTGCTGGTCCTTCCAGTATTATGTCTGGAGCTGACATGCTGACAACTCAGCTTGGCTACAGTGATGTCCTACATTGTAATTTGTGTCGGTCAAAATGATGAAATGTTAAGAAGTCAATAAAGAGAGTAAACCTGGAATGGAGTGGGAGTCGTTTCGAGGGCTGCTGGCACCGTTCTCTGGCGAGGCGCTGCCTGATGTGGATGAAACGCTGGGCTGAGCTTGGGTGGTGCCAACAATGTCAGTCTTTCCTGTTGAGCTCTTTTGAGCCTTTGTTACCCCGGTCTGGCTTGTAGATGTGCAGCTTGGGGGAGATGTTTTAGGCCGTGCACCTGGGTTTGGCTTCTTTTCGTGCTCTCTAACCCCTTGAGAGCTTCTGGGGCCATTGGCACTGGCTCCATCCCGCCTGGGCCCTGTAGCTCCTGTGCCATTGACAACTGGTGAGCCAGCTGATGCTGTCTTTGCTTTCGCTGCTAAAGTCTGGTCTCCAGGCTTCTTCACAGTCTTTACCTTGGATGTGTGACCATCTACTGGTTTGTTAGCTGTCCCCAGTCCATCAGACTTCATGGCTGATGCAGCACTATGGGAGGAGGAAATTGCAATTTCGGACACCCTCTGGGTCCTGTGCACAGGTGAACTCTCAGGTGCAGATGAAGGGCATTTTACAGCCCTGGACTGCAGGAAAAAAAGACGACATTAGTCACGTAACTGTATGACAGGATTAATCAGCAAATAACCGAAGGGCAGTTCAATTAAACTGAATAACATTAGTGCAGATTACCACAAGTCACAGGAACATACTACTACTACTACAAAAAAAATCTACAGAGAGATCTTTATAGTCTGTGCTTATCAGCCAACCAAAGTCTTATTACTGTACAGTATATCCTGTTTTTATCGACTTTTCTTCCAGATGATTTCTTACTTTGTTTTTAAGTAGGATAGGAAGAAATTGTGCTTCTTTCTTGTTCTACTACACTTTGTGAACTTTTGCCAATTAACTCAATAAACTGGAAACTCATAATTGCCTTTTAGTGTCATAGGAACAATTACATCAGTGAACTGTATTTAGCCATTTCAGAGAATCAGCACAAAAAGCCTTTGGACGGGCAAAGTTCCTGTTTTGCCTTTATCAAACCACTTCCCGAGAGATATGTAGGAGCTCCACTGCTCTAAACCACTTATGCCTAACATCTTGGCAATCCCTCTCTGGATCACCTCAGCCAGGCTTATCTAGTTATACATCTGTTTAGAGGGGCCCTGCTGCGCATTTTATACTGTATCTCTTTTCTGTGAGGGTGGGGCATTTATGACATATGACTGTAATCACTGTCAGAAATTACATAAACTTACATGCCTTGTAAATTCACATCACCAGCAAAGGCAAAACCAGAGGTCAGATTTACAAATAAAACAAATTATTTGTTTAGACTCTGATACAAAAATAAAAAAAATGTATGGTTGATAATATTACCTGTGAGCTAGTGAATACAGGCTTTTTACCAAGTCTCCGATTGTCCCCTTTATCAATAGCATCTGTCAAAACAGGAAAAAAACAAAGGCAGAAGATTATCAATTATCCTGTAAGTATTTTTTACGGCAAATCCAAGATTAACACAGATGAAAAGGGCTGTACCAATTTCTGCCTAGGTCCTTCATTATGTGAGCATTCACAAATTCTCATTTCCACACCCTTTGTTTACCATTTGACTATAGGGAAACAAACATTAAATCAATGCATTGATCCGACATATATGGCAAGGACGATTCAAAACAAATCATGGCCATTTCTATACTTAATACAAGAACAATTTCAGAACCTATAAATAATAATCAAAAGCAAATGAGGTGAAATGTACTCAATTCAGTATTCACTAAAGCACATGTTTGCATGTGAGACCTGGAATCCGATTTCACTGGCAAGAAATTAACCAGTATCGGGCACACACTGATACCAGCTAAATACAGTACATTACTCATGCAGTGCAACTCAACAGTGAGGAAACAGCATATTGTTTGTATGTGTCTTATCATGTGCACACTCAAAAAGACAGAAATCTAGCCTTTCACTCACACCTATTAAAACAAGCATGGTACGTCCAGTGCATTTATCATGTTAGCCCAAGACAATTAAAAAGGTAGCTCACATGAAGCAAAATGTATAAGAACAGCACTGGCTAAACAATTAATGGGTCAGTAGTGACCAGGCAGCTGTGTAGAAAGAAGCCATTAAGCATTATGTCAGCCAACTGCATATGCTCTATGGGGTTTGGTTCATCTCGATTGATGCAGAGCCACTGCTTCAGCGTTAGGTTGGGTTAGGGAGAAAAAAAACAAACAAAAAAAACACATACATCCACACACAAAGCAGCAAGAATATAACATGACTAAAAAAAAGAGAGCTCATAGCAAGAATGTCTGTCCTTACCTGCTAGTATCCTCTTTTTGTGTTTGGAAGACAGGGTCTCCCATCCCTGCGTGTGGCGGACTGCGTAAAAGGTCTGAAGCAGAAAGGTCCAGAGTCGACCACGCAGCGTACAAATCTCTTGCCTGAATGGCTGGCGGTGAAACAGAAGAGAGAGAGAAGAATGGAAAGGGGTGCGCTACAGCACAAGCAAATCAGCAGCTGCTTGAAGAATCTTTCGCCATGGCAACAAATACCCCTCCCTCTATCTTTCTCTGTCACTCCCTCCCCCTCCGTGTCTGTTGCAGAATCCACTTGAGCTCCCTGGAGTGAAATCAGTGACGTCAGCGGCTGATGCCCATTCTCCAGTTTCCACGCCTGACTATAAAAACATGTCTGGAAGGGAGGGAGGAGCTATTGCTACCTCCTCCACTGCACTGGCCACACACCCCACACCAGCAGATACTCAGCCAGATTAGTGAAGGCCGCTGACACACGTCACAGTCTCCCTCAGCCTAATCCATTCTGCCATACTGTACGGTATTTACAGGGGTTATGCACTTTAACATGTGCAGCATGGTCACTTTCCCCTAAAGTCATCTCATAAGCTTAATCTGCCTGCTCACACAATACATTGTTAGTTTGTATATTCTTAAATGTTTGACAGATACTACCATATGCCAACATTTCATTATACAATATTTCAATAAATGTTTTTCTCCAATACAATCAACTTACATCTATATTTAAACACATCCAAAGTTAACAATGGACTTGAAAGGTTGGAGAAATTATGCATTTTGGCATTTAAATAAACTAACTTGCTTCAATCGAAGGCCAACATATAACTGCCAATAACCATAACTGCTACAGGTCGAATTTTGATGAAACTTGCATCATTTGTGTCATGTGTTGTTAAAGGTAACCTGTGAAGTTCTGGATCTCTACTTGTACAAAGGAGTGTGTCCCTGTTTTGTTTATCTTGTCCACGCGCACATAGGGGTGACAAGATACACAGTCGTGCCAATGGTTTCACCCTATTTTACTGACCTACAACTGGCGGCAACACGCCAAGATATGCTGCAATGAGCCAACAAAAGGCAGGGAAGAAAACTGCAAGCAAGTCAACCAGCTGAATTTAAAAATACTTGAAACAAATGGGTCTATGATGTAGGAAATGTGTTAAAATTCCAAATTTAACAAATTTGTTCTACACACAATGCATGTTGGTGAGTAACACTGTAAAGAAAACATACCTTTGTTTGGTTACAAGAAATATCCATAGGGCACTTTAAAATTTAGACAGACCCACGGAAGCTATTTAATATAACTTCATATAACTTGAAAAAGATGAATTACTGTTTATATAATAAGCTACACTAATATTTTCACGCTTTTTTATCAAAACACATCAAAAACATCTCTATCCATTAATAGCTGACGCAACATGCATATTTGAACACACTCATACTTATATAGTTAATTATAAAGTTAATTTAAAAATATCACAAGAACTGTTCATGCGATCTACTTCACCCTTGGCGGGTATATTGCTGGGGACCAAAGAATGTGCAATGTCAAATCTGGTGCAATTTGGAGATGCAACAAGTTCAATATTTTAGGACAGTTTAGACCTGAAAGGGGAGAGAGAGGGGGAATGACATCTATATCTGGGCACGTGTTACCAGGTGAGCTACACAGGCCCCCAATATTAATAAACTTTGAATAATCAATAAAACAGCTCCGCAGGTTCCGCAGAATCAAGCATGTCGTCGGCATCGGGTTACCACAGGAAAAATACCTCCGCTAAACCCATGCTCTACTTTATTACTGCGGGAATTAATGAATATCTCACTATGTTTATTTCTTGTTGTTTCTGATTCCTCTATTTTTCCTTGGATTCAACAAGCACAAGCTGAAAGCCACAGGAACAGCACCATCATTGCAACTCAAACTGTGTATGTTTGCCATACAAATGTATACCACTAATAACATTACTGCTGGCAAAATACATGACCTAACCACGATTTAGAAACTAATACCTCCACTTAGTGTATTTCATCTGTGTTTCTGACCAACAAATATAATGCTGGATAGATTAATAAATAATAATGCATCATATTTTAGTTGTTATATTTAATAAGTAAACTCTGAATCAGCAACATAACCTGTAACATTTCTCTGTTGGTAAATGTAAAAGTAAGTAGTATCAGTGTTGGCGCCACATCCATAGTTGGTGCTCAAACAAATATCCAAGGCAGGCACAAAACTTATAGCAGGGGGGCACCAAATTACTGGCAAGTGGCAACATAGTTGTTCTAAAAGCTACAAAGAGAAAAACGCACTCAAGCCTCAATTGACGCTCCTATAGTGCACTGCAGGAATCAGATCAAAACTGTACTATGTTAATTAATTGCTGTTGTTAGGTTTATGTGGCAAGTTAAGTTTTATCACCAGTAGATGTCAGTAGTCAGTAAACGTTTATGATAGATGATACAGGGTGGGTCTGTTATGATAATGCAACTACCAAGGCTCTAATCTTATATTTTTCTTATTTATAGTATCTGACATTTGACAACAGAAATGGTTAAAACCTATAGTAGCACAGCTGCGGCGTGATGGATGTTTTCGTTTAGCATTGGAGAATTACAATTGTATTGTTTATAAGGTAAGGCAAGCTAACTGAGTTAACATTAATGGTCAGCTGTTGCCATGGTAACAGTGTGTACACTACAGTATATTAATGAAATGATGTGTGGATAAATAAAAACAAGAGAATAAATTAGAGGCCTACATTGCAGAAAAACAGCTTTGGCCGCTGAGTCCTCATTTGATGCTTCTAAATAAAAAGGAGGTCGGAGTAGAGGCGTGAAAGCCAGGGGCGTTGGTACGGCAAAAGCCAAGGTATGTGATATGACGTCAAGGACCTACTATGCTACTGACTACTATAACTTTTCTGTAACAAAGAAATAGCTTTCTCTCACATTCACATTGCCTGATGTTTGCGTGTAGGCCTAATAAGAGAGCAGTGAACACAGCTTTGACCTTTCTTTCATATTTTGTTTATACTTCTAATTTCTAGTCTTAATATAGTGTTAAAATTTGTATGTGGTCCTAATTTGACAGTACTTAGTGAAATTCCACATGGCAGAAGAGGTGAAACTGTACACACACCCACACCACACCATACCCACACCCACAGAGTGTGGTGAAGAGAGAAAGGTACAGTGAACTCTTTACAGTCTACTAACTCGTTGCTCTTGCTACCAATATAAGCTGCTCTGTTTAAACAATGTTAGGCAGAAAGAGCAGTATGCAGGCTAGCGATGCAGCTATCCATTTCAGCCAAGAATGGCGTCAAACCAAGCAGTCTGATGTAGAGGACTATAGCAACCTAGTGTAGTTTTCAGGTGATTTAATAAAGATAAATACAGTGAATAGCCATGGGTAACGTCTCTACCCTCTGGTGTGATACTGTCTAGAGTCCCTCCTGAGTCATACTGCTCAGACCCGCCCTCTCTCCCCGTCAAAGTTTTGAACATTCTCTGTTGATAAGTAGCAAAGATCCCAAAAAAATATTAAGCACAACACTATAAATAAATGCACTAATTAAGTATTATTAAAAAATTAAGTGAACTTTATCCGTCTTAAATAACAAGTAGGTAGGTAGATAACAACAGGTAGATACAAAATAGAAATCATAATTTAAGGTCCACTTAATGGCTTTTACAGAGGTTTCAACCACATCTTATAGTCTTCCTCTGCAGAAGAAGTTAGATAGTAGGAAGTTAGTTTTTCTGGGAATCCCAACTCTGTAATCTCTGTCTGAAGTTAGATAGTTGGAGTTAGTTAGTCCAAACTTCATCCATTGAGAAAAATCAGGAGCAGCAGTTGAAAGCTCTGGCAAAAACTAGTAGGTGCATATGGATTTGTTTATTGTTTTAGGATTTCATTAAATTACTTAGAAGCAGACCAAAAGTCACCTTTCTAGTGATTGTTCAGTCAGGATTCCGGTTTGATGGCAGTGTTCTAATTGGCCTTTATGAATAGGAATAAATGGGATACTGCACTACACAGATTAGGTTTGAGCACAGCCTACCTGTCTGTTTTTGAAAAGACAAAAGGTTCAGTACAGAGAATCTGCTTCATTTCACCTGCTCTTGTTTTTGCTCTCCATGCTCCAGCAGGAGAGAGTCCTCTTCCATGTTATCTCCACATAGATTGTACACAGCAGCGAAAAGATCACAGCAGTTTTCCACAGTCACACCTTCTCTGATGGCTGAACACAGCTTCTTCAACAACGTTGGCTCACGGGTAAACTCTTCCCTCTGTAATGGCATGTAAAAGAGAAAACCATAGAAACCAAAGCTGAATATATCAGGTCATTACTATAAAGGAGAATGCATTTTCATGACCATACCAGTGCCTTACCCTGCAAAGGTCCTGGAAGGCCTGAGTGCGGATGACTCTGGGTAGATGCTGGACAAGGACATTCAGGCTCTCCTCTTGAAGCTCTGTGGCGAGACTCCTTACCTGTTGTGCCCACTTGACTTCTGGGAGACTGCCAATCAATTGCTCAGTGCCACAGAGCATGGTTACTGCGTTCTGCACAGTCTGAATGGAAACATCTATCAGCTGAAGAAACTCACACTAGGTGAAAACCCAAAATAAAGTCAAAGGAACACAGTCCTCTATAAAAGCAGTCTTTTAATTCTACCCAGGACCTATTGATGAGTGGAGGAAGTCCCAGAATTTTGTTATGGTTCTTGGCCAGCTCTGAGTCTCAATACTTGCCAAAAGTAAACAGTACATTTGTCTTGCTTTACTCAAATAATAAACTCAACCTCTTTGATAGTGATGAAAGACAGACACAAGATTCAATTATCAATTACAAGGCTACATCACATCCACCTCATATTCCTAAATTAGTCTGTCTTTAATAACTGAGAATTCAATAAAGGTCATCTTTGATTAGATTATCTTCAAATTTCCTTCCTGTGGAAAAACACTGGAGAATGGGTTGATGATATTTGTGAAATTACATGAATACAGTACTGCTGATGACTCAGGGAGGATGGAACTCACCATGGTTTCAGTTACAGCTGTTAGACAGGCTACATGAAGCTCAGGGGACAACAGGGAAAAGTTTCTCTCGCACCAGGTCTTCACAAAATGATCAGCAACCCACCTGAAAATACACATTGTAGAGTATCTTTGCTTTTGGATCACTGACAGTTCAGTTTTTGGGCAATTTGACCATTTGTCCAAATCATTTCTGCAGTTTAACCCCGAGGAGTCGCAGGCTCTAAGGAGAGGTTGGCAGAGCTTTGATTGAGGGGAAAAACAGAGTGAGGATGAGAAGGCTAGTAACGCATTGCTGCACAGAGCAGCGCAGTTCAATCCACTGCCATACTCGCGTGACTTTACAGACTCTGCAGAGAACACACACACACACACACACACACACACACACACACACACACACACACACACACACACACACACACACACACACACACACACACACACACACACACACACACACACACACACACACACACACACACACACACACACACACACACACACACACACACACACACACACACACACACACACACACACACACACACACACACACACACACAATCCCCCTGACCTACATTCACACACGTCTTGCATGCTCACTGCAGCAGTGCAAGAGTTTGCAGAAAAATAAGCATCTCAATGTAAAATGTTTGATTTTGTGCACAAGAATGAATAGAAAGAAAATGGATAAACGCTGTGCAGCATATTTTAAAGCGCTCCCAAGCGTGGTGATGCTCTCCCTTCTCTTCATTGAGGCCTCTATGTTTCCAGGCTTGTGGTGATGCGCTATGTGCTATAGGTGCCAAAACAAAACTGTTTGGTTTGGTTAAAATTATCAAGTAAATGTCCTTAGGTTTCGTCTTTGTCAATGTCTTTCATAGAGCAAATAACGTTATATCTTTCAGACTGTGACATTTCCCATAGACGGGTTTGGTTTCCGACTGGGAACCCAGAAATTCCGACATTCCATGTAAAATTGAACACAACAAACAACAGTCCGTGCCCCTGGCATCATGGCGGTACCGAAAGTTGGAAGAAAGCAGCTGAGTCCTACTTGATTATGACTGTGTCAGATAAAAGCAAATGCCTCTCAGTGGAAGGTGGTAAAATATGTGGACCGTTTATTACAGGGAAACATCACACGAATTTGAAAGTAGCCTACATTTGAGAAATGAATACAAGGAGGCTAACCTAGCTTACTTTAAAAGGTAAAGGAGAACGCCAAGCCCCCTTTCTCCGAAACAGAAGCAAACCCCAGTAACGTTATGGGCATGGATGTATGGATACGTAGGGCCAGCAGCATGATGGAGACAACCGCAGGACAGAGAATACTACAGGCTGCTTTCACCGGCGATCCGATAGCTGGTTAGTAAATACGCAGGAACACCAAAAGCGGGAGGGAACGTGGGTTAATATGTGGATTAATACTGGGATGTCTGCACAACTGTGTGAGTTGACTGATAAAAATAAAAACAAATTTAAAATGCAAAACTATAATATGGTTTATACTATACTATGGTTTTGGTACTGACAATTTGTTTTGTTTTGTCATGGTCAAAAAAATCGTGGCAGAGAATCGTGATATCAATTCTAAGCAAAAAAATCGTGATTCATATTTCCCATATCAGGCCTAATTGAATCCCATTAAAGCAAATTTCATCATACAAGGAGGGAAAAAAGTTTTTAATCCCCTGCTGATTTTGTACATTTGCCCACTGACAAAGAAATGATCAGTCTATAATTTTAATGGTAGATATTTTTGAACAGTGAGAGACAGAACAACAACAAAAATCCAGAAAAACGAATGTCAAAAATGTTATAAATTGATTTGCATTTTAATGAGGGAAATATGTATTTGACCCCTCGGCAAAACACGACTTAGTACTTGGTGGCAAAACCCTTGTTGGCAATCACAGAGGTCAGATGTTTCTTGTATTTGGCCACCAGGTTTGCACACATCTCAGCAGGGATTTCGTCTCACTCCTCTTTGTAGATCTTCTCCAAGTCATTAAGGTTTCCAGGCTGACATTTGGCAACTCTAACCTTCAGCCCCCTCCACAGATTTTCTATGGGATAAAGGTCTGGAGAATGGCTAGGCCACTCCAGGACCTTAATGTGCTTCTTCTTGAGCCACTCCTTTGTTGCCTTGGGCGTGTGTTTCGGGTCATTGTCATGCTGGAATACCGATGCACGACCCATTTTCAATGCCCTGGCTGAGGGAAGGAGGTTCTCACCCAAGATTTGGCAATTTATGGCCCAGTCCATCGTCCCTTTGAGAAAAACACCCCCAAAGCATACTGTTTCCAACTCCATGTTTCACGGTGGGGATGGTGTTCTTGGGGTCATAGGCAGAATTCCTCCTCCAAACACGCAGAGTTACGTTGATGCCCAAGAGCTCCATTTGGGTCTCATCTGACCACAACATTTTCACCCAGTTGTCCTCTGAATCATTCAGATGTTCATTGGCTAACTTCAGACAGGCATATACGTATATGTGTTTTCTTGAGCAAGGGGAACTTGCGGTCGCTGCAGGATTTCAGTCCTTCGCGCGTAGTGTGTTATCAATTGTTTTCTTGGTGACTATGGTCCCAGCTGCCTTGAGATCATTGACAAGATCCTCCTGTGTAGTTCTGGGCTTATTCCTCACCGTTCTCATGATCACTGCAACTCCACAAGGTGAGATCTTTTATTTAGCCCCAGGCCGAGGGAGATTGACAGTTCTTTTGTATTTTTTACATTTGCGAATAATCACACCTTCTCACCAAGCTGCTTGGCAATGGTCTTGTAGCCCATTCCAGACTTGTGTAGGTCTACAATCTTGTCCCTGACATCCTTGGAGAACTCTTTGGTTTTGGCCATGGTGGAGAGGTTGGAATATAATTAATTGATTGATTGATTGATTGATTGCTTGCTTGCTTGCTTCTGTGGACAGGTGTCTTTTATACAGGTAACAAGCTGAGATAAGGAGCACTCCCGTTAAGAGTGTGCTCCTAATCTCAGCTCGTTACCTGTATAAACGACACTTGGGAGCCAGAAATCTTTCTGATTGAGAGGGGATTAAATACATATTTCCCTCATTAAAATGCAAATCAATTTAAAAGATTTTTGACATGTGTTTTTCTGGATTTTCTTGTTGTTATTCTGTCTCTTACTGTTGAAATAAATCTACCATTAAAATTATAGTCTGATTATTTCTTTGTTAGAGGGCAAACGTACAAAATCAGCAGGGGATCAAATACTTTTTTCCCCTCACTGTACAACTAACAACAACCCTAGGCTTCTTAATAACACAGAAGTATGAAACCACAGGCTGGTTACCTAGCAACAAGAAGCTGATGTAACCCACAGTGGCATGAACTGTGACAGATTGGAATGCTTTTTTTTTTTTATTACACAAGCGATGTATTTTATATTTACAAGTTGTAACACATTTAAAAAAAAAAAAAGCAACAACCGACACTCACCTCTTACATAGCATGTGGAGGTTTTGGAGGCCTAAGGCGTGTGTGAGGGACAGACACTCGAGAACTGTTCTCTGAACACCATCAATTGGCTGCAAACACATGAGGGGAAAAGAAAAAAGGGGAATTTAGACTAGTACAGTAATTTTGATGCACTGAGGGCTCTTGAGTGAAAAACAACATATCAAACACATGGTAAAATGGGAATCAAAAGCTGTTCATACAAGTGAAACAGCATTATTATTGACACTGAGCATGCAGGCACCGTACAAAATCAACAAGTGTAAAGCCAGAGGAATATAAATTGGATCGGTTCTTGCTGTTTTCTGCTGTGATACTCCACATACTGCTATATCCCTGTTGTTTTGGACTACAAGGGATCCCTACACTGATGATCTGATATACCTCAACTATGAGTGCAAATTTATCAGTAGAAAGATAATAACCATAATTTAGAACCAATAACATTTGATTGGGTGCAATAATGACACTTTGTGTTTAGAGTGCAAGACATGTGGACACATCAAGTAAAGATAAATAAGAATATAAAAAATACAAAAAGGAGAAAGATGTTGTGTATCAATTTCTAATTTTGTTGACATTTTTATTTCAAAGATGGATGAATAATTCATATGCAGATATAGGTTTATAGAGTTTGGCCAAAATGTTGTCTGTAACTAAAACATCCACCAAAAGTAACGACTCTACACTCACTACAGAAATACTGGCCGTTGCCTCCAGAGGCTAAATCGCCATAAGACCGAGATTGCTAGACATGTGAACCTACTTGGCACATACACACAGTACATTTAGAAAGGTATTTTTTTATTTCTTATATCTGCTAGTTTTCCTTATGTATAGCAAACCTTGGGAAAGAAGCGGCAGTAGTCTCGGGTTAGAACCATCTCCACCACATCCTTCAGCCCTTCTAAACCCAACATGTCAGCAGCCAGCACCACCTGACTGTGGAACAGGAGATACCAAACACAGGTCAGGTTGTTTTCTGGGCCTGCATTCTAATTTTGTCTGTTCACAGTGTATGTAGTCTGTTCACATACAGTACCTGGCACTGGCTCCAGGTGGCAGATCCACAATTGCCCCATACATGAACTGGAGCAGGATCTCCATCTCATCTGGTCCTAAACTAGAACAGTTAACACAATATCTGTTTACAAGCCCTATTTCTGACTTTAAGGGATAGTTTTTTAGATTTTTTGCATGAGGTACTTATTTATAGTGCGTGTATTACCTACAGTAGATGGCGGTTGGCACATCCTCAGCTTGGAGAGGCAGACAGCAGTACCGGCACAGAAGCTAAGCAATGCACTGCTTAAGGACTGGGGCACACAGCGAAACCTATTTTAGCCACCTAAAAATGCCCACCAAAAAAAAAAAAAAAAAAAATCTATTTTTGTTTGCTATATTTAGGATATTTTCACTGTTTTACCTTGCCGTCAGACAGCCCTTATCTGACCGGGAACTGAAGCCTTTATATTCATTTGTGCTCTCTTCAAAGCCAGACTCCTTTTACAAAAAAAGTAATTTTACCTTGAGGAACACAGGTCTCCTGCTGCCGCAATTCTTTTTGGTGGCTAAAATATGTTTTACACAAGCCCCTACAACAGTAGTACATTGCTTAGTATCCGTGCCGGTACTCCTGCCTGCTTCTCCAAATTGGCATGCTGTCATCGACTGTAGGTAAAACAATGACTATAAATAAGTCTCATAAAATAAAATAAATAAAAAAATCCAAAACTGTCCCTTGCAGAATTGTCCCAAACTAGTCTATATTATCTTGTTGAATCCAAGCACACAGTGTAGATGTATTTTTTCCTGTCAATACTAAAAGCACAACTGAGAATGCTGTAAACAAAATCCATGTATCATGCAGCACTCAATTCACGTTACTGCAGCCTGAGGGACACTTCACAGGTTTTCCCCTGCAAGTCAACGCAGCAACTCCCCATTCTGACAGCCATGTCTTCCCCCGTTACCTTCAGATCAGTAATGCTGAGGCAAGTGACATGTCTCTCCCTGGAGGAAGAAAATGGGCTTCATTTGTCTTTCCCCGCTCTAAAAAAAAATGACACTGGGTCTGGTGGTGGGGGCTCTTCAACAGTCAGTGAATGAGGAGACATTTAGTGGTTCACAGAGGAAACGTTGCTTGGTAGAAATCTGAGCAAGCAATTTGAGATTCCACTGGCAGTGTGTTGTGTGTATATTTGGGCATGTGCAGTTAAATCATGGCATTGTGAGTGAAACCCCATACTGCACAAAGCCACTTCAGTTGCAAAGCCTGAATAATTAATGCAGCATATGCAGTTATTCAGCTGTATTGTTCAGGAATAAAATATAGAATTGTGAGACCAGGAGTGGAGGTGTATTATTGATCCCTGTGATCTGATGCAATATGATGCGCCAGTCTTACCCTTGCAGAGTGATGCACTGTCTGGAGCTCTCCATCCAACTACCGCTTAGCATCGCTCGGAAATACTGAGAGCGCGCACACAGGATTGCCCTAGAAACCCAATACAGCAGGCAGTTAGTTGCATGTCAGAACCACCCACCATTTTAATATTTTACATGTGATCTTGTGGGCTTGTGTCTACATAAATTGCTTTGAAGAGACAAGCAGGGTGACAAAAAATATAGTGTGTTATGTATCTAAGACAGTGTTTTTCTTGTCCTTGGCCTCTAAAGATTGTACGGTCACAAATATATCGTGTTTCTAATATTTAATTAGCTCTAATAAAGAATAAGGCGGGTGTTATTCTAAATTTCTATAAAACACCAAAGCCAACAAAGAATTGATACTAAATTGATATAAACTAAAAAAAATAGTGCCTGTGTGTGTATCCAAAGCCTGATATATCCCTTTCATCTATGTCACAGAGCTTCATGTCATCCAAAACTATTAAAAACACATCAATGAGCCACCATTGCACTGCATGATAAAAATATCACACTGTAGTTTATTTTTGAGTTAATCCCACATACACTGTCCTGCTGCCAGAAATACTTAACATCATGCCAAATGTGTAATAATCTGCAGCTGATAATAGTCCAACAAATGCACTACTTCATCCTGTCTGAGTATAGTTTTCTAAGAATTTAAGAAATTACATATCTAAAATAAGTAAAATGGTTGATTATAAAAAGTCAGAATTCAGACTTTTCCCCCCAGAATTCTGACTTTAAACTCAGAACTCAAATATATTTTTCACATGGCCCTAAACCTCTTCCATATGCTTTTTCAAAGATTTAAGTCTTCATTAGGAACCAAGGGACTTGAGGCCACAGAAAGTATGGTGAGATGCACTATTGTCACATATTGTGTTGTGTAGTTAAATAACATATTATTAGTTTTGTTTTTTTGTGGGATCTATTTACAATAAGAAAAAGAGAACAATGTCAGCCTTTTCTTTAAATACATTTCAGTGTAATGCAAGTCTGTTGAAATAATTCTGTATTAACAACTTTTTAATAAGATTTCCTTCCTGTCCTGCCTCACTCTGTGGGATGGACAACGCTCTTTTTGACCCCAACACTTGACTTCATAAAAGGGAGTTTCCTATTTGGAGTTTTTTTAATATGGAAAACTCTTTATATTACAGTACAAGTCATTTTACATCATGATCGTTGTACTGTATGATATATTTTCCAGAAAAAACTAACTGAGACTCCATTTATTGGTGAATAATTACTTGGTAAATCAGCCCTAGACAATACTGACAAAGTCACATAAATAATGTGATTGTTTGTTAAGATGAATAACTTCATTTACATCAATATAGAAGAACATAATTTGGGGATTACTATAAGTGTAATGAAGAAACTATTTTAAAATAATTTGTAGTGCATAGGCGCCTGGAATTGCCCAACCTATTTGCTCTAATTGTAGTCTGAGCTTGAACACACATGCTCTAAAAATTCTGCAAACAACATTTAAAAATACATTGATATATTATAACCAAAAACGATAATTAATCTTAAATCTTATATCTCAATCTCTCTTCATCTCAATATATTGATATCAAATTCAATTCATTGCAATGCTCTACTCCCCATGTTGTGAAGCCAATATATTCCTTTTGTAGTAAAATGAAGAAATCAAAGTTGGAAGCAGCAACCTTTGTAAGTAGTAAGAGTTTTTCTACAAATCCAAATTAGGTTTTTATTTTTATTATAAATGCTTTTCCTTTAGAGCAAGAACAACATTTTGTTCAGTCCACATTTATATCTGTTCTGGATTAAGGGGACTACCTGTACATTCATCTATCAAATGATTGTGTCACCATTCATCTCAACCTTACATTTTAAATGTTGGATTATAAACTCATCGCTGTAACTTTCACATTAACTGGATAGACATCATTGAAAATATGAAGGAATAATCATAATGTTCTTTTCTATCTTTACAACCAAAACGTCCTGTCTACATCTGTAGGTCAGATTATATTCAGAGTCCTTTCTGAACTTGGCAAGACTGTGTTTTCTGTACGACGCATCCTGGGTTGAGAATAATTGACCTGTTCATGAGTAGGTGCATGTTTGTGAGATTTGATCACTATCATAATCAGCACCCCTCAACTACTATACAGGCTGCCTGTTCTGTTTTCTAGGCAACGTTCACAAAAATAGTTATTTGGAAAAACTACCTTCACACCAGGCATTCAAATGCCACATTTAAAAAAGCTCTCTACTTTATGCCTCTTAGGTCCCATGTTATTGTGCTACATATATAATAAATCTTGTTTTGTGTGTGACCTTTATGTGTTAAGTGATTTGCTGTCATTTTGTCCATGTCTCTCCTGTAAAAGTAATAATGTATCTCAAGAGCCTAAATATATATCAATAGTTAGTAATAGTAAAGTTAAAGTTTGGGCGTCGGGCCGGAGAAGCCCTGAAGAACCTCTGGGTGGGAACTGCAGCAGCTACTGTAACAATGTGTTATGTAGAATGGGAGCCTTCAGTTATCAGGCTCCGTTCCTGTGGAACCAGCTCCCAGTTTGGGTTTGGGAGGCAGACATTGTCACCACATTTATGAGTAAACTTAAAACTTTCTTCTTTGATAAAGCATATTGTTGAGGAGTGATGAGTTGCAGCGTTCGTCTAGACTGGCGGGAGAGGGTGTATAGCTGCAGGCACAGCTCCCCTTCTTTTCTCTTCATCGTCGTCAGATTCCTCTACCAACCCCTATAGAACTGTCTAAGGTCTGCCTTGCACCAGCTCTTAATTATGCCGTTATAGTTTTAGACTTCCGGGGTACTTCCTTTGACACACTGAGCTCCTATCTCCTTTCTCTTTCCATCTGTGTGCATCCTTGTCCCACAAATGTCTGTTACTAACATAGCTCTGGGGAGCTTATTCCCCGGAGTCCTTATGTTTTTTTACCAAGCAGTTTTCTTTGGATTAGGATGGCATCTAAATCATGGTTGCAGCTGTCGCTGTGGTCCTGCTCCGCGCCCTGCTACACACTGCTACGCCATGGACTACTACAACTACTATTTCTAGTCATAGTTCCATTATCTTTATTGTGACTATTATTGTCACTGTTCATCACACCCCGCCTACCAAGAGCCTGAGTCTGTCCAAGGTTTCTTCCTAAAAGGGAGTTTTTCCTTGCCACTGTCACACTAAATGCTTGCTCTTGGGGGAATTTCTGGAATTGTTGGATATTTGTAAATTATAGAGTGTGGTCTAGACCTACTCTATCTGCAAGTGTCTCGCGCTAACTCATGTTTTGATTTGATACTATAAATAAAATAAAATTGAATTATAGAAATCACTGCTTCAGAGCAACCATAGTCCAGCTTCTTCCCCTGAGCATGAGCTGGGAGAAACCTGTCTCCATGGTTACCAGCTGCTACTACTACCTCAGCAACACTGAATGACCACCCACTGACTGCTCCACACTGGCATGAGTCAATAGCAGATGTGCAACCTCTGTAGGGTTTGTGTCTGGCAAACCAGTGGTTTGAAGGCACCAGAATGCAAAAAAGCTAAACGTACAGAAATTAATTTGATGACTAATTCAGAGCCATATTTAACAATAACCACTTATTATTTATTTTTTTACACTTGAGGATCTCTTTATGCTTGCATGCAATTGCAATTTCTGTGAACCCGAGTGGCCCCGGTACCAGGGGAACCCACGGTGTAGTTAAGAAAAATCCCTTAATATATGTCTGAAGATATGAGTATTACTGTACTCTTTTGAAAATATTAGATCTTCAGCTTTCAGAATTAATAAACAATTATATGTTCTTAAAACAATGTCTTAAACAAAGTATTTTAACAATAAAGTCGAAAACTATAAACTTCGTAAAAATAAGAAGTTGTGTCAAAACATGACATGAAATCGCCGGTATTGCTAAAAACTAGAAAGCTTAGAGCTTTAAAATGACACCCTGAACGCAGCTGAACATAAACACTAGTACTATTTCCTTGGGAAACGCGCATGAAGACCTTTTAACAAAAACGAAAAGGCTATAAGCAACAGGCAAACAAAATATGAACATTTACTTAAATGACAGCTACGTTAAAAGGAAGTAAGAGGCTGCGTCACGCCGGTGTGTATGAGCGTGCTGAATCTGCTGGGTCCAAGGTAGCAGTAAAAAGTGGAACAGAGTTTCAGTAATTTGGGCATTCACTCAATAAGCAAGCAGAATCAATTTGATAATGAAGCACTGACACAATCTGTAAATATGTAGGAGGAGCAATTTAAAGTACAGCCCATGGAAATGGTAAAAAACGTCAAAAAAGGGCATATTAAATTCAATATGGTGGACTTCTGGTGGGGTTTAGGGGGATGGTTCCAAGAGACTATTTTGTAAGTCTAGAGGTACTGCATATGTCTTTTGAACTTTTACATTTATGTTAAACACATCGTGAGGGCTACTTCGCTGAAGTTTTGTATAGGGCACTATCGAGCCAATTCACTACACCCAAAACCGAAATACTTCTTATGTGTGCAAAGTTTAAAAACTTTCTGAGCCCTCTTTAGCCCCTCAAAACTGTGATTCATTTTGCTTCAGAAAAAGAATGGAGGAGCAATTTCTATAAGGCCTCCTCTTCACAACACTCAGGCCCCAATAAGGGACCTAGAGGCCCCCAATACATGGCTGTACCTGTGGCAGGAGAAGACCTGCTCCGCTACCTGGATGGTGATATCACACTGCTCTCCCCTTTGGTAAAGATCCAGCAAGTCAGCTCCAAGGCCCGAAGCGGACTCAAGAACAACGTCTGGAGGGAAGTTGAAATGGATAATTAAGAGTGAAGAAGAGAAAGACTTGAGAGACACATATCAGATACATAACATGGGTATGTATGTATGTATGTATGTATGTATGTATGTATGTATGTATGTATAAATAAATGGTAGCTATCATTTAACCACTTAAAGGGGCTGTTCTCAACATTCAAAACATTATTATAGCAGCAAACAAAAATTTGCAATGTAAAGATACAGTGGAGTAAGGGAGTCCTGAGCAGATAATGGAGACACACTCCCTCTGTGTGTGTGTTAATCGCAGCTTCTCTTTGTTTTGATAGCACTTCCAGCTGTGCATGCATGGGGCAATAAAGAAATGTAGGTATTTCCCGTTTTGGGGAACGGTCTGTGAGAGCCGTGTGGCAACCCCAGCCTGCTGTTTTTTTCCAGTGTTTCAAGTACAGCCCCTTTAAAGAGATATTTTGCTGATTTATATCCAGCTCTGTGTCTCTTTGGCAGTTTGGGCAGTGTGTGTAGATGAACGATGTGCGACTTCCCTCGATGGTCACAGTGCACCCAACTGAGCAGAGCAGCGGAGCTCTGCCTGACATGAAACACACAGTTTTGTTTTATGTGCTCTGGGGCCATGGAGGGAAGCCATACACTGTTCATCTAAACACACTACCCACACAATTATGACACAGAGCTTGATTCAAATTGGCAAAGTATCCCTTTAGCTAAAAGTACCGCAAATTGTGAAATGTAGTTTTGAAAGTATCCATAGCATGGCCAAACTGCAATTAGCAGTAACAACAACAGGGATCTAAATGAGATTAGCAACTAAACGGATTATGGCTGAGATAACATGATGTGAAGTATGGGGGAGGGAGTGGGCATCTTAATGGCCATTTAACATAGAATAAACCCTCAATGGAAAAACTTGTTCCTCTGTTTACCTGAGTCAGTGGAACTATGGTCTGTCGGATTGGGAACAAGCTGTGTACTTTCTGGCACTGTGCCCTCCACGTCTGGGATTATTTCAGACACGCGCATGCTCTGGTCTGCTGTGTACAGTCGCCTGCAGGGGGAAACTCTAAAGGTTAATTAAAACTAAGCCTTTCACACTTATTTAAATTCCAATCTCATTTTATGTAATGTGACTTCAGTGACACAGGAGGTAAGCCAAAAACCTTAACCGTACAGCATTTTCTATTTTTCCTCAGTGAAGCATTTTATAAAGTGGCTCATAAAGTTAATTTACAATCTGTTATAGTACATTTGCCCTGGGTACTAGCATCCTGGTTTGTTCTGCAAGGGATCTTTGTTGCATGTCCCCATCTCTCTCTCTCTCTCCTCTATGATCACTATATTATTAAAAAAAAAGAAAAGAAAAACATTCAACGCTAGTGCAGTGAGAAATTTGGCATATTTTCTTATCTAGAAAGAAAGAAAACATGTTTGTATTCCTCAAACTAAGGAATTGAAAAAAGAATTGTTTTTATAGTGGTGCCAAATTGGACTGGTATCATTACAGGCAGCTTTATGGTATTTCCAATGATATCCTATGTGCCAAACTTCTCCAACGGGCTCTCTCAGTATAAGAAAGCAGTCGGTCTAAACCTGGGTCCTCAGGAATCAATGTCTTTGTCATTGGAGCTGTAATAAAAGATTGTCATTATCAATTAATCTGTTGATTTTTCAGAACTGATCAATCGTTTTGTCATTAACATGTAAGATTTTTATAAGTGAGTCAAAGTATAAGTGGATCCAGACTGCTTGTTTTGTTCGACCAACGTCCAAAAACTTGAAGCAAAGGCATGTCACTTTAGTTCTGTGGTATCATGTTTCAATGTGTTGCAGTTCTACATCAGTGTAGCTATTATCTTGAGTAGAAAAAAAAACTGACCTAAGCCTAACCTGTCTTAAACAGTCATGCTCTTTGGTAACAATTCATTTTTATTAGGATACCCGTGAATGCCAAAACATGTCTGTCTTACCTAGATACTTGAACTCAGTAATGTTGCAGTTGCCGTGTGTAAAAGAAGCTTTAAACAAACTGACTCCATGGCAGTGTAACCAATCAAGGGTGACTCTTTCTTCTAGTCATAATCATAAGCTGCTAATGAGACACAAATCAGTGGATAAAGAATTGTGCACTCTAAGAGACACCATTGATGAAAACTGCTACTCTAGAAACTTAGATGATTATAAACACACATTCACTTTGGGATTTGTGTGTCTCAACATGACATGAAAATGTGCAATTTATTAAATTAAAATAGCTGCAGCAGTATTTGCAAAGCTCCTTGAAACAAAAATGGTGATGGTGTGCTTGGCGCCCTCTGTCAGAGAGTCTGTGAAACTGTAACACTAAAAGAGAAGGATAAATTATGTCTCTTACCATCTCCTACTAAAAGATGTAGAGTTTGGCTTCATGTGAAACTATTGAGTCGTATTAAGAAGTGTTCATACAGCTTTCTTCTACAGGGGCAAATTTAAATTGTCTAAATCCTTAAAGTAGAAAAAATAACAGCAAATTTAAGCTGTAATCAGCAACAGCAAAAAAAGCAATTACATGAACCCATTGCCTACCTGAGGAAATCTTTCAACCCGGACAGCTCATAGTCAGACAGATGAATGATGGTAGGATCTTTGTGTGTCTCTCCCTGAAGGACATGAGGAGCTCTGGCCAACAGTATGGCTCTGTGTGCTTGAAGCGAGCCTGACCCAGCATACAGAGAAACATCCGCCTCCAGCTCCTCCTGCAGCAACCTGGGTAAATGCAATACAACATTTTATTTAGCTACAATTAGGGTTGGGCAATATATCGATGCAATATCGATATTGTCTAGAAATCGTCTTAGATTTTGGGATAGCTTAATATCGTAATTTAGCATAAGTGTTGTCTTTTTCTGGTTTTAAAGGCTGAATTACAGTAAAGAGATGTCATTTTTTTAACATACCAGACTGTTCTAGCTGATTACGCATATCAATATTACTGGTGATTATTTATCTAAAAATCTGAGTGTGAAAATGTTTGTGAAAGAACCAATAGTCAACCCTACACTATCGCCACAATGTCGCCATCAAAGTATTTGTTCAAAAATATTGTGATATTTGATTTTCTCCATATTTCCAAGCCCTGGCGGCAATCCACTGAAATTCCCTTTTACTGATTAAAATTAAAAAAAACAATGTACACACATGCCATCAGTGTAGGCATGAATTACCATTGACTAGAGAAAAAAAAAACAATACAGAACAAACTATGAAGCCAAGTTAGCAAAATGTTCATATTAAAATGTACATATTTAAAAGCCAACATTGAGAATAGACAATAAACCCAACAAAGGCCCTTTTAACCAACCTCTAAAATCTATGAGGTTCAAAGATGAATGTGATGGCCTATTTTTCCACTTCAAACTAACACAAGCACAGCCCTGAGGCAGAGCAGTGCTTCTTCGCAAGCCTCATCTCTTGTCCTGCCTCAATAACTGATCTGGGTGACCCAAGAATCAGTCAGCTAAAGGCCCATAGTGCGGTATATGTTCTAATGCTGGTATGTCCATTACTGTAATCCTCTGATGAAAAGTGACCAAATTGATGAACCACAAGTGCAACAAGGAGACTTACATTCCTATCCTTTAAAACCCAATGAACTACACAAAGCCACGTGAACTTGTGTCTTGTGAGCTTCTAGTCAGTGGTGAAGTTTACTGTAACTGTGCTTTATAAGTTGTATAGCCTATGTTTTAAGAATGGTCTAAATTAAAGCAACAGCAGAGGCCAAGATATCCTGACTTTGTGCCCTTACTATCATTCATGCTCTCAAAACACTGCACACTAAAATTCTCATAATGCAATTAAATCCCAAGACAAAACTCTCCTGGCCTCCTAAATAGCCAAGTTATTTAAAGCCGCCACACCACTTTAAAAGGTCCTATGACATGGTGCTTTTTGGATGCTTTTATATAGACCTTAGTGGTCCCCTAATACTGTATCTGAAGTCTCTTTTATATAGACCTTAGTGGTCCCCTAATACTGTATCTGAAGTCTCTTTTATATAGGCCTTAGTGGTCCCCTAATACTGTATCTGAAGTTTCTTTTATATAGACCTTAATGGTCCCCAATACTGTATCTGAAGTCTCTTTTATATAGGCCTTAGTGGTCCCCTAATACTGTATCTGAAGTCTCTTTTATATAGGCCTTAGTGGTCCCCTAATACTGTATCTGAAGTTTCTTTTATATAGACCTTAATGGTCCCCAATACTGTATCTGAAGTCTCTTTTATATAGACCTTAGAGGTCCCCTAATACTGTATCTGAAGTCTCTTTTATATAGGCCTTAGTGGTCCCCTAATACTGTATCTGAAGTTTCTTTTATATAGGCCTTAGTGGTTCCTTAATACTGTATCCGAAGTCTCTTTTTATATAGACCTCAGTGGTCCCCTAATACTGTATCTAAAGTCTCTTTCCCAAAATTCAGCCTTGGTGAAAATATGCTTGAAATAAGTCTGCACAATATGATGTATAGCCAGGACATATCCTTAGCACAACAATATTTAATTTAAATGGTATTTTGGCACACATTTCACCTTTAACAAATATTGTGCCTCCTTGTGGCCATATTGCGATTTTATTACATTTTCGATTATTGTTCAGCTCTAGTCTTAAAGGTTGAGATAACCGGTGATGACATCATCAGGGTTATTTTCCTGATGTTGAGAAGCTCCTCTAGAGTCACAGAATATATTATAAAAATGTTTTTGCAAACTGAGTACTACACTTTGTAACAAGTTAACTAAACTTAGTAAGTAAAATTGGTGGTGTCCCTTTGAAAGGTTCAAAATATTTGTTGAGTTATGATTCATTGATCGTGAAACCTGTTTTATACTGTATGACAGCAATGATCCTGAATAAACTGGATGTACCAGCAAGTTATTTATACCAGTTCATTCTTACTGATGATGATCAGACCATTCACGTGCCTTTAAAAGAAGCAGATTGCAGCAAGAAGATAAGAACACTCCGATTGACAGCCCTCTACTGTATTGACTGCAGTGGGAATAGATCTTTGTTATTTATAAATTATCAACATTTAACACAGGACTTTGCAGTTCAGTGCATACTGAACATGTCTTACCTGTTAAGGTCTGCAGATAAGGCTGACGATAAACGTTTCTTCAGCTGCTCTTTGTATTTGCATTCTTTGGCATGGAACTCTCTTGCAGCCTCTGTGGTGATCATGGTTCATTAGGCTCTCTAAGACAGAGACAAGACAGAGACCTCAGCCTGTGAATCCTCTAGAAGAGGGCTAGATAAAAACCCAGTGGCATGCTGTTGGAACATTCCGATGAAGCCAAGTAAGACTACTAAAAAACATCTTTAAAAATAGATACAGTTAGTTAGCTTACATACTGCTGGAATACAACAAGCCACATGCGATGCAACGTGATGCTTTAATAGTTTTAAAGATATGACGCCATCTTCACCGGACTCCCTCACCTAGGTGACAGACACGATTGGTTCTTTCACCACACACGGACTTACGTTTACGACAATTGCAACTCAGAGAGGCGCTGCTAACCAATTACAAGAAAATCACACAAATTCAGTATCTATTAGCTAATGACCCTTTGTGGTCAACAACATTATTTAACCCTGACATTTTTATTCAAACAAAATGAACACCTCGCGTTAGCTTCTAGGAGAAAACGCCACTGATAACATCACCAAGTATATCCAGTTCTCTCTATTTTAAAATAAGGGATACAGTCTCAGCTACATTTAAACACACACGGTCTGTACTGTAACGTTTTTAAGCGAAATAACACTGACGTGACTCTCATTTTACTCTCATGGCTAGCATGCTCGCGCTAGCTAACATGGGCTACCGTTACTAGTTAGTTATCTTTTGCAACCTCAAACCCTGAATGCATGGTGATGAATAGGCCGGTATTAATGAATTGCAGCCAATAATTGTTTGTTAGTATAAAATTCGGTAACAAGCTTAGCTAGGTATCTAAATTAACGGGTTGACCCACTGACCGATGTTGTTGTTGACATCACCACCACTGCACGCTGTTCGCCGCCCACTAGGACAGGGTTTACAAAACGAAGGAGTAGCTAAATCGTCACAGACCGGAAGCTGAAGCATATGCGCAGTGCAAACGATGGGGCAGTGCCCTCAAATGATGCTTTCAGGTTCTGCGCCTTGCCTCCAAATTCAGGTAGTCCTTCAAAATAAATGCTTCTGGCTTGCTCGGTGATACTGTGAAGATTATGTGATATAGGAGTCCTAACGTCTCACATTCACTCAGACTACATGGTTGTAATAGGCAGCAATGCCTATCAGATCTGAATCCGACAGTAAGCCTATTTTAATGCAGTTAAAATAGGATTTAACTTTTTGCACACATATACGTTTCAGTCTCATTAATTTCTTTTCAGATTCATAATCAGAAAGCAGTTTGCTGCCACAATTGTGGAACTACATGTACTTTGCCTTGTTGACTGCATACATACAACAAATATAATAAACATTAATAGATAAATACCGAAACAGAGACAAACATACAGCCTACAAAATAGTTAAGTAGTTTAAGCACTGTGCACAATGGAACAAAACAAAAAAAACTGATATATATAATTATAATCACATAATAATGATCGTATTTGCACTCCAACCTGTGTGATATTCATTAAAAAAATAGAAAGGTCATAAAAATACTGACCTGAAACACATTTGTCAGTAATTATATTTCCGCCTGCCCTTGAAGGTAGCAAAAGAGCTTGCCCTTGACTTGCATTGATGTCATTGGCTGCTCCTGCAACATTACTCCTAAATTATAATTATTTATTTTTTTAACTTATAATTTATGATGTCATTGCAAATACTCCAGCTCTGTGGATACAGGTCTGGCAATGGGATACTAGTGCAAATGTTTGAATCAGTATTAGATTTTGGTATAATATTTTAACAACTTTCTGAGGGCATACATCCTCCTTCCTTGGGATAAGTTACTATTAACTACTTACTACAGATTGGGTTTGTTAAAACTGTAATCTTGAAGGTGGGCTTCAAGTTTTCAGGGTTGTGTGCATAGTTGCATTATGACAAAAAACTGTAATACAGCATTTCTTCCACGGACAAACAGTTCGTAACACTGCAAATATATAAATTATGCAATACTCTCATCAGCAGGCAATATATAGGCTCCATCACCATTGTGTTACCTCCTTTTAGCGATCAATAGTGACTTAACAGTTTTTGTTTAGATGATATTTAGATTATAAATGATAAACAATAGGCCCTTTATAGGACAATATTGTATAATGGTTTATAATGTTCTTTCTGGTTTTAAACAGACATAATCATGGATTGCCTGAATGATCTTTTCTCTAAATAGCAGTGGATTGTGTGTGCTGGCACACTAAAACCTGTTTATATAAGACTGATGAATACACACATCAGTGTATTTTCACATCCACATTTCTGTTGGCATATAACTATGTTGGGAAGGAATATAAATGTAAAAATATTCTAAACGCTACAAGACTTAAAATAACCAACGTTAACTGCTGTGTCACTCAGCTGTGCTATTTTTAACGGTACATATCTATTACTATTTCTGGTGTTTTTCATCTCTTCTGTGTGAAAGCTTGGAGAGACAGCAGCAAACACATGGGGGCATGAGGCACACTGCACGGCTTCAAACACACCACTGTTATTATTATCTTAAAACAATTATAACGAGCAGTGTAGTCCAACATATTGACACTTAGTTTATTTATAAAATCAAATGGTGTAGACCTGGCTCAGTGAATTCCAAAATGCAGTGTGTAGGAATAGATACAAAATAGTACAATAGTTAACCATCACTGACATTTATATACAGGAAGATCATAATAACAACATTCTCTACATTTGAGTATCTCTGAGGAAAAAAATACAAAAAGAAAACTTCTTTAGACAACACTACCTGATAAAGGGAGTTGGAGAGTTATGGCTCCCAAAGGACTGTGCCCAAAGAAGAGTGGAGTGACCCAGTGATATATATAAGTAGAGCAGACAATGCCACATCCCAATCTCTCAGGAAATCTTTACTCGAAAGTAAAAAGGCACCACACAATACAAGTCACAAGGAGATTTTGCCAAACATTTGTAATGCTGGAACTGACAAACTTTAAGGCGAATGTCATGTGCAAAAAACATCTTGAATATGTGTCAAACATACTGCTCTGTGTCCTCTCCAGTGAAGTGTGCTTTGATTCTTTCCCTTACTGCTGACTTCTGTACTGCTGACTTCTGTGTCCTCTCCAGTGAAGTGTGCTTTGATTCTTTCCTTTACTGCTGACTTCTTTAAAAAAATATTTGAAAGATTTAAAGAATGATTGCATTATTACTATGTTGCTTGGTATCACAGGCATATTCCAGGCTTCCAGGTGTGGCGAGCAAGAGGGAGGGCAGGAGGAGGCCTTGCTGTGGATTTAATTCCTGTAGCTTTTGCGTCCCTCTCCCTCCTTGAGGAAGGTCCATATGAGGGTGTTCACAATATCAGGCTGGTCCTGCTGCAGCCAATGACTGGCCCCAGAAATGATGTTGAGACGGAAATGATTTCGGATGTAGAGGCGACATGCCTCTGCCATTTCCTGCTCCAAGAAGGCATCGCGCTCACCCCACAGCAGCAGCACCGGTGACCTGACATGATTTTGGCTCAGGGGGAGGGAGCTAAGGAGAGAAAGGTAACAACCTGAGTGCATCCAAATTGTTAATGTATAAATGAGATAAATTAGATTTTAAATGGAAAATGAAACTATATTAAAAATGAAAACAACCACTTAAAATATATCAATATGGACAGTCAAGTCAATATCTACAAGTCTAAGTTAAAAATCTAAGTTAAATCTAAATTAATACATTTGACAACAATTTGACATGTAACAGCAGGAAAAGCACAGTGTCCTGGTTTGGTTCATGCTGCCTCACTGTCACAATGTTACTGGGACACCTGAGTCATTATTAATTGTTATTAGTAACATGTTTAGAAACAACTGCACTGCATGAATTTGTTGCTAGTATCTTCACAGTCTGTTGTATGTTTTTATTAAATTACCACAGAAGTTTTAAGAACGTTTCTAAAATCTTATCTTCAGTAGACACATTACATTATGAATTTCATGCTGCTTTATGTCTCACCAAAAATGTGCTGGAATAGGCTGGATAGGTGGGTGGATGGATAGGTGAGTGGGTGGGTGAATGGATGGATGGATGATGTTTATGTACAGTATCTGTCCCTATGCACTTGTGTACAGACTAACGGGCCATGGGTCAGTGATATTTATTTTATGTAAGCATGTAAAAGCTATTCTGAGATAACTCTTTGCTTGATAATGGAGCAGATGGCGTGGTCAGCCATGCATACATAGTTCATACATGGACTGATATTTCTTTAATCTGATTTGTGCAGATTACTCTTTGCCAGTTTGACAATCTTACATGTCAGAATAAAAGTGCATGTAAATGTAAATATTTTAAAGAATTGTGGCCTTGAAAGAGATTTGACAGTAGCTACAGTAGTAGCTACTAAAAATGCAGCCATCTTTGATTCAAGCCTGTTATTTAATCCTAAACTAAATTATAACTTGTTTGAAAGCCTTTTTTGTTAATCTTCAACATCCAATAGTCAATTATATTTGTTGTTATTTACCGAGCTCCAGGACCACATTCTAATTTTTTATAGCTCTGAGTAGTGACAACTTTATGAGCTTCTTTAATGATTAAATTAGAACAATTAGAGATAAAATCCATCACCTTTTGTCCTCAACTTCTAACGCTCCACCTTTAAACGCAGTAGCACTAGAAAGAATGACAAGACCTGACATATACTTAGACTACTTCTGTCCTATAGACCTCCAACAATTAATGATAAATGTCTAAATGTCTCTTCAGCTAAGCCACCTACCTGCCTCTTAGACCCCATCCCAACAAGGCTGCTTAAAGAAGCGTTATTAACAGGTTATGTACCACAGTCATTTAATTTAGCTGTGATAAAACATCTTCTGAAAAAAAACAACACCCTTGATCCTGAGGTCTTAGCTAACTATAGACCTATATCTAATCTTCCCTTTCTCTCCAAGATACAGAAGGTAGTTGTTAATCAGTTTCTACATAGCAATAGTCTATTTGAGGACTTTCAGTCAGGATTTAGAAAGCATCACAGCACAGAGACAGCACTGGTGAAAATTACTAAGAACCTTCTAACTGCTTCAGTACTTCCGTACTTGTCTTACTAGATCTTAGTATTTATAATATTATTAATTAGCTCAAATAAAGAATTAGGCGGGTGTTATTCTAAATTGTGTGTAAGGGCTGGTCGATATGGAGAAAATCAAATATGATAGTTTTGACCAAATACCTCGCTGTCGAAACCGTAATTATATTGCAGTGTTGACTACCTCCGAACCTCATTATCCATAGATATAGTTACTCTGGATGGTATTGCCCTGTCCTCCAGATCTACTGTCAGAAATCTAGGAGTTAATTTTGATCAGAATATATCCTTTAACGCCCACTTAAAACAACCTCAAGAACAGCATTCTTTCACCTTCGTAACATTGCCAAAATTAGGCACATCCTGTCTCAAAACCATGCTGAAAAACTAGGAGTTACAGCGTTCGCCTGGATTGGCAGGGGAGGGTGTGCATGCCCCCTCCCTATTTCATCAGCTGTTATAGTTTTAGACTGCCGGGGGACTTCCTTTGACACACTGAGCTCCTCTCTCCTCTCTCTTTTCATCTGTGGGCAACTGTTTATACTAACCTCGCTCTGGGGAGCTTGTTCCCCGGAGCCCATAGGTTTTCTCGCCCCACAGTTTTCCCTGGATTAAGGTGGCACCTAAATCATGATTGCAGCTGTCGCCGTGGTCCTGTTAGGCACCCTGCTACACCCTTCTATGCCCTACTACACCCTGCAACGTCCAGCTACGCCCTGCAGTGCCTGGCTACGCCCTACGTATTTATTGTGACTATAATTGCCATTGTTCATTATACCCCCTACCGGCACCGGTAGACAACCGCCCACCAAGAGCCTGGGTCTGGAAAAAAAAAAAGGAAGTTTCTCTCACCACTCAAGGTTTCTGCCTAAAAGGGAGTTCTCAAAGTATTGAGGTAACAGGGAAAAGGTCTATGGCCATGCATGATTTTTACTTATAATGGGGTATTTAATATTGCAGCATTGCTTTTTACTTGAGATAAAGATTGGACTTTTTCTTCCAAAACTCTGTATACCATTTGTAACATAATCCATGAGTGAACTATTTCCCACCTGAAGACATTTCTGTAATAGTTGAGGGCTCCAGTCAGAGCTCCTGGCTGTGAGAGTACATACAGATAGGCCTCCAAGTCCTCGGCAGTGAGCCATCGGCCTTTCCTTCCAATCCCTGTGCTGCGGCTGGTGAACAAGGCCTTCAGAGCCTAAAGCAGAAATAGCAAAGTTGTAGTAAATGTATGTGACTGGTTCAATTTGATAGAGAAAACATTTACAGGAGGACGTAAACGTCCTTGTTACTGTACTAATATTTAGAAGAGGTATTTCAGTGGTGAAATCAGTTCAAGGCCGGCCTGGTTGTTGTTTTCAGGGGATGATGGTAAAGATTTACAAAGAATATGTTTACTGCATTTACTCTCTAACTGGGATGTTTTGGGACCGATTGGTAGGATTTGCTATGGACAAAATAAACATGCCGATACACTGGTAAGAGCAAATTACGTTTAACCAGCTACTTTAAATAATTAACGTCATTTAATATTGTATGTGGCGTTTTCTTTTGGAGGTTGCAAACAAGTTCCTCCTCAAAAAAAAAACATTGCTGCATCCGGAGCTTAGACGACTGATTGGTTTAAAGAAATGCAAACAACCCAGAGCATTTTTTCCCCTATCCTAGAATTCATGTGTGGTGTAGCCAGACCTTACTCCACAATGCTGTGGTGTCTGGCAATGGGAGACTAACTAGCAAACATCTAAACTAAATGAACATTAGATATTTAAAAATCTAATGCAAATCTGTATCATGAGAAGTCTTTTTAATTTAAGAAAATTAATGAAAACATTCAACATTTTGGGAAAATTGCTTATTCTCTCTCTTATGAAACTATAAATATGAAATAGTTAGCTTAGCTTAAAAGACAAATATGTAAAAACAAGTTGGGGTTTTCTTTGGAGGGGGGAGGGTATTGATTAAACAATCAATAGACCCCATATTACATGTTTATGTGTCTTCATGTTAAGTTAAGCTAACCGGCTGCTGGCTATTTAACAACAGATATGAGAGTGGCATCAATCTTCTCATCTAACTCTCAGCACGAAAGCAAATTAGCATATTGCCCAAAATTGTTGATGTTTTGCCCAAGTGCTAAAAAAAATAAATAAAAAAAAATAGTAAAACATACTTTTTTTTGGTAAACCTGCACTGTGCACTTTAGACATGTTAACCAAACACTTGATTAAGATAGCATTTGTTTTGGTATTATTTTATAATTTCACATTTCCTCCAGGATTAGTTGGTGCTTTTGTTAACTACAAATAACATGTTTTACAGCAGGATGTTTTTAGTCACACTGATGGAAACCTTAAAAATAGCCTGACACTCTAATAACATGCAACATACACCAATGCACGTTTATTACCCCCACACACACACACACACACACACAACCTTGAAAACACATATCAGGCCACCTTGAAATCATTGATGGAGAGCATGATCTCCGGGAAGCGGGGCAGTTGGAAAAAGAAGAAATGGCTGGATTTCAGCAGCTGGCTTGGGTGACGCAGAGCGTAATCTGGAGGAGGGGAGAGAAGTTTAATTGTGGAAGAAGTGTTCAGATCCTTCAACACTGTAAAAATACTATGTTACAAGTAAAAGTCCTGTATTAAAAATACTATACTTAAAGTACTCATATTATGGTAATTTTCAGGTTCATAATTGTATTTAGAGGTTATACCAGAATAGGTTTACATGGTTTAATAAAAAAAAAAAAATTAAAAAAAACATTTTTGTTGTACTGCACATTGCTGCAGCTCCTCCTTTCACCCTGTGTGCTTTCTGTTTTAGCTACAGAGTGAGGCATCGCAAAAATCTTAATTTGTAAAGTAACTAAAGCTGTCATATTAATGTGGTGGAGTAGAAGTAGAAAGTGGCATGAAAAGATTCAAGTAAAGTCGACTTGTAGTAGACTTGAGCAAATGTACTTCGTTTCATTCTACCACTTTTGAGAGTAACTAAAGGCCAAGTTTAAGCATGTGGGCCATGGACGTAATAACGCTTGATGACTTCGCCTCTCCGTTTGCACCGGTTAAACCAGCTGTTAGCCTCCTGTAATTAGCCTCTCATCATCTGCCCCTAAGGCAGAAGAGGATTTGCCAGATGGAAGTAATACTACTTCCTAATTAATGATAATAATTATGTTAATAATCCAAGAGCCAAACCAGAGGCTCTCTAATTAGTAAGAGGAAAATTGGTTTTCTTTCACAACATAAAGAATACTATGGAGCCCCGAAGGTGACATGGGGGGAATAAAAAAACTGGGATATTGACTTTGTTTGGCGAGATCCTGACTTTGTTTTGCAGGATATTGAGTTTCATTTGCGAGATCTCACAAATCCAACAAACAATAAGGCTAACCTAGTTAGCTAGCTTGTAGCGCACTAGCTAGTATCTAGCTAGCTAGTAGCATGACATGATTACATCTTCTTGGTTGTCTAAATACATCAACATTAATTCTGACAAGCATTACTAATTAATATATGCCAAAGTGAAGTGTTATAATGGACATTGTTGTTGACGGTTGATGTCAATGACTGCAAGCTAACCTTAGTAGCTAGCTAGTATCTAGCTAGTAGCATGCCATGATTACATCTCCTTGGTTGTCTAGCTAAATACATTCATCGTTTAGCTTGCAAAACAAAGTCAAAATCTTGCAAAAGTGATTTTTTTTCTTGTTTTTTTTTATTTCCTCCTCCATGTCACCTCCAGGGCTCTGTAGAATACTATCTGGAGATCCATTCTTTTGCACACAATTATATTTTACCTGAGAACACAGAAGGGTGGGGGCTGTTGAGGACGATAAGTTTTGTCACCATCTCTGGGTAGTGAATGGCAAACAGCCATGCTATAGTCCCACCCCAGTCGTGGCCAACAAGGCAACATCTGTTGTATCCTTGGAAGAAAAACAAATCAACAAAAGACAAAGCTTTGTTATTGTAGCAGACAACATTCTGTTATTTGTAATATAGGCTGGATCTTCATGCTGATGTTATGCTGTTTATTAAGGCTTATTTAGTGCCTAAAAGTCAATACTGTTCTCACTTCTTTATTGCTGACTTCCTGCCTCAGAGGACATTTACACAGATGAAATAGATGTATTTCATGACATACAGCCAAATGCAGATCAAGGTCTGGGCATCCATCTGAGGGATTCTGATTACATTACAGTTTCAATGCCTAAAAACTAATCCCCTTACCTTTTGCTAGCACCTCTGATTAGCTGACTGTGAATATGGACTGTAATGTGGAACATGTGGACTCCAACAGCTGGTGTAAAAAGAGCTATGTAGTCCAATCACAGATCAGAGTACAACAGTTATCATCAATATCAATATATATCAATGCAAGACTCTCCCTGCCACTGAAATTACCCTGATTGAATCATGTGCACAGCAACATGAATTATTGAGCGATTTGCTCCTAAAGTATGTTAAAAAAATGCAATAAGCTGAAAGTGCTTTCTAAGAGAATGTCAATGTGTAATAAGGAATGTGTTCAAAAATTGCTTGAGAATATTTACAAGACATTCTGGTTGCTTTGGGCTGGACTTTCACTGGGTTAAAATTGAAAAACAGACTTGTGGCATTATTTAAATCTGCATTACTTAATGTTTTATAATAACCACGGACCAAATAACTGTGTGTAATGAAATAAAAAGGGTTGCTACATAGTAGTGATAAACCCACAGAGCTTTATCATCTCACTCTGCCGTTTCCCTCTGCTTTATAAACCATTTTAGCATATTTCAGCTCATTGTTTTGATATTAAAAACAAAATCAACCTTGTTTTTTGATGCAGCAGGCAGATGGAAAAGCTCTATAAACACATCCCAGCACCAAACAGAGTGGCAAAGCTAGTAGCTGGCTGGCAAGAAACAGGAGTTGGAGGAGACCAAAAACCAAGCTAAAATGAGAGTGAACATGAACACAACTCCAAATAAATGCTAACGTTGCTGCATATCTGCTTAATGTGTAAATAGGCAACTGTTTGCGAGCCTGTTTGCCACAACAACTTCATAGGACAGTAAATCTTAATGTGTGTGCAGCTGGTTTCACAGCTCCAAAGTGGCAAAAATGATCAATTTCAAACAAAGTCTGACATTTTGCAATTAATGGATAATTACTGTTTATTATAACTTTGTTCACTTTAATAGTTTTGGCCTATTTCAAGTGGTTATGTTAATATTGTACTGCTAAAATTTCACAACATGGCTCCAGTGAAACAACAAATTCCAAATTGGCAACAAACATGGTCAAGTAATCAGATCTATATAGAGATCAATAAGACAACAGTTTAGCCAGATTGTCTAACACACTTTATGTAGAGGTTAAACCAAAAATGCACCCATAATGTTGCTAATAATCCCACTTTACACAAGAGTACACATTTAAATATTGAGTACAGTAGGTCAATAAAGGTTTGGGTAATAATTTCAGCATTTGCCTATGTTTTTCTTTTCTAATGAGTTCAACTAACCTAGGAGTTTGTTTAAACCATGTTTGATACTCTGACTATTTGTGTTTCTTGTCCGATTATACTTATTTTTTTGTCACTGGACAAATTTAAAATAATGTAATGAACCAGAATTATTGAATAACAGGAGAGAATGTGAATGAAAAGCAAAATCAAGACATTTATCTAAATTATTTAAGTTTTCTTGTAATCATCACCAAAATAGTAGCCTAGCTACTAATTAAATATGAGGTGACAGGTGTGAAGGAGAAAATTTTAATGCATTTTAATGCTAAGACAGGATATTTGATACAGTATGGAAGCAGTCATTAAACTGTTATGCTGGCCAGTAAAAGAGCAAAATGCTTGTGTGTGCAGACAGCCTCAGGCTAGCTTCTTGCTAGTGTTAGCATGCAGTCAGCAGTGTACCATGTTCAGTAATAATGAGTCACAGGAAGTTTGTCATGCCGTTCTGCAGGCCTAAGGGCTGTCCACAGCTTAAGACTGATAAACAAGTTTATTTTTTTAACTCTGTCAAAACAGTGTCCACTCCTTGCAGTTCTCTTAAGATTACAGACACAGTTTCTCTGTGTTCCCTCACCTAGGTACTCCACAATATCCTTGACATCTGTAACCAGGTTGTCAAAGTTATAACTTTCAGTGGAGAGCGGCAAGTCGGACTCCCCATAGCCCCGCATGTCGATGGCCACCACACGGAATTCACTCTTAAACTCACGTAGTTGGTAGCGCCAGGAGAACCTGGGACACACAAACAGATGCAAAGATTAATTATTTCCTTAATTTCTTTTAATTACCTTAGTAATTGAAGAGACAGTCCTCAATTTGTTTCTTCCACAGCAGGTAATTCTTTGAAAGGGGTACTCCAGCGGTTTAGTATTACTATGAAGTTGGGGAATTTGCAAGAACTGGATTAAAATCTTAAAACTGATGCAGAAGAAGATATCCTGACTTTTGGTCCCAAAACACTACACTCCCCATGTCTGCATGTCTTTGCAACACCAAACCCCCAGTTCGTAAAACAGGCTTTCTGTGAAACATTTGAATTCTCCGAGCCCAAACGCAGATAACCATGATGACATCATCAGGGGTATTTTTTCAGCTTTAGAAATCTCCCTTGAGAGCCAAACACCACATTATACAACGGTTTTCAGGACAAAATCTGTGAAGGGCCCCTTTAAACAGTACACATTTCAGATAGTTACAAACTAACCTCACAAACCTTTTAAAGCTAGCACTCAGCTTTCTTTCCAGCTGAGTGAAAGTCACCTCAATATAATAGAAGTTGTTTTAGATTATAATCCGCCCACTGATCATGTGGACTGGAATGACTTCCTAATTGAAGATCTTGTCTGTTGTAGAAGCTCCTCATCAGGACTAAAATCCCCCCCCTCCACAGCGCGAGCGGAAGTAAGATGCAGAGCCCTGACACTGAACCCTCAGATCTTAGAATATAGATGAGGTTTAAAGCAAATTAAGCCCCTCTGACCCCTCCACCCTCCCTGACACACACACACACTCTTTCTAATTTCTGAGCAGGAATTAGCACATTTTCACAAAGTGTGAAGAGCTCTCTCCAACCATCTCACTCTCAGCACAGTTCATCATTCCCGTGAAGAATGTGAGAAATGAAGCAGAAAGAGTTCCCCTCATCTGTTAATTAAGCCCTGTCAGCATCTTAGATAGTATGTTAGAGATATGGACAGACTTATAGCTCCTGACAACCTCTTTGGCCCCATTTCAGGAGCAACGCTCAACACCATTTTTTATTTCATATCAGGAGGAAGAGATCTTGAATGCTTTGCCCTATGGCATATTATTTCTGTAAATGAGGACTCCTTGCTGGTGTGGATTTGTCTTTGCAGACAAGGAAAAAGACCGCAAAGATTTAACAGTACAGCTGAAACAGAGCCAAGGAATTCTAATAGTCAGGGGAAATTTTAGAGAGGTGATCGTGAGCTGATACTGTGTCCGCAACTGCCCCACCCCCCCAATTTCCCTTTGACCTACCAGAACTCAGGGAAGCCGTGTAAAAACAGCATGAGCGGCTTTCCTCTCTCTCCAGCAGCAACATAGTGAAACCTAAGGCCAGATTCCTGGTGGAAAGAAGACATGCAGGCATTTACACTTAAATGTCAAGTTTATCAAAAGTCAATACAGGGACATGTTTTTACATCTAAATGAACACATAACAGCGTATTACTACCTTGCTATATCGTGCATATTGGACGTGTGAATCTGTTGCTGCTAGAATATTATGTAAGATTTCCAGTAAACTTAAAGAGCCCTTCTAAGAAATGTTTTGACATATTTAAAATACCCTACTTTGAATAATAATTTGTACCCAATATAACATTGACAAAAAAAATGCTAAAATGATGTGCCTATTGATATTTGTTGTTTTTGACAGAATGGAAATCTACCTCCCCTCGTTTTAAGAAGTGGTGCAATGATACATTTGTCTGACTCAAACTGTCAAGGTTTTCACTGGAAAAAAAAAGCAAATAGACTAGTTGGCTGCAACTTAGTTAAGTACATTTATTTATGAGCCCATGCTCGGACTGTCAGTGTACAGACAATTTCAGCCTGCATGCACGTGTCTACCGAGACAGCCATGAACACTGGAGTTTGGAGATGCAGTATATTGTGGCATGCATGGACACATATTTTGCTACTCTGGCAACTAAACACCACAACAGTGTACAGTAATTCAAAACGAGCTCACTCCGGACCAGCTGCATTAAATTGCTTCTTACATGTAGTACAATAATCAATAGTCCAATAATATAATATCCAATTTAACAATGAAATCCCATCCTGCTGAATACTGAGGACTTTTGGTACTTTAAATACATTTTGCTGATACTACTCCTGTACTTTGACTTATACTTCAAATTATATTGTAGGATTGTACCATCACTGACACTAGGCTTTTGTGTTAGAGGATGGCAGCCCGCCGCATGCTGAGACGTGAGGCGGAGGAACTGTTCTTTCAGCACCACCTGAGCACAGCGACACAAAACGCGATCCCAACGAAAACGTCTCAAAAATAAACAGACGGCTCATGATCCGCTCAAAGATCAGGCCCGTTTGTGTTTACACGACGCGACACGGCAGGTAAGGTGTTGGAGCATTGTACATGTGAACATCCTATAGCATGCAATAGAGCCACAAACACAATGGGCATTTTACCTTACAGGGACCAGAAACCAGTCATGTTTAATTGCGTTCATGTGTCTTACCTTGATCCTAACATAACAGTGGGTTCCCAAGGACGTGTCATTCAGACAAGCCGGAGGAGTTTCACGAACCCCCCATTGGAAGGTTGTTGTCGGCCTTAAGATGATGTTCCACCAAAGTTTCAGCAGGGCTACGGTGGTGCAAAGAGCACAATAACCGTATATCAATGACCAATACCCCAAAACTCGAATTATCAGCGCAAGTCTGATTAGAAATAACAGCAAGTTGTGAAGCACTCTCGCCATCTTTACATTGCCGCAGGAAATCAATCCAGATCAAGTTACCTATTGCTTTCTTTCTGGTAATCACTGGGTTCTGTTTAAATACTGCTCTGACAATGCGGTTGTGTCCTTAACAGCGCATACGCACGACTGTCTGAAGGGAGGTTCCCAACAATCGGTTGAACGGGACGGTGGCAAGAGCATCACGTCAGATTTCACGCTTGCGTGTGACAGGAGTGGTTGTTTAGCAGGAGACGGTGCTGTTGACGATACAAGGCAAGTCCGAAATCAAGCAATAAGCCACTCGATGCAGTGCTTTACAGCGATTTGAGTACAGCTAAGAGGCGCTGTTTGGCAAAGCGAAAGCTTGAAAATCACTGCACAGCAACGGGGCTTCACGCCGCTCTTATGGCAACGCCAGCATTAAAAAAAAAATAAATAAAACAGCATGCACGTGGTCTTTATTCCGCTGATGATCAATGAAATCTTTATCGGCAATCTTAATTGTCTCAACCGGTCCTGGAACAATAAGTGACTGCGGCTTAATTAGCAGGTATGGCAGTTTTTTTTTTTCCGGGTAGCGCATTAATATTGTAATGTAATGCGGTCAAGGGGACACTTTTATCAGGCACTGTAAGCCAGACACAGCGAAGCAGGTCAATGATTTTGTTAGAAAACAATTTAAGACAAGATCTCTCTCTCTCTCACACACACACACACACACACACACACACACACACACACACACACACACACACACACACACACACACACACACACACACACACACACACACACACACACACACACACACACACACACACAGAGCTGAAACGGGGAGGGAGCCTCTGACCAGATGGAATAATTGAAACTGAATTAAGTAATGTCCAACTGTTAATTAATAAAAATTAAGGGTAAAAGGAAAGCTTTATACTTTTCACTGTACTTAATTAAAATCTATCTAAATACTAAATTATATACATTATTTTAGCAACCATTTATCTTACAGAAGAGAACCATGGCCTCATGCAAGATTCTTAAATCTGCACTACACTATAAGTGGATGTAGTGATGATATGATTCAGATTGCTTGGTGAAAATAGCTTTATTTTGAATAAAAAATAAATTCTTATTTATTTAGAATGTACAAACTAACATACAGAACATGTTGATAGTCTCCAAAAGCAACTTTGGAACAGCCAAAACTGTATGAACAAAGTGAAGTGTGTGTAGTTAACATGTGTTTAGTATTTTCAAGTAAGCAAATGAGATCATTAACATCAATTCCACATAGGAAACTTTGACAAGGACCTACCAACCTTTGTTCAAAATGTTAATTTACTTTTGTGCAAGAAAGTTTTCTAAAGAAAATGTCATGTGTGCATGTAATAAACAAAAAACACCATTTTGCCTACATTTAGTATATTTGAGTCAGGATAAACCGAAACACTGGTAAAGGTTATCACATTGGATAACATAACAGAATAACTAAACACTGCACATTTCAGCAAACAAGATGGTGGGATTTTAACTAAAGTGCATATATGCATTAATTAGCTTTTCATACACAACTGTCAGCTGAAAGAGGACTCATCCAAATGTGAAAACCCACATAAAAGATTAGATTCGGGTTGAAATTTTGACAGTGCGTCACCCCCATCATCTCAAATTCAACAGTGCAGACATTTATCAACCTTTCCAAATACACATTCATATTTTTATGATTTGTTCCCCACAATTTACATGTTATTTTCTACATACATACGATTGATGTGCAGTTGTCTTTTGGGCCAAAGAAAGAAACCAACAGCTGAAGTTATTTACTGAGTCTTGCACAGAGAGCTACTTTTTCAAGTCAATCGAGTTTCTTTTTAGTCCAGGTTAAGCTCAAATGTAGTCATGATGTCCCGTTGCATAGTCATGTCAATACCAGACATCTATAAAAAGAGAAAAATAATCCACAAACCAGTTGTTAAAATGCTATTTTTACCAAAGCCAGGACATTAAAACGTGGATGAGGGTACTCACAGCCTCTCTCCTGCGACGTTCTTGCTCCTTTTTGCGGGCCATCTCTCTTTCCCTATCCATCAAGGACTGTGTTGTTAAAGGTGCTGTTTCTATTGGAGACTTTAATTGCTCAACATCTTTAGGAGCATCTAGGGTAGCTTCTGTACAAATGCTCTCGGGTGAATCCAGATCTTCAATAGGTTCTGAATTTGTTTGTGCTTTACCTAGTAAACTGTAGAAGGAGATTGTCCTTGTTAATTGGAAGTAACCCTCTTCAAATCATCCAAGCTTTTACAAAGAAATGCATGTTAGGTTTAATCAGCACTCTTTCAAAAACTGGGTTTCGGAGAAAATTATGCATGAAATGTCCATCTTATAAACCAGGTGCGTAGTCAGTAATGGGTCAGGGCGTCAGTGGTCCGCCCACTTTACTCACTGGCCCGTCCAGCAAAGTTTTATCAAAATACTTTTTGTTGTGAAAAATATTCAAATGTATGTATGTATGTATGTATGTATGCATGTATCTAGCCTTGGACGCTGAACTAAAGAAGCGTTTGAATTTCTCCTCCAGCCAAGAGAGCATTATACTGTATGTCCTTTTTATTGATGTTTTATTTTTATTTGTATGATTTATTTTACTTTTAATTTTTTCTCCCTTATTTGGGTTGATATATTTTTTGGTTGCTATGGTAAAAGGCAGACTCTCGGGGCTGCCTTCAGCAGCTAATGTTAGCTAGCTGGCTTTTTAGACAATGTACCATGGGTATGTTAAGCAAAGTACTTTTAAAATTTATTATGACAACGACGGCTTCTCTTTAAAATGGTATGGACAGTTTTCTTGGATGGAATAGAGTGTAAATAATAAGCTTTTCTGCAGCACGTGCAGACATTTCCCCAGCAGAGCTGACAGCTCATCAGCGTCAGAGGAGGCCTTCACAGAGGTAACATTAAGAAGGCTAAAACGTGTTTCATCCTTCTTGCGTTATTGTTTAAGTAACCTAGTAACCTTCCTATTTAGTAACAAATGGTGAACACTGATGATGGCTTCTCGCTGAAACGAGTTTGTGTTTTGCCCAGATTAAATAAAATGATAACTGATCTGTGAGTGACATAGTGTTTAGTTTTCTTTGATCCTGTCACTGCCGTGGACTCGATAAACTGTCTAAGATTTTGCGCCTTGCTGGCCATTTTCCATTGTATCTTTCATAATTCAAACCCTGCTTGAATGAAAGTTTTCATTCTTTTGATTTTCTTTTACTGCAGCTAGTGCATTTGCATGATCGGACCGGTCCTGAAGCAACAATGCTGTTATGAATGCAGGATATGTTACATGAGCGATTTCTTTCTGATACAGGCTAGTCTATGCCATGTAGTATGTAAACACCTTCTCTGCTGTTTGGGTTCATGTCTAGTTGCAACTTTGTGAAATGAAATGGTTCATTTTATAACTGTTGTATATATGCTGTACAGAGCCAATGCTGCTGGTGCAAATATATTTTAGCCTGAATAGGTTTTTGTCTATATGTTTGTGTACGCACTTTTTAGACTGAGCATGTTGTAGACAGTACTGCTATTGCCATTGTAATCCAATATACGTTGGAGGGTAAAATTGTTGCAGTTTTCTTCAGTTTGTCCTTTTTGCTACTTCAACATCTTTTTCAAAATGGCCCACTCACTTTTGTACTGACCCGCCCAAAATACTATTTCTGCCTACGCCACTGTTAGAAACCTAGTCTAAGGGGCGCAGTTTTAGCTTGGAGTATTAAATAAAGAAATTAAAAAGCAAATATGACCCATTTGCTGAATACCTGCTCTCTTCAGGAGCCTCCCTCTCCTTGGTATCTTCCAGCAGTTTCTTCTTCAGTGCTTTTTCACGTTCTTCTTTTTCTATGGCAGCCTTACGGAACTGCTGGAAGCTCTCCTTTGAGGACTTAATTGCAGCTGCAGTGACTGACTGCCTCACCAGCTTTGCCCAAGACTCAGCATTTTTCAGAACTATTTCCTAAACAAGACAAATGTTCATTGGAAATTGGTAGCTTGGGATTAGATTTTAAAGCTGCATTCATTGATGTCTGGCCATTTAAGTCCAGAAAAACATTTGAATAAGCTAATGTCTTAAAAGGGAGGGTTCAGATCTTTTTAAGGATAAGAGGCTAAGTAACTGCTGGGGATTTGGCAAACAGCAAAACATATTTAGCCACCTAAAAAAATATAACAACCTAAACTGTGTATTAAAAGTACATACACAGACATGAAATTCTACATTATACCGTTTTTTTTCCCCCATCATTTTCTACCAATGAGCCTTTTTCTCATATTTGCCCTATTGAACAAATACGTGCAATTTTTTTCAGGTTTCAACTTGGGGTATTGCTGTTGTATTATAGATAGGGATGGTGATCATTAATTTTTACTGAAATTGATAAAATTTTTGAGACTGCTTAACAAGTCTATCAATACCATTATCCATACCTTTCTATTATTATTATTATTATTATTAGGTGGAAAGATGAAACTACAAATTCTTAATCTAAACAGAAATATTTTTTTTTTATTGCAAAAACTGAGTCTGTGACTCTTTGATATCATCTGTCTCTGTTTTAGCCCTCTGAGGATTGAAGACCACCCCCAGTGGATTGGGATTGGCAACATTGACCCTGTAAAACCTGGAGAATGTGCTTGGTGATGCCCACGATGCAGCAGTACATTTGTCCTCCAGGGACACACCTCTCAGGCCACCCCACAAAGTGGAAACAATGCTAGTAGAGTGGCACCTTATGCCAGATCCCAGGGGGTGGAGAGGCCTTATTTGGAGAAAGCGCAACCTTTATTGTGGCCACCATAGCAGAGAAACAGCTGTTCTGACCGCTGAATGCCCACAGTAGCAGGGACATAGTACTTCCAAAACTCATGCCCCCTACTCTGCACCAAAAATACCAATTTCAAAATTACCTCAAATCAAAACTGAATTTAGTGCTACTGACTGGAATGACGAGCAGTCACTGGAAAATCCAGAATGCAATTTCACACAAAACTTAAAAAAAATACAGAATAAAATATGCTACTACCAGCAAGGTTCGACCTAGACAAAGCAAATTACCATGGCTAAATTCTGAAATATTTCTAGTCCTCAAACAGAAGGCCTCTCTCCTTAAAATGCATAGGTTGAGTCGAACACCAGCGAGTAAAAATAATTTCATTAAAATTAGAAATAAATGTACAGTTTAACTACGCAAGGCTAAGGCGGTCTATTTCCAACAGCAGATTACACAATCTGCTACTAATCCAAAGACTTTGTGGCAGACCCTTTAGGTCATCACAGGCGAAACTGAGAAAAAGAAGAAAAAAAAATGTTAATATTCAAATTTCTCTGCAGGGTACTTTTATCTCAGATTCAGAAAAGATTGCAAGTGCTTTCAATAACCATTTTATATTATCTGTTAATAAATTGGCAACAAATTTCCCCATTCCCAGCTCAATTCTCATTCTGAGATCTCTCAGAAGGAGGGGATTAAAATACTGCACTCATTAATCCTGATGTCATAAATTCCAAATTATCATCTGATCTTCAGCTTCTACACGACTGGTTGAAAAAGAACCATTCAACGTATTGAACCATCAATGTAAAGAAAACTGAATGTACTATGAATTTTCACTTGTCCAGAAAAAAATCTTTATACTGATTCTATTACTTTTGCTAACCATGAACTTGTGGTCACAAAGACTTACAAATATCTTTGTGTGCTACTTGATTCGCACCTTACATACACGTTTCTAACTTAACAAAAAAGTTGAATCAGAAACTTCATGTGTATAACAAGTTCAGATCATATCTTTCTTTTTCTGAAACCTATTAACATGCAATTGTATTCTCTATGGACTATGTCCTACGGTTTTCTAATTTGGTCTCTTACCGTGAAGGAAATTACTGAACCAATAGCACGACTATCCCATTGAGCTCTCAAGATCCACAGTAACCTTTCAAAGTAGTCTCACCATTGCATTGAACGTTCTAACGCTTTGACCTACCTAAACTTCATAAACAGCAACACTATTGCATTTTATTTTCAGATTTAAAATGCCACCTTACCAGCACTTGCTGCACTTCTCCCAACACACATGAGACCAGAATGCCTCACTAGTTCAGTCTCACTAGTTTAAACTGAGTCAGGTCCGTTGTAATATAATGTTACTTTTAACTTTCCTGTATAATAAATAAAATGAAATGAAATAGGCTCTCATGGCCCAGACTGGGCACAACAGTTCCAGCTCGACCTATCCATTGCCAGGCGGGGGGCTGTACCAGGCAAGCCTTAGAGGTTGGTTGAGGTGTAAATGGGACAGCACTTTTTGCAGGAATGCAATGTTTAGCCACAATGTGACCCCCAAGCCGCCTGGGTTCCACCTCAGACATGAGGTACTCAGAGTGTGTAGCTCACTGACACGTTTGGCAAGGTAATGGCCAGCAGGAATGCAAGTCTTAACTGGTGACCCCTCAGGAAGATGGGGCACCAGAGTGTCCCCACAATGCCACCAGCAACCCTAGCATGTTGACGTGATATAGCCGCAATATACACCTTTAGGGCAGAGGGAGACCTGCCTAACTCCAGAATGGTAGGCACAGGGCAATATCCCGGATCCACAGTTTGGCCTGTACACCAATTATAGAACAGCTTCCACCTGTTGTCGTACTGTAAGCGGGTGGAAGTGGAACTTAGTGAAAGTGGAAAATAATGTAAAACATTTTATAGCAGTTTTAGGAAGGGGACATTTGTCATTAAGGGGGAAAAAAAAAAATTGTGAAATTCTGACTCTGTAAAAGTTGAAAATGATAATTTATAGTAATTTCATAGTTTTGGGAAGGCATTAGGAGCTTATTGATTGTTTTTGGTGGTCCTTTTATTAGGTGCCTATAATCTGTTTTGCAGTGTTGCCCGGTCCACAGCAGCATATTGCTTAGCTCTGCGGGACTCTTGCCTGCAGACCGCCAGCTATTATGGTCCTTTGTATTACCCCACTTCAAAAGATCCCAACAATACCCTAAAACTGTGTCCCATCAGCTGTCTGCTGCAGACAGACAGAAAATTAATTCTTATTGGTGCGACACACCCTCTGGAAAAGATGTTAACATTTGTTTGCAAAACCAAACTCAATTAAACAATGCTAACCTTTTTGGGAATTTGGACTTTTTCATCTTCAGCAAATGTACTTGCTGTGTTGGTGTAAGGCACATTAGTCAGCTGACTTTCAGGAAAATCATCAGGGTATCTGCAATCTGGAATTATCACTTGAAAATGAGGATTAGACTATTTAAGGAATGGTGATGTCGAAGTAAAGGACTTTTAGTGACTTACTGGACCTGGTCTCATCTTTGAACTGCAGTGGGCTGTCTTTAATAGGGGACAGCACTGGGCCCTGCTGAAAGGTGAGACATTTAAAATATTTAGGTTAATGCAGTAACAGTAATGCAGCCAACATTTCCACATATTCAAGCCCAAACAAACAAACAAACATACATCATGACTACCATATACGTATATCCCTAATGTAAAGATAACATGGTATATTGTAGGGAACTGCTACTGTAGGTCATGTTGCATTTGGAGCTTTTCCTTTGCAATTCTGATAGACCTTGAAGGCTTCTTACAATTATAAGTCTACAAAAAGAACTGACAGGGAGCATTGAAAATTTAATTATACTGAAGGGCTAAATTTGTTGACATGCACATATCACAAAGTTACTTATAATTTTGTGTTGTAAATAATTGTTACATAATGAATTTACAACTGACAACTGAAAAAGTAGTAACACTACAAAATGATTTGTAGACATAAGCAATAAGCAACACCTTGATTAAATGCAGAGCATTTCAATCAAGGTGCTGTTGTGGTTATGATCTTGAGCAACAAGTTAAATGAGGAGCAACACTTGACTCTGAACATTTAAGATTATATGTGCTGCACATAGCTGACAGCAATCATGATGTAACAACATTGTGTGCTTTAAAAAGTAACAATTTAAATTTATTAAGTACAACAGGTGGACACTCAGGCTGTCACTTCACCCCCAAAATCATCAGTTTGGATAGCTGTAATTGCATATTGCTAGACAGCACAATGCAGAAAGAGAGTAAGGCAGAGAGAGGGACAAAGGGAAAAAAGCTACTGGTACAACAAAACTTATTTTACAGTCAATGGGACACACTTATTTTACAGTATATGGAACACACTCGTTTCTGGCGTAAGAACATCACGATTGACAAGATCAGTTTCAGCAGTCTGAGTGCTCAGCACTCAGTTAAGCAATGCAGCAGAGAGGGGAGACAGATTGCAATGCCATCAACCACCATGATATTCACTATGGACATCGTCATATGCCAATTTGGAAGTCAATCGACCAACTCTAAATCACTACCTAATATAAGGTAACTGTGATCCACCTGATGAGATTTCTTATGATCTACTGTAAAACAATGACAGAATGGCTGACACAGTTTTAATTTAATTATTTAAGGACAGCCAGGGAAGGCCTTTGGAGTTAACTGTAAGTGCATTGGGTTAATCCCACTGCAAAATGTGCAATTGGTCAGCAGTAACGCAGAAATTACACATAGACTGTTTACCGCTAAATATTTAGAAAGGGTACAGTCCAGAGGTGACAGTTCATAACCAGATTCATCACAAAATGAGACAAAAAAAAAAAGCAAGAAGAGTTCCTGTTTCCTCAAAAGTACCTCAAATCTGGTGGCAGCCCAATCCAGCAACACTCCTGGAGATGCCATAGGGGATAAAAGGGCAGATAAATCTGTCAAACAGTAAAGGACAGATATTGATGTAAAACACATTATAGCCATGCAAGAGGCAAGGAGCTACTGTATATTTATACAAACTTACCAGCATGCAATAGGGGGCTGCAACTGACTGGTCCCTTAAGCCGAAAACACACCAAGCAGTGGTGAAGTGTGACCTGTAGCAAACTGCCATACAATGCCTACAGAAAGCTGCGGCAGCCTCTTCGAGATACGGCTAGTTTGATTCTACTGCTAAGTGTGGCAACAGACCACAGAATAGCCACAGCCGATCAGTAAACAGACTACTGGGACTCATGTCACATGTTGACCTATGATAAAAATAATGTATTCCTGCCTAAAACACATGAATACACCTCCCTACAGCACTTCACCGCTGCTTGGTGTTTACTGCGTTACTTTCCTGTTCAGCCCTATTAGACCTGTAACTAAGTTTCTGAAGGGCACTGATCAATTTGGGGTAACATGCAGTCTAAGTTGAACAGGCACTGGAAGAGGAATGGTCATTTGATGTGGAGCCACATCAGTGTGGGAGCAAAAAAGGATGTCAATGATAGGTTTAAAAAGGAGCTGACAAAGCTGATCTGTGAGTACAGGGTTTTTTCGAGGTATTAATGCTGGTCTGGCACTAGGTCTCACAAGTTGCTGAAAAGGACTGCTGCTAAATAAACTGCTACTGAATTTATAAAAAAAAAAAAAAACATGAGCATAAAAGGTAAATACCAAATTCCCATTTAAACGGTTTTCACGTCCACAACATAAGAGAAACAACTACGTATATTCATTTGAATTGATACAGTGAGGTAAATAAAAAATAGAAAGACCCTATGAATTGCTGCAAGTAAATTTAATGTGATTTTTGATAAATGTAAGGTGTACCTGGAGGTGATAAAGTTAGCTCATCACAGGTCTGGTCTGCATTTCGGTGTGTTGGGTAGCCTTTGGTTTCTGCAATCGAGGACTGCACAGCAAGAGGGGGCTGACAAGTCTTGACTGAAGGTATTGTCAAATCTTTTGTCTCCAATATCTCCTTGCCACGGGCAGCACAAGTCACCTTTGACTTAAAAGAAAAATCTTATTTTAACCAGCAAGGCTCTCCTACCATAAACCTTTAATGACGTAAGCAAAAATTAATTTATATTTACCTTCGTCTTAACCTTTTGGCAAGAGTCTTTACTTTTCAGCTTCTTTGTTTTTGGCACTGAAAGACATGCACATTAATAATTCAGTCTGCGCCAACATTCCAACTAGGGCTGCACAATTAAAATTGAATTTTAATCACGTTCACAATTTTGACTTCCCATGATCAAATTTGACCATTTCAAACAACAACAATAATTTAAAAAAAAGAATAAAAAGAAAGGTGTACATTGGAAATAGTTAGCGCCTGGTGTCATTTAACTTTACAGCATAATAGTTGGCTAGAACTGGTGATTCTGTGACTACCTATAGAAAAAGAAAAAGACGTAACTGGCATCATCTGTAAGGGCAGTGTGTAAGTGTAAGGGCAACAAATGCTGGTAAAAAAAGACTGAGGTTCACATCCCCCTTTGCAACCTGCTTTGTCTGATCAGGGCCTTATACAGCTGCATTGAAAGTGGGGTTTGAGATAAGATGAACAAACTTCCCATACATTGCCTCTATTGAGGTCAGAACAGAACAATACAAATAAGAATAATGGTAGCATTGTTAAACTACATGAAATACCACTAGGAGGTATGGTGCTAGAAGAATGCGAAACAATTGCAAATACATAAGAGCAACGTGACGGGGAGATTCACTTTTTTCTTAATGTTATATCTACAGTGAAACAGTTTTTGCTTGCTGTAAAGTAATCATCCCTCAATTCATATTGGCCCTTATTTGTGTTTACATTGTTTCCTTGCTGAGCTGCAAGTATATTGATAGTAGCACAAAAGGAATTAAATACTAAAAAGCCTGAAACATTGGAAGATACCAGCTTAATGTGACTAACTCAGGCTATTAACACCTGGTTTAGTCCTACCCAGCAATGTGAAGTGTTAGCAGGTAATTATAACTTTTTATGGTATTTCACACTCATTTGGTTTATATTAGATTGTTAGTATTATGAGTATTAAAGATACTCGCTAATTAGACATTTATTTCTGTTTGTTTATGGACACGTCATCTAATGCCAGCACAGAGCAACGTCAGTTTCCGAAGAATTAGTCATTGTTAGAGGAACAACGTTGCTTAGACACTGTAGCTGTCCCTCTATCATCACTGCTTAAAGTCCCTGTTAACTTTACCTAAACTTTGGAATGTATTGTATTTTATCAGAGAAAGAGGCTGTGGATTTTGTCACTTCCATCAGAAGCACATTGGGATGGACCTAAGACCTGTAAGACCTGTTCTGACCAAACATTTGCAATGAGACATAACACTTTTAGAACGCTGTCAGTTCCAAACTGTCAGCTAAATTAAATGGCTTTTAGACAGAGACTCAGGATTGAGCTAGAGAGTGAATGAAGAGGGGAAGCTGCAAGTTTCATCTTGTCTCGTTGTAAATCTTTAGTCTGAAATGGGCTTTAGGGGCTGGTAAGAACAGAAGGAATGACTACAGCAAGCAGAAAGGGTATAAATGTACAGAGCAAGGTTTTAAGATGAATATGAGAACTTCTCACTTGCTATAGCGTAGAAGTGTTTTACAGACTGTGTCAGTAACATTGTGATTCCACCATTCAGTGATGGTGAGTGAGACCACAGGTGCAAAACACTAACACAGAGTACAGTTAAACATTGATATTTAGCATACTAATGTACACCTTGGTTTTGCCTTGACAGACATAAATTAATGTGCACTACAATAAAACTGCTTTATCAAATATTTCAAATTGTCTCAGATATCAGAGGCAGACATGCACCTCTTTCATGTAGACACAATATTAAAAATGTGTGAAATAAACAAAGAGCCAACACCTAATGAATGTGTAAACGTATAAACAATTTAATATTCAGTGTGCAACCAAGAGAGGCACCTAGGTGAATTATGCCCACTGCTTATCTCTAAAGGAGAGAAGGTAAGGATAAACAAAAAGGTAGGTGAGTGTTTAGCGGAGAGCAGCTAACCTGATTCAGAGCCACTGCTATCAGAAGTGCTAGAAAGACTACTACAGCTGCCGCTGTCAGAGCTGGACGACGAGCTGCTGCTGCTTCTTTCATTGAGGTATGACGGGCAGCCAGGGTCAGGAGCCGTCAAGGGTTTAGCTGTTAACAAAAAAAGTAAAGTGTAATCTTTACACTCAATGGCTCACATGTGGAAGGACAACTATGATAATTACTTTAATCAAATTCACAGCTTACCTTTTTTCTTAATCAATTTCTGAGCTTTACTGGCAACCTGAGATGTATTGGTATCCTTTGATTTCCCAGTCTGAATTCCTACTGTTGGCTTTACCAGTTTTTTTTCTACAGAAAGAGATAATAACCCAAGAGATAATCCAATATAATTGCACATTTCATTGATTAAATCCAATAAAAAGGTGTATTTGTTGACAGAGAAGAGCTAAGGATTAAGCTGTACTTACTGCCAACGTTTTTGTTGCATTTACTCAGACATGCAGCAACAAACCTCTGCAGGGCTCTCAGTGTGGAAGACTTGAGCATTTCAAAGTCAACCTCAATCTCTTCGAGAGTGGAATCTCGCAGACAGGACTCCCTGGCATGAATGATGTTCACCAATTTTCCCAGTTTGTCACCAGGCAACTTGTTAATGTCCAATTTCAACTGCTTTTTCTCCTGGTAAGTCATTGGTATTGATGGGACCTCATCCTTACACTTTAGAGGTACTCCATAAATATTGCGTCTGTTGTCATGCCTAGACATACATGCAAAACATCTACCGTTAGCACATGCTTAGAAACACTCAACATCACAGCATTACAACATCACTAATACTAAGTAGAAAACAAAAAAAACATTGAAAGATCAAGTGGGGCTCACTTACAAAGAACTTTTCCGGTTGGCCATTTTTTCTACAATAGATTTGTATTCCAAGGATTTTTGCTTTAGTCTAGCAATATCCTTTTCTTTGGCTCTTTTTTCCTTTTTCAACTTGTCTTTCTTCTTAGGTTTCATCGGGGGCTCATGGGTTAGTCTCTTCAGCTGATCACTGACAGCTTTCAACTGAAAAGCCAGCCATTAATAGCCAATTAGGTAAAATGCACTGAAGTGAATAACGTCTCAAAAGCCATTTGCACGGTTACTGGCATGTATATACCAACCCGCTCCTCTATATTGGCCAGCTGCATGGCCACTTCTTCTGATGAACTCTGTGCCTCTGAGGAGCTTTCACTTTCAGAACTTGCTGAGGTTGACACACTTGCCACTCTGTCTCCTTTTCCCCTGTCATCTTGTCGATTAGGTAGCGAAAAACTCTCTGCTTCTTGGGGAACTTTCAGATAACGGGCCTCAAAAACCTCCTGTTGATATAAACAAATAGTTTTTTATAGAAGTAATAGAAAGTATAATACTGCTACTAATGCTTCAACTTAGCAATGGCCTAAGTCCATATCAACAATCAGTAAGGCACATTTAGCAGTATTAACCATAGCAAGCCCAAGCCGTTTATCCTTTGTTTCTTGTAACCAGTTATGGGAATAACGGCGGTACAAATAACGGCAATACTAACAGTGTTATTTTTTTTTTTAGTAACGAGTAATCTGATTACTCTTGCCATCTTAATAAAGCCTTTACCGTCAAAAAATGCAGAGCGTTAACTCTAACTGAAGCCTTTTTTTTGCCCTCTCCTCTCTCTCATGAAAAAGGCAAAGACTTTTTTACCGTTCTTCCTTGGTTAGTGGGCAGTACACAAGACAAGCTCATGAATGCAGATTGGCTGAGGTTGAGTAAAATATCCTGGTAAGCCAATCAGAGGTAGAGTTGGGTGGGTGTTTGAAAGCATGCATAGTTGGACAACACAAGCGAGTCAGTCAACGAGAGACAGGTATTGCAAGCCACAATGAGGGGCAATAAATATCAAAAGTTCCAAAACATCTATTGTTTTATTTGTATTGGTCCACTATATATCATAATATCTCCAATCTGCCTGCAGGAACCATTGTGTGTGTTATGTGGATAATTTTAATATTTTCTGGCAAAGAATGTCTCTTTTTAAGACAGACGGACTTCACCCAAACAAACGGGGCTCAGAAATGTTAGCTGCACACGTACAGCATGTGGTGCGGTCCACACATGACTTACGTGAATGACTAATCATTCATGCAGCACACCTGGATACACCACCGCTCACTGATCACATCTCTTCCTTACTGCCACAAACAACTGTCGCCACCTGCTGGCATGTAAAGCCGTCTGCCCCCAGCGCTGTTCCAAAGACTTCTATTCCTGTCATCATCACGCATAGACCAGTAAACCGAAATGTGCACATCCCACACAGAAATATCAGTAATCTCTTAAGGATTAGGACAATTGCACCAACTCCAGCACCCAGAACAAACTCATTTAAAATGTCTCTCTTCAATGTGAGATCACTTTTGAGTAAGACTTTTATCTTAAATGATTTTATCTTGTCTGTAAATGTAGATTTTATGTTTTTAACTGAATCCTGGTTGCAAATGAATGACTATAGCCACCTATCTGAACTGTGTCCACCTCAATCTGATTGTTTTAGTCAACAGAGGGTCAGTGGCCGTGGTCGTGGGTTAGTGAGCAACAATGTTAATGCAACTAACTTTTTAAATATGGCCACTTCTTTTAACTTCAACCATTAGTGGACATGACCATATCTGACCACAAATGTATTGTTTTTAGCTGCGATTCGCCTGTTACTCATGCCGCCTCACCAAGCTCCATGTGTTCTCGCTTCTTTAATGAACAAAGTGTTTCAAAGTTTTGCGCATTCTTTCAGAGTCAAAGTCAACACCTGTCTGATTCCAACACCAACAATCTGGTCGATCACTTCAATCATATCTGCTTGTCGTCACTAAATATTACTGCTCCTCTAAAGGTTAGGCCTACGTCTAAAGTTAGTAAGCAACCCTGGATAAATGACAGCATTTGCAGCCTAAAAAGGGAATGCAGGAAAGCAGAGCGCAGATGGAAAAAAAATCCAGTCTCCAAGTCCATTACCTCAGTCTGAAGGATTTATTAATTAACTACAATAACATGGTTAAGGATGCGAGAACACACTATTTTTCTGAACTCATTACTACACATAAACACAATCCCAGGTTTCTGTTTAAGACTGTGGATAAGCTGGTAAACCCAACCCCTCCTTGCGCCTCAGCTGGAAGCAATGATGACTGAATTGTTTTTTTTTTGTCTTATTTTACCAATAAGGTGGTGTCAATCAGAGCCTCTATTACCCCCGCGTGCGGCCTCTTACTCAGAGGCTCCTCACCAGCAACAAGAGAGTTTTAACCAGTTCTATCCCATCGACTTGTCTGAGCTTTTAAAAACATTATCACGAATGAGTGTCCTCCAGCCCACTTGATGTAATACCTACAAAAATTTTGCTGAAAGTAATAGATTCTGTCGGGCCCCATTTGATCGCCGTTTTCAACAGCTCCCTATCTACTGGTTGTGTGCCTGATTATTTTAAAACGGCATGCGCGAACCCACTTTTAAAGAAACCTGGTTTAGATCCCTCCCTCCCACATCATTTTAGACCAATTTCAAAACTGCCTTTTATTGCAAAGATTCTAGAAAGAATTGTGTCCAAACAGCTGCTCACTGTACTAGAAAATAACAAAATATTTGAAAAGTTTCAGTCTGGTTTTAGGAAGTACCACAGCACTGAGACTGCCCTGCTTAAAGTCACCAGTGACCTTTTAATGTCTGCTGATGAAGGCATGTGCTCAGTCCTTGTACTCCTTTTGACACCATTGATCACAACATCATGTTAGACAGACTGAAGCACTGGGTGGGGATCTCTGGTATTGCCATAGAATGGTTTTCATCCTACCTGTCAAATGGGAAGTTTTGCGTGTCTGTAAACAATAGTCCTTGTTCTGTCCAGTTAAATATGGTGTGCCTCAGGGGTCGGTCTTAGGTCCCATTTTGTTTTCCTTATATCTGCTTCCCCTTGGACATATCCATAAACATGGCATTTCTTTTCATATTAATGCTGATACACAAATATACTTGCCCGTTAGATCCACAGACCCTGGAATGCTGAGTTCACTTAACAACTGCTTTTGTGAAGTTAAAAAATGGATGTCAAATAATTTCCTCCAGCTGAACTCAGACAAAACAGAAATTCTGGTCGTCAGGTCTCAGTAGATGGCAAATCAAATACTGCCATCTGCCGGTTCGCTAATAAATCATATTAAGCCTGTGGCAAAGAACCTTGGTGTTTTGTTTGTTGGAATTTAAATTTCGAGCAGCACACCACAAAGCTTGTTCAATCATGTTTTTATCAACTTAGAAATATAGCTAAAATTTGATCTATGTTAACTTTTAAGGACACCGAGACCATTTTACATGCCTTCATCTCATCACGCCTGGATTATTGCAAACAGCCTTTTCACCTGTTTAACCCAAAAATCCATTGATTGACTCCAGACTGTCCAGAACTCAGCTGCCAGGCTTTTAACCAGAACAAAGAAATGGGACCACATTACTCCTATTTTAGCTTCATTACACTGGCTCCCAGTATGTTTAAGAATTGACTTTAAAAGTCTATTGATCACTTTTAAAGCTCTTCATGGCCTCTCGCCTTGTTATATTTCTGACCTTGAGATCCTCGGGCAGAGGTCTGCTATCTGTTCCAGAGTCTTGACTGAAAACTAAAGGGGACAGAGCGTTTGCTGTCAGGGCCTGAGTCTCTGGAACAGCCTGCCTGAGGAAATCAGGTCAGCTGAATCAGTGAACTCTTTTAAGTGCCTTCTTAAAACATTCTTTCATAGGAGAGCCTTTCCAGATCTTATTTGACTTATTTTATCGCTTTTATTTTATTGTATTTTAGGAATTTTATATTTGGGGTCCCCTACTGGAGCTGCTGCCCCCGCGACCCGATACCGGATAAGCGGATGAAGATGGATGGATGGATATTTATCTGTATTTTAGTCTTTCAATGTTTTCATGCTTTTATCTTTTTGTATTATTGTCTCTTTACACTTGTTAAAGCACTTTGTAACTTGTTTTTGAAATGTGCTCTACAAATAATTATTATTTATATACATGGCATTTGATTGAAGGCTAGTCTCACTTTGTCCTACACAACATTAAAATAGTTTAGATTTGTGTACATTGTTTCTGTTAATGTTTTGAATTAGTGTCCATTTCATTATAATATTCAGATTTATCATAAATAATTGAACATGCATTTTAAGTTCCATTAAAGAGGGGTGGAGGTGGGGTCACATTTGAGCATTGAGTTACTTTCTGACTCAATGCTCAACTAGTTACTTTAATAATTTAGTAACTTTATGGAAGTAGTAACTAATTACTTTTGCAAAGTAACTTGCCCAACACTGATTGTAACCCTTTGTGTTTAGGTATGTCATGTGTAGTAATATTGCATGCAACACTGGAATTAGTCAATATTGTACAGCGCTGCAAATAATTGATTAGCATTCATTTGATGATAGTCGTATATAGGCATGCAAAAAGAACATCCCCCCCCCCCCTCAAATAATTTAGTAGTCTTGCATTGTCAGACGTTCCTCCACAGCGCTGAAAACTTAAGATCTGACAGATAGTCTAGCTAGCTGTCTCAATTTACCCTGTAGAGATCTAAGAAGCAATTAAGTCCTCAAATTGAGTTAAAAATGCCAAAACAAAGAAAGGACAACCAGCCGAAATGAGACACCTGAACAATCCTGGAAGTGATATAGCTATATCAATATAGACTACTACTTTTGCAACATTTCACACATGCGCCACAACTATGAAGTGCTCCTGTTGGTTGTAAACATCTGCATTATGCTCATGCTGAGGAATAGTTTCTGACATTCCTATTTCAATGGCTATTATACCAAACACAAAAGACAACAAATCAAAACATAAAACTTAAATTTTGCATGTGATAACAATAATCTGTAACAGCAAACAAGACTAAAAGGTCCTTGCACGGAGAGTCTGAAATGTTGTAATGCATTAATTCGTATCCATCATCCTAAACCTGGGACCCACAGAAACCTTGCACACTGAGTTTGATGCATATTAATTGCAAAACAATACAAAATAATATGCAGCTGTTGCTCTGCCTCTTTCTCCTTCATTTCATCCTTTGCTTCTCTCCGTTGACAGTACCTCGCTAGACTGTCTGCGTCTTGAGTTTGGCACCCTGGATACCAGAAGGAGTTGCGCTGCCCTCACTGTTTCTATGACTACCAAGGGTGTCATGATTTTGAAACGTAATCTTGAATTTGACCAAAATTGAGTCACAATCTCAAACTTTGAATTAAAAAAAATTTAATCGTCATGTTGCCACTCCCCCACGTTACATCGGGCCAGCTTGCAAAGTGGCCACGCCCCCATTTCACGTCCGGTCAGCTGGCCAAGCGGGAAAAAAAAACATGTCTCTAAGTGCTGCAAGTCAACCTCTAACTTAGCTGCAGACAGTCAAAAGATATCACGCAACTGCAGAATCCACGAGACCCATAGACAGAACTTGAACCCCCTTGTTTTTTACTGAAGTCGCCGGTGTGGAAGTATTTTGGTTTGCATTTTCAACAAAAAAGCCACAGTTTGCAAGCTCTGCTATGTGTATGTAAGACAATTATAGTTTTACAGTTATACAGTTTTATTGTTTTTGTTGTGACCTTATGTCATCTTCTGTGAAGAAGACTGCAGTTACAAAAGAGAAACTAGATGGCAGGTTATTTTGCTTAAAAGGGATAATAGAATGATTACATGGGGGGTGGCCTTGACCAACTGCCACTTTGCGCGTTTGAAATCCATGAGGTCTCTCATGGGTGGGCCAAATTCTCTGGGCAGGCTAAGCAGAGAATGGGGAGGCAACCTTGACCCTTATGAGGTCATGCCCTGACAGAGCTCCTTGGTCTGTAGCTCGCTGCTCTCCCTCCCCTCTTCTTTCTAAATTGCCGGTGTGAATGAGCGCGGTCAGCGAGCTTGGTACGCCCGCAATCTCTTAACACAGGTTCCAGTTACTCTTATAATGTACAGTATGTGTGTTGAGTTATTTAAACAAACGATCAGGGATATAAACGATTCTTGTCCGCGACTTTCATTGATAGAGGCCGCGATGAGCTGGATGTAATAATGAGAGCTAGCTAGCCTCCGCCTAACAAGATCCCTCAAATTCACAAAAAAAGCCTTAAATTGCAATTGGACAAAAGGGTTAGCTTTGTAAGACATAAGGTAGCTGTGATATACATACCGTGACGCAATTCAAACTGTAAATATACTATAGTTAAGCCAAAAGTGAACCCGGGGTCTGTGAAAGGACAGGCTAGGCGGCGATGCAGCATAACAGGCAGCACAGGTTGTGGCAGCCCGTGGGGCTCCACTAAGCTCTGTCACACACAGAAATGCAAATGTTCTGTCCAAGTTCATAAGTGTCCCACTGAATCCTATGGCCAGAGATGCGAAGTAACTTAGTACAAATACTTCGTTACTGTACACAAGTAGATTTCAGATATTTTTATTTTTATTTTTATTTTTACTCCTTACATTTTAACACGAATATCAGTACTTTCTACTCATTACATTTTACAAAATTGGCTCGTTACTTTAGCTTTGTGCAAAAGGTCGTCTATCAGTAGTGATTGTGAGTGAATGTCCGAGAATAGCGCGGACACACGCCTCACACCGCGAGCGGGCGCGCACGCCACATGGAAAAAAAGTGAGAGAACTAGCTGTTCACAGGATAATCAGTTGAGATTGTGTGCATGCATCTTTGAGAACTGTAAGTCATAACTGATGTTGCCAGTTTATTTAAGCCTGTTGTATTGGTCTATAGTTATTGCAAATTTAAAAGTTAGCTTGTTTGTGTTCTTCACCTGTTACCTAGGTTACACCTATTACCTAAGTTACACCTGGCTGTTGATTCAATATAATCAAGATTGTTGACCATCCTTGCTCATTAGGATAATTATAGTGGGTTTATTGTTATTTACTAGCATATATGATTCCTATGCATCGTGTATGGTAGCCTTTACAATGTTATTTATTTCTTTTATTACCACACAAACAGCCATAGCAGAGCTCCCCCCGCCCATGTTTAAACTGATGCTTGAGTGTAATAAAGAGAGAAGTTGTCTCCGTCCGTGTTTTAACAGACACACCTGGGTCGAAGTTGGAAACCAGAATCAGCTTTAATACAGTCCTAATCTATTCCTCACTAAGTTTAAAATAATTTCACTGGAGTTAATTATTTTTGCATCATCAATACCAAATTGAATCTATTTGGATGGGAGTGTACACAGACTCCAATCAAAATCACACTTGAATTCATATCTTGCTACTCGGTCAGAATCTTATTAACCCTGAGTCCCAGTCTCTGTCACAATAAATAAGCTGGCAGCAGACAGCCATTTAAAATGTAGGCAATGGCATAAAAAGAGCCTTTTTCCATGTCCACTGACATTTCTCAGCGTGATGTCTATTAACATCTGTCTGGTCCAGGTAGCTTTGTCATTTGCAAGGCTACTTTTACACTCGTAAATTTCCAAGCCTGTACTTTGTTACTTTTACTTGAGTAAAAAGTTAAATCAATACTTTTACCAGAGTATTTTTTAACACAATTATCTTCTACTTGAGTACGGGAAGTGAGTACTTTTGCCATCTCTGCCCCAAAGATTGCCGCTACACTTTTGGCATAATTATAGTACATTTACACTGTGAATTAGTCAAAATTTGCAATCAACTATAAATTTTTGTAAAACAGCACATATTTGACCTGCACAGTCGATTTCTCATTAAAAAAAGTCTCAGAAGTTAATTTAGTGAGGAAATAGAACAATGCATACAATTTCTGAGATCTGCGCAACCTATCCAGAGAACTACCTTATCTCAGATATCAGTGGTATAGACTGTAAATTTTGGGGCGTAATAAAAGATAGAGATCAGAGCCAAATAAGGAGGAGCCACATAGTTGACGTTAACTATGAATTCTGCCCGTTTTCAGAGTCAGTTTCAAATTGTGAGATTTGCGTATATTGAGGTTGTATGTATGTCCCATTTACCCTCCAAACTATCGTTAATTAACAAGGATAAAAAATAAAAAAAAAAAAAAAAATCAGTTTTGCGTTATATCACACCTTTAAGTTTCTAATTGACTGATAAATCTTTTAAATTTCACAATGTAGTATGGTAAATTGCAAATAAAGGTCAGATATTGTATTGCATAAGTCTAGTCTAAAAATGGCATAGCAACATGTGCTTTAAAAAAAAAGAAAAAAAGAAAGAAAAATTGAATCCGTGACCTTAAAATCAAAAATTTAAAGATTGAGAATTGTGACACCCCTAATCATTACACTGTCACTGTACTTTTTCTGTCTGAATTCGCTCATCTTTCCCTCTGCTATTCTCGTGGATAATACCATCCAACACCACCATGACAGTGGGCTATCTGAGTTATGAAATAATACACTGCATTCGGCAAGCATCTTTCTGTGGTGCATTTCTGGATAGGCTCATATGCAGAAAATTTAACCTGTTTCCAAATTTTTTTTAATGGACAAAACTTTCGGATGTAGTGTATAAATGTTGACATAACGCAAGATTGGATTTATTTTTCTCTTTTAACTCAGTGTGCAATGACCTTAACACTGGAAAAAAGGCCATTTTTAATTTAGTCTTTATTAATGCCTTTGCCCGCATCTGATTTCCCGAAGTCACGGCTATCATGTTTTTCCACACTCCAGCAAAAGGTTTCTTCTTTTCCCAGTTTGGTGGGAGGTTTTGGAACGTGTTGCAGGCATCAAATTCAAAATGAGTGAATATTTACACAAAAAAAATAAAAATAAAAAGTTTAACAGTTAAGTTTAACATCAAGTCTTAAGTTGAAAAGGATTTGCAAATTGTATTCTGTTTTTATTTACATTTTACACAACATCTCAACTGCATTGAAATTGGGGTTTGTATGTAATGTCTATTTCATTCATTTAATAACTTTACAATGCAAGACGCGATTGTAAATCAGTAGTCTACATGAAATGAATCCCCACCCATTTAGCATCCAGTTTTAATTTTTTTTTTTCTCAGTCTGGGTTTGTATAATCCTTTATTTTTGTCCCACTGTACTTTATGGCGCTTTATAAATCTAAGTTATCGTTATTATGTTGGTTTCTACAAACTCTTGCTAATGTTTTAGCTGGTAACAGTGACACCCAGTTTAGCTCATGGTACAGCCAAATTACATTTAATTAACATGCAACACGTGAAATGCAATGATGCATCGGTAATGTAAAATGAATGATTTCCTGTCTGAGTAAAACATTTATCGCAACTATACGACCTCCCGGTAATGCTAACTCAGTATTACAATGGGTAACACATGACACAAGACCTTCTCTAGCGTGCGCCGGCTGGTGCCATAATTAAATGTCCATAAGAGGAAAGCATGCGTTTTTCTCCCGTGGACATTTAATTATGCCACCAGTCGCGAATGCAAGAGAATATCTTTATGACAGCAAGTCTGGTAAAAACACTATTGGTTTTGTACAAAGGAGTTGCAAGAACCAACAAAAAAACTGAAGAGTTCTTCATAGCCACCATCAGGCACCATATGGAGTTTTTGACCTCTATGGAGCAATTCATTTAAAAGGTGGTTCTTATTTATCTGTCACTAGTGTAATGCCCATTCAAAACATGCCTGTTTTGCTGCTTACAGCCTTTGAAAACTTCTTGCCCCCAAATTTCACAGGATACAGAATGGCTGCAGATGGGCTCCGCAGCGTGACGGCTACGTGCTCCGCCTTCTGTCAACACCCACCAGGTCAGGATTTCTATGGCTTGGAACGGCAGCGGCCATGACTGACAGCTGAAGTTTTGACGACCCACGAGATCTCGCAAATTCATATAGAATAGAACCACAAAAACAGTTTGTTTCCATCCAGAGGAATAGAGAGGAAAAAACTCTGTGCTGTGTTTTCAAAGTGTAGTGCAGGGAACAATGATCTGCTGTGAGCACGGGCTATTTTATTTTTAAAATTAATCGGATGTTTTGTTTCTGTGCTCGACTTCCTGTCCCGCTGAGCACATCTGCTGTTTGCTGAATTGTTGAGGAGCTCTCTAGCATCCGGCAAAAATAGAAACTCTGCGTATCTGCTCCGGAGGGCTGCGAATCGCCAGAGCTGGGACGCAGCCAATCCAGTCTGTGGAAGTACACACATTGACTTTAATGTAAACCTAATGACTCTGCCACCATTCCGGAGCCAATCCGCAGCCGTTTTGCATCCTGTGGAATTTGGGGGTTAGGGCCCTGAACAACACCTGCCATTACATAGTTGTGTCCACTAGCAATGCTAAAGCATACGTGTCATTTGCTATTTGAAAGTCGGCCATTTTCAGGAACAAAAAGGCATTCCTTCCAATGACTTGAAATGTTACAATTTAAAATTTATTTTACTGTAGCAAGCAATGGGGAGGGTACATTGAGGGCATCAACAAGCTGGAGTCAAATTCCTTGTGTATGTGTTTACACCTTCTTTGCCATTAAAGCTGATTCTAATAAACATAACTTTGTATTCAAAAAAACCCTCTACGTGGTTTGTACTAGTATTGCCATACTGACTTGATAGAACAAAAGTGAACAATCTATACCTGAAGTTTTCTTGCCATGTAGACAACTTCATGCGAAGGTGGATTGTATTTGTAACAGTTGGAGAACATCAGTCTGACATCTGCGGCAAATTCCTTTGCAATTGCATACTTACGTTGATCCATTTTTGTCTGTGAGGAAAAAAAAAAAAAAAAAAAAAACTATGAAAAATGTATGACTTATATTAAAGTGGTTATACATTTCTCATCATCTTACCCTGATGGTGCTCAGGTCCATAGGCTGCTTGATGATTTCATGGTAGTCGTGCAAGCCTAAAGCCACCGCATCAACAGGGGTATAGAAGGGCCATGCATATCCATAGTGTCTCTTTGACAGCATCTCCTTTAAGATATCACTACAGTACCTGAGCTGCTCAGACAGTCTGACCTTCTTTCCCTCAAAAGAAGGCAAGTCTTTCTTTGGAGGTTTGATGGGTCTTCCACTGCCTCTCCTGGAGAATAATGTCCTAGGTGAGGAATGATCCTCAGCATGGGATACCTCACTACTGCGGATGACTGATGTGGTTGAGGGGTCTGCTTTCCGCTTAAAACCTTTATTAATCTGAATGTTTAGAAAAAGGTTGTACATAAACAGTAAATCACTACATAAGTTAGACAAAGCAGTGGGACAATAATTTACAATTTGTTTTGGATTTTATAAATTAAAGAACAAACAGGCTATGGAATCTGCAATGTTAGACAGAGTCTTTATTGTCCACAGGGGAACGTTGTTTTCACAGTCTGTACATGGCCTCACAAATATACATAAATAAAAATACAGTAAACAGACAACTTCGCCCCTAATCGCCCTGTAATGCACAATTCCCTCCAGTCCGTTCCACTGGCACCCCTTGTGGGCAGCACACCACCCACATACACACACACACACACACACAGGGAGCTTTATTTAGGGATGATATGGCAAAAGGTACACAACTCTTACTGTACCAGACCCATCTCCAGGCCAAGGACCTGTATCTGCATCCTGATGGAAGCAGTGTAAAGAAGGGGTATAGGGGATAATCGGGGTCATGTGCAATTGTCTTTGTGTTTGGTGGCTTTGCTTTTGAGGTCTGATAGGTTGGGTGTGGGAAGGCCAATTATTTTTTTTATGCAATCTATGTAACGGGAGTGAGTTTGTTTCTGTTGGTGGTAGTTAACATGTTGAAAAAGCAGGGAGAACAGTAGAGGAGAATGCATTGGAGTATGCTCTTATACAGTAGTTGGCGCAACAGAGTGCTTTCAGTGACCATTAATATTTGACCATGTGAATGTGTTTGTAAAACTCTGCACTATAAAATGCTATTTTATTTTAGAAGTGGTATAGATATCTTGTTGAATGAGATTTTGCAATATTAAAAGTGTATTGCTGTCTAGCGATATCAGTATACAACCAGCATAATGGAGTTTGGTTATTACCTTGAAATTAGCAAGGTAATTGCCCCCCATCCGCATCCATTCTTCAAAGTCGACTGACTTCACTTTTGCAGAGCAATAGCAGAGTTGTAATTGGAAACAAGCTGCCTGTAAAACCTCTGTCCCTCCCCCTCTCTTACCTAAGACACACGGACTGCAGCCTGCAGTTCAGTGTAGCGCTGACTCAGGCCAATTGATGTTGAAGTAAATTAAACTTTATGTCACCGTGTTTTTTCTTATTGAAATAAGTCATAAAATTTAAACTGAGTAGTAAACTATAATATCCAATCACAACAATCTAACCAAATAGACAAACAACCTCTTTTTGCATAATTTTACATAGTCAATTTCATAATTTAAAGTCAGGATGTACACTGTGCAAGTTTTTTGCGAAGTTATAAAATACTTACTGTTGCATCAATTTGTGCAGAGAGCTGGATGGGTGGGATGAATTGAGGCACATCAGGTGGAATGACTGTCACAGTCTGCTGGAGAACAACTTCTGACACAAAGGGTCTCTGCTTTACTGCACCTGCATGAACAGAAGTAAAGTGCATATATTCATAAGCAGCAGATACTATTCTAAAATTAAGAAGCACTTCATTTAGACCTGTCCAGAGAACGTGAATTAAAATAGTCATTCTCAAATACACCTGCAACAACCATGAATCATGGAAATTAATGTTAAAATCCAGTTTTACAGTTCAGACCAACAATCTCGACATTCCTATTCCAAAAAATTAAAAAAGTTAAAAGTTGTAGTCTATAAGATTTGAATTTGTTTATGTGTAGCTGCAGCGATAAGATGTAGGCACAACTATGAGACTTAGCCTACCAGAGTTCCTTTCAAAAACAGTGTCGAATGAATGCCGTCAGTAGATTGCAAGTCTCTCTTAAGTGATGCATTCACACGCCCCAGTCCAGAGTCCACACAGACAGCATTTTAGTCTAAGATGAGCTAAGAGCTAATACATCCATGAAGATTAGAGTTGTGTGGGGACACACGCAGCCATAGAAAACGATAAAGTCAAGGAGGCATCGGCTAGTTAACGTAGCTGTGATTTTAACTTCAACAGCTACCATTACTCACAATAGGGGCGGCGCAATGTTTTCAAGCGCTGTTTACGGCGTTAGCATGATTAGCAAATAGCAGTCAATCAAGTGGAGCTGCTAGCCATTGCACGCCCTGTCCAAGTTAGTGCATTTAGCCGAGAAGGGGCAGGCGTACCAATGTGACACAATTATGCTACTAGCCATTGAGGCAAGCAGCGTATTTGTGTGATGTAAGATTACCTTAGCTAAAAGTAGAGGCAGAGAAGAGAGAAGAAAAAAAAAAAAGAAAAGAAAGAAAAGAAAAGAAAAAAAAAATAATAATCAGCTGCATGCACCGCTTCCCCCTTATTCGCCTCATCCGGGGGGGAAAGGGCCCTTCAACCTGGGTAGGGCACCTCACATTGCTAATATTATTAGCTGACACAACATGGCAAAGAGTGACATCTTAACCAACCTGAGCATCAGAATAAGCAGGGAACAAAAACTTAAAGAGGCCATGCAAAATGTACGCCCTTTACTGATAAAATAAGTTTTTTTTTTGGTGGACCAAACAGACCGAGCTGGGCCGAACCCAAGGCGGGAGTGGGTGAGCAGGTCCACAATGGCAAATGACAATGATGCCAGAAGCTTTCTGCGGTAGCTGCTGAACCCATTGGTGGCGCCCTGACTGCTGGGGGCAGAGAAGAGAGCCCAGCTGCTCTAAAGCTTTGAAGTCTAGCTATACTTTCCTAAATGTTCATCCCAAAATACAACTCCATGGAAAGAGGGCGTTTCATTTAATGGAGAGACTGAGTCCAAAGAAAAATAAAGAAAAAAAAACTTCAAAGTTGAACGGTCTCTTTTAGCAGTTAGAAATGTTTGCATCTTTCCTCATCGGAAGTTCCCAATTTCCGAGTACAATGGAACGCAGCTTAAACAGCATTGACAAGTGCCAGCTGGGCGGAGAGGGAGAGACCAACCCCTGCTGAGCGCATGCATTTTAATTTAGGGCAGGAAAGTATTACTTAAAAAATAAATAAATAAATAAAATATATAAAAAAAGCTAATACAAGCACTTTAATCAGTGGGTCATTAGATCAATCACCATTGTCTTAACTCTCTTTTTGATAGATCTTAACAGAACTTCAGTTAACTATTAAAATCTTACCCACTACAACTTTAAGGGACTGTTGTGCAAGATACCTGCATTTCTCTTTCGCCCTTTCAATGTTTCCTTTGTAGTGATTGCTGTAACTTCGCACTCTTCCTTGGGCATTTGGGAAACTTTTTGCAAAAAAAGCTTCTCCAGGGTCTGTGCCATAAAAACAATGTCATCTCCAGGCTGTGAAAAGAAAATGTACAGTATATTATATTAGTACTCATAGGCCACTCCCATTTAAACGACAGAAATATTAAACTAATCTTCAAAATACTAAAACTAATCTTCAGTAATGTAATACCCTAATACAAATGCAATTCTCGGCAGGTGAGTGTATATACCTCATTAGCATTACAACCTAAACAGCAGGTTCTCTACAATTCAATTTTTTTTTTTTTTTCTGTGTGGGCAGTTTGAAATGCCCTTTGTAGTTGTATGTACATGTTGGTGTGTTGGACAGAACCACAAGTAGTACTCTTACCCGATTGTACACATAACAGTTGGTGAACATGGTATTGAAGTCTTGTATACACTCATGTGCTTGCCAGTAGTATTTATTCTGAAGACGCTTCTTAATAGTGCTCAGATCCATAGGCTTTGTGATAATTGTATAATAATCCTGAAAGACACCAAATACACTAGCATGAATACAGAAACATCTTTCCTTCCCAGGTAAGTCTAATGGCACTTATTCACTAAAACAAATTCTGTTGGATGCACCTAATTTTAGATTCAAACTCTGGAATCCTTTAACTTAAAAACAAGAAAAAGCTTAAACAGTACATTTTACAGATAAGCTGACATGCTACAATAACAATCCTATTACTTACTGGGAGACGCAGTGCCACTGCATCAACCGGCTGGCGAAAGGGCCACGAAAAGTTATGCCCCCATAAAGCTTTGATCACCACCTTCTCCAAGTACTGTAGCTGATTGGTTTCACGTCCATGGCTCTTTGGATTTATGACCTCTGGCGGAGGGGGATTTCCACTCACAGCAGGAAAGACTTTCACATTAGACATTGTGTTGTCCAAAGGCCATAAGGGGGAAACAGTCTGATGCTTTGCAGCAACTTAGTTTTCATCACAGGTTTTCCTTGAAAAAAAAAAAAAAAAAAGTGTAAAATTTTCCAACACTTCAACAAAAATGTAAGTTGGGGGTGACAGCTTGGAAAAAATTAATTAATTAAAAAAATGTATTAAGAGAGTCTCATTTAATGCCTTACATCTGAAAAGCTTGCCTACATTGCACTCCAGCAGAAAATCCTCCTGTTGCTCACATGCTCTGATGCAGACCAATACTACTACAGTAATGAATGCATTTGAAAAGTTTAAGAGTCAATTCATTTTATGAAAGCTCAGATTAAAATATGTTTTTCTGGTGGTAACTGACTGAATAACTTCATAAATTTGTGCAGGACAAAAAAAATAAAAATTAAAAAAAAATAAAAATCTATACCGTGACAATCCTAGATGCTTTCGCCTTTAATACATAGTTATATGAAGGCCTCAAAGCCACTGCTCCACTATTGTTTTAAACTTGAAATTAAAAAACTCAAGCTACTATCCTAAAATAGACCATCAGTGTTAACAGTAAACGTATTGACCTCATTTAGCAGCTCATGATTACAGTTAGGTATAACTTTAAGAGCCAGTTCTCAAAACAAGTTTGATGATCAATGTCACCAGGTGGGATGTGTTCACATGAATCCTGTAATAACTGGCCTAAAAAGGCCTACTAAATACTTGTAACAAATCAAGTGAAAAAAGATAAAAGGGGTGCTAATAAGTATAAAAATGTCAGCACCAATCCCCAACTCTGACATGACATGTTGAGAAAATAGCGATGTTGCAAATGTTTGATTCTATGACATAAAGGCCCTGCAATAGTAGAGGCAATGTCAGATAACCAACAGAACGTTAACGATTGCACAATCAACACTTCTCTAATTCATTTGAACAACTGGTGGTCTAGTGGTTAGGAGGAAAACTCAGCTGCCCGTATTGTCACCAGAACCCCAGCAACTGAACACATTATTCCACTCCAACAACTGCACTGGCTCACTGTCCAATACTATATTGATTTTAAGATTCTTATTCTCACCTTCAAAGCCCTCTGAACTCCTTCAGCCCTACACTCCATCTTGAACTCTATGATCCTCCTCTTCCTCACTGCTTTTCACTCCTTCTGCCCGCCCATCCACAATGGGGTTTAGAGCCTTCAGCCATTCTGCTCCTCCCTTTGGAATTCCCTTCTGCTATCCATCCGTACCAGAGTACAAACCCGCCTTTTCAGAAAGGCCTACCCCACGACTCCACTCTCCATCAAAATCATGGATAGATCACTTTCTTTTACATTTTTTATCTGAATCTTTTAAATGTTTGTTTTAATTTAATTGTATTTGCATTATTAACAGTAAGGTGTCCTTGAGTGCCCATACGTAAAAATTATTACATGTTTTAATGACTTAATATTATGTCTGTGCACTTTTCTACCTTTCAATTTCTACCTGGGTAAAACAAAACCAAATCACAGAATGACACAAAGAATGTTTCAAATGGATATCAATACTCACAAAAGAGTAGTGGATTCCCAAGAGCATCTTTCCTGCTCAACATGAGTAACAGGCTACTGCCATCTTTTAGAAATTGTTCCATTCAGCATTTCAGCCAAAACAATCAATCAATGGTAAAGCACTGAAACCATGACAAAGGATGCAAGCCTAAATAATGAGCTCCTCAGACTACTACATCTTGTCATTCATAGCAAGATTGAGTCAACTGCTGTTTGAGGTTTGTAATTATTTAATATAAAGCATCAAATTATTTGTAGTTTTTGGACATACAGCCAATACGATTTGTTAATTCATTTGACTGACATGTACTCCTACTTAAATGTTAATATTCAGTTGTTTAAGCCTTTTATCAGGTAAAATTGCAAAGCGTTTACTGCTACCAGCTTCTAACAAAGATTTTCTGTTTTTAAGCATATCACCTTCATATCATCAGTTTCCTTAAGTATCCAGCTTCCCTTTTGAAAACCTCACAATAACAACCATTACTACTACTAAACACACACAGACACAATGTGTGAATGGTTGCATTTAAGCGTGCCCTGAACAAATTTAAGTCAATCTGACAGAGTTCTTGTAATGTTAAAAGCCAGCAAGTCAATTGTTTGGAAACGCTGGTGTTTATACATGTGAGGCACTATTGAGACAATTCATGTATACATGAATGTGTCGTTTGGATGACTCTTGGGGCAAGGGAAAAAAAGGAAAAAAAAAAGTATCTTGTACTATTTTCAGACTAACAAGTTATAGGAAGAGCTGCTTTTACAGAGGTATTGTATTTTGTTTACGTATGTTTGTGTATTTCCTGCTATGGGACTATCGTAAGTCTGAAATAAACATACCGGTATTAAACCATTTTAAAGTGAACCATCATTGTTACAACCATCATCAGGATTACAATTTTAAAAGAAGATACATAAGGTGTAGTAAGCCTGGCTGAGTTGAAGGGTTAATCTATAATTTGTCATAGGTCATGAGAAGAAAGCATGGCTGCATGCTGCGCTGCTGGGCAACACGTGAGCCACCATCACGGCAACAGGTTAGCAACTTTGACTTAACGTTAGGTTAAGCTAGCTACTTCCACATTGCTAAGAGAGCACGTCAACAAAAATGAGGCCAATGAAGCCAACGCTTGGCTTTTTTTAAAAAAATAAATAAAAAAAAACTGACTAATTGTGCAAGTTCCGTAATGGTGACCTACGCAATCACATTAAAGCTGGCTAACGTTACCTAACATAAGTACCTGGAATTTATGAAAAATGCTAACGTTGCCAGGCGAGTTGTGGTCACTTCAGCCTGCATGCTAACGTTATCTATCCGACAATTGTAAATTAAAGCTACATAAGGATTTTCACATTTCCACCAGTTGTACAAGTTGTATAAACTACCGCCATACGTATTATCCGGTGCACGTTTATGCAATATTCTTTAGAGTTATCGTACAACGTTAGCTAGCTAGCTAACTTAGCAGCATGTTAACTGTTAAGATGTTTCTGCGTTTATAGGCTCCTTCCTAACTTATGACAGCCTTCGCATGTTTCACTCATTAGTAGGGTTACATCAGCTAACGTTACCACAATAGAAGTTTAGCTACGTTTGTAAAACATGGAGTTTATAAGCATTAACGTCACCGTGCTAACTTTACCTTCCGAGATATCACGGGCTCTTGCGTTCAATTCTTCAGTGGCAGACGTCTCTACGGCAACTGCCTCAAATTTATACCCCTCTGCACGAGGCTCTAAAATTGATTAGTCAAAACACTAACTAAAGTTGTTCCACTTTGCTTTTCTGCAGACAAAGCCGCCAGAAACCGTTCTTTCATGCAAAAACATATCCCATTGTGTCTCCTGTCATGTGTAACGTTAGCTAACGATACCTGGGGTTTTAAAGCATTAGACGATACTTTTGTTGAGTTGTTCCAAACAAAACGGCAACTCGGTGTCACGGAAGTATCCTGGAGTATAATACATTAATAAGAATAGGCCTACTGACTGGTTGGTGCAAAGTCACTAACATTCCTCTAAATAACGTCAGACATTTCAGTTGTCTCTACATACTGGCAGTGTGGCCCTCCGACTACCACCAGCGGAGGGGCAACGTGTCTGACTTTGCATCGACTGAAAGAAAAGGTTAATTGAAATCTGGGCGGAGCGGTGATTTTGCGTGCAGACCCAGAAGCGGAAAACTTGTTTTCAATTACACATAAAAGCTACCAACCACTCTCCAAGGACAATTTCTATATTACTTGTATATATCTGCCTCGATTTTGTGATATTCCATGGTATAATAACAATCCGATTAGCTAATGTTACTTTTTTTTCTGGGACTGTTAAACCGGGAAATGCGAAGCGATAGGACGAACATGACCGTAATGTAGTCTTTGTGGAAAAACGCCATAATTTAAAAAATAAACGCCATAATTTAAAAAATAAACGCCATTACTTCCTGTAAGCTGAATACCTACCGCGCTTATGATGGCATACAACAACCAGTGACTAAAAAAAAATACAAAGGCCTAACTTGAAAACCCCTTTTGTGTGTGAACGACGTGGATATTAGACTGAATGTACTAACTGTGACCACTTGGGGCGCCCTGGTGACTCACCTGGTTGTGCTGGGGCTCAGTCTTTGCTGCTGTCTTCGGCTGTCCTGTCAAATATACGCCTCGAATAGGCTGACCTGTCACAATGTCTACTGCAACATTGGTAAAATCAGCTAGATCAAAAAGACAGTGATGGGCACGAATTCAAATCATTGATTCATTTCTAAATTTCTAAAACGTTTGACACTCACACACAATATTTATATCTCATTACTGAAAGGGCTTTAAACTAATCAATTTTTTCTGGATAATTTACACATTTTGTCCACAAGATGGAGCCATTGCCAAATGTTAATTATATCAACAGTAGCTTAAATCATCCTGCGAAAAAGGTTTGATGGCACAAGCCTGTGGAATGTTGTTGTGGTTCTGTGTTTTTTTATGCCCAAAGTAATTGATTAACATATTTACAGTTCTGACAAGAGAAATTGCATAGTGATATGACATAATGTTATTTCACTTGGAAAACAATACTGTAGAAAATACTCTGATGCTTCAAATGTGAGGAGTAGAAACTGGTTTCGTTTTTTAATGAATAAATATACACTCCTCAAACCATGCGAGGCAACAAGCAAAGTTCACATTCTACTCCTGCTACCCAGAGGTAAAAATGTCACCATGTACATTAACTCAAGTACTACATGATTTAAAATACTGTACTTTACTTTCAATTTTACTTTATACATATATAACATGCATAAATTAAAGATTAAACAACTCAAATAAAGGAAGCTGCTAGAATTAGCTACAGTGTAAACACCTATAACTTTAAAATTCTGCTTACACAGTAACACATCAATACTAATTATTCAGTAATATGATATGTAATACAAATCTGACTGGATCCATTTCCTGCATGATGAGTACTTTTCCTTTTAAATACATTTAGCTGGCTAACACTTATGTACTTTTGAATGCCTTACTTTTACTTGCAATGGAGTATTAGTAACAATGTGGTATTGCTGCTTTTACTTACATAAAGGATTCTTCAAACACTGCTGCTGGTGCTGCTAATGCCACTACTGCTACTACCAATATGTACATCTTTAGTTGTCTGAATTGTTCAATAAAGATGACTTTATAAGAAATATGCAAAACATGCCTCTCTTTCTGCGAATAGCCTTGGTCTACATCATCCATAAGAGGGCAACAGAATCCACATATGTGTCCCCCCCAAATGATTGCATTACATAGTATGTTGGTTGCCCAGGCTGAATTAAAGAATGATTTATAAACTACTCTCACCATACAGTATGCATGAAGGCACTTAATATCCTGAATTTGTGAGTACATTCTGCCCACTTTGGTAAGGACATACATAGTGAACAGGTGGGAGAGAGATAGCTCTGCTTGTTAAAAACTCATTTTCAAAAAATGATTGTTTTTACGGAAAGCTGAAACAGACAGGGGCAGTGCTTGATACCCACAGGAATTTGTTTTTAGCTTGCATTCTATCTAAGTTTATTCTTAGGGCGCCTGGGTAGTTCACCGGGTAGAGTGCCGCGCCCATATACAGAGGCTCAGTCCTCGACTCAACGGGTTTAACTCAGACCTGCAGACCTTTGCTGCATGTCATTCCCCCTCTCTCTCCCCTTTCATGTCTAAGCTGTCCTGTCACAAATAAAGGCCTAAAATGCCACAAAAAATTTATAGAAATTAACTTTATTCTTAATGTGTGCACCATATGTTGTTGGTAAAGGATGTAAAGATCTTTGCAGTGATCTAGTAGCATGTGGTTTTAAATGAATTAAAAGAAAAGTCTGAATTTGAATAGAATTCACGTGTTTAAAATATAAAATCCAGTATTATCAAAAACATGAGCACATATTTCTTGCTACTGATGGGTATTGTAAATTTGGTGAAAACGTGAGAAACCAATTGAAACAGTTGAAGTAAAGTTTTAACACTGTATTTGTTTGTTTTTTGGTGTTGTTATGTGATTTTAAATGTATGTTGCAGTAGATCCATCTTGGCTCTGGCCATCCAATTACTTCCTGCAACTCAAGTCAGCAGCAATTAAATAACAATCCCTGCTCAAATAAAAATATTTAGTGTCCCAAAGACGATACTGGAGCAAGGACAAAGAAAAGGGGATTCTCACAGTGATGGCAAGTTATTCTATTCATTATTTTTTTCTAGGTATATACAAGTAAAATGACACTGCCAATATGAGTTGAGAAGACAAAATCATTGTATGTGCTGCTTTTTGTGGAGTTGACCATGCTTACTTTTTTATTCAGACTTGAATTTGATTGAACAAAATGTTCAATCAACTGGAGTTTCTGCATACTTTTAAATAACTATACATGGTGACTGTCAGAATGCAGGGACCCAGATCTCATTCAGCCCAAGATTATTTGTTCTAAGAGGATCAAAGTTGGCAGCCAGACAGATTCTTTTAAGAGGATGGAAGAATGAAGGGCGTCTATCCAAGACTGGGCCTTGTGAGATGTCTAAGGTGGTGGTGTTTGAAAATATGTCATACAAACAGTTCACCAGGTTGGATGTCTTACAGGAAAATGGGGAAGGTACTAAAGCTTTCTGGAGAGCTCCTAGGAAGCTTTGTGCAGGGGAGAGATATATATGGTGGTGTTTAATGCATGATTGTTGATACGTTGATTATTAGATCTGTTAAATAATTATTTATTTTAATAAATAATAAACTATTTATTTATATAGCACTTTACAACTACCAGCAGGTATCCAAAGTGCTTAACAAAATAACTAAAATCACAACATACAATAGAAAGAGTGAACAAAGAAATTGTAAATTCAGAAAAAGTACAAAGAAACAAAAGAATGAAATTGTCACACCACTACTACGTATCAAAAGCCAGACTGAACAGATATGTTTTGAGCTTGAAATATACTCAATATAAAACAATATATACTCATTCACATAAACTCTACATAATTCCACATAGCCAATAACATATACAAAGATGAACAATTTTTTTTAGAAAACTACACTTAGGTCTAAATAAGCTTGCATTGTCTAGCCTAGTGTCTTTATTTGCTGGAATACAATCCAAACAAATACTGAGATAATTTGTTATTTGATGCAGTTATACTTGATGGCATTAACACTGAGTGCAGAATGACACCCCTGACAGAGCATTGTTGGATTCGACAGCTAGTGCAATCAACTGGGTCAATACAAACTGAAGAACTCTGGTGACATTAATGAAATGTGAAGAGGCTTCAGATTATGCTTATCTTTGATGCAGTGTTATGCTTTCTATTTCTCTTCCTCTCAGCTGTATTCACAACCCTCACACAGTGTAAATAAACAAAGTGGAACACTTTAACGGTGACATGCATATGTATGAGATGTAAAATAATTTGATCCCTTTGAGCGTTTCCTTGTCAGCTCTCGAAAGCATTTCAGTGTTTGTGTGTGTATGTGTGTTTTCCACAACAAAAGTTTCCTTCCTTTATGTCACAGGTGCTGTCTCATTAGTGGTGAATCACTAAGCTGACATTTATGTTGTACCCAGTCACACAGCGTCTTCTTTTGTACTGGAAGTCTGATATCACAGTGAAACAGTGTTTGTTCAGGAGGGTACGAGAGATTTCACACACACAAATCATTCTGCTTACAGTTTAGAGCTTGTGATTGGGGTTGTGGGGTGGTGAATTGAAAGTGTGTGACAAAAATGTCTTGTGAGAACTAAGTATCTTACATCCTAATATTAGAAGCCACCCAAAGTTTAAATATAGGAGAAGCAGTGATGTTCATTGTGATTACATACCCAATAATATCCTTGTGCTAATCTGAAAGAAAAGCCAGTTACTCTTATCTGCTCTTTTGCCTAAAATCAAAAGCATCAATGTTAGATAATTGTATATCATTTACATACCACATAGGAAGTTGAGGGCACTCGTTATGGAGGTGTAAATTAATTCACTGTAAATTGCTTTGAGCAAAACAAAGCATCTGCCAAATGAATGGAATGTAACCCAGGCCCAAGTGTTTTCCTCACTCAGAGGCAAAACAGGCCTAAACTGTAAAATAAGCACAACCTAATCCATAACAACATGAGTTTCAGATTGGTTGGTTGTGCTTTATTTACTGGCAATTTGAGCATTTTAACTACATTGATAAATTAATAGTGCTTAATGAATGCTGTTCCAAATGCAGGCTTTGCATGTTCTTTGCCTCATATAAAAACTCATTCAAAATATTGAGTCTTTTCTTTATTATTATTTTTTTCCCTTTACTATTATTATTGTCTTGTTGTAGTTACCTTACAGAGGGCACGTTCCTTGTAGCCTGACAGCAGTAGGATGTACAGTATAGACCCATATATCAGCAGCACATGCTCACAAAGGCTTCCTCTCGCATTCCAAAGGCATTAATATCAGGTAGATTAAAAGCTCTAAACTGTCTCGTAGTATGATTGCCTTTCAGTTTTAGCCCTTGTGATGGTTATCCCTGCATGCCTTTAATCATTGTATCTTGGAATAAGTTCTCTTATTACCCCTGAAAAAAGAAGAATAAGGTAAAGAAAACAGAATTATTTAAAAAGAAAAAAAAATGTTTGACAAACTCCCTCCCTTGTGACCCTAGTACACATTTGTAATATTTCCATTGGTATTTGATGGAATCTACACTGTATATATGCCTTGATCTTAATTGTTAATGTATTTAACAGTCAAAAAAACTTTATGATATGATATTATTTAATTATTTTCAAATTTTATTGGTAAATGTTGTTAAATAGATTTTTTCCTATAGCCCCTATTTGGCAGTATCACTATCAAAACACAAAGTACAGTGTGGGTAGCTAGTTCTTTGTAATATTGTAGATAACTCCATGGTTTAATTTGTATTACTGCATTTGCTCAAATCAGATTTCTGTATGTCACGCGATGTGATGTTGCACCTCATTCAGTTCAAGATTATGCCTCTCTTCAATTGGACTTCCTCCAGCTTGTTTAGAATTGGTCTGAAAGACATGCCAAATTGTTTGAAATGTAAGACAGAGGACGGCCAATTACTTCATGTCTTATGGTCCTGTGATAAGGAATTTTTGACTTGGATACATGATAACCCATGTCAGACTGCAGAGACCCAGGGTCCATTCAGCCCGACATTACGTGTTCTAGAAGATGGGTCAATCCTAGGCGGATGGATAAGAACATAAAATAAGCTGGGTCCAGACTTGTTCAATAATAGCCAGAGAGATTATTTTAAGAGGATGGAGGAATGAATGGGTGCCAGCATTTGAAAACATTTCATATAAACGGTTTGCCAGGTTGGATGTTTATACTAGAAATTAGTTAAACCTAAGCTTCCTGGAGATCTCCTAAAAAACTTTGTTCTAGGGAGAGACGTGTATGATGGGCTTATACTGTTGTCATTTATACATATGTTTATTTGGTTTATTTGGTCGATTTTGTTATTTTATCACAGCATCTCTAATAGTAGGCTATATGTACAGATGTTGCTTGGAAACCCAACGCCTGGACATGACACAGTCTGGACTCTTACTCCATTGATGGTAAAGGCTCATTTCTAGAGCTGTGTGTGTAGGCCTTTTACACATTTAGACAGGCATTTAGACTTGTCATATTAGAAAAGCACAGGTGTTACTGACAACCTTAACAATGGCTCTATTGCATGCAAGTGTCCCAGTAACAACAGTGACTGTCTCGGGTTAAATTCTATCCCCACTTTGATACTGCTTCCTTAAGTGCCATATTCTTATTTATATTGTTCATGACTTGTATTATTTAAAAAGCATAATTGCTGAGAATATCACACAATATCTCAAAATAATGGGGATAAGCCAACATGTACATTTTTAATGAATATAAATACTGGAGGGATGTATAAAGTACAGCTGCTAAGATAGCTGGGAGTTTTCCGGTTTGATCCCTGCAGCAGTCAGTGTTCTTTACACCAACAGCACGCTTGATGTACACCATGATGTACAAATACCCTGCTATAAGTTCTATATTCCAAATCTTATTTAAGTGAAATAAGATTTGGCAACAAAAAGTACTCAGTAATCAAAAGTTAAAGGAGCGAGCATTCTGAATGGCCCCTTTCACAGTGTTATATGGTCATGATTGTTATATAATTGGATCATTATTACTGATGTTAGCATCTTTTAAATGTTTAATCTTGAATGTAGCACTACATTTAAGAACTTTATAAAGGCCTACAAATGGTTACTTTGTTTTAACCTTTTTAAACAACAGCATTCCTTCATAGTGATCTTTTTGTCTATGGCACCCCACGAGCCCAGAGTTAAACAGAAATTTTGATATGGTGATTTTGATGTTTGAAATTGTCATATAAAATGTAGTTCTATAAATATTGCCTTTTTAAACGTGGCCATAAACAATGTACTGTAAACAAATGAAAAATAATTATTGGGTCCTCTGCTTTAATCTATTTCAGTACATTGCATTTTATAAACTAAACTGTAGCTATTGCTCTCAAATAAATAATAGTTAAGTAAAAAGTTCAATAGTTTCCTCTCAAATATAGAGAAGCTGTGTAAAATAGCATAAATATTCAAGTCAAGTAAAAGCACCATATATTTGTGCGTACATGCAGTACTTACTGTAAGTGCTATTTGTTACAAAATAAATACCAGAACTATATATTTCCCATACAGATGTATTTCCTACAATAAAAGAAGACCTCTTTCTACAGCAGTAGATGTTGGCGTGCTAAGTTGAGGCATACAAGTGTGCTATGATTAGTAACAAGACTCTTGCTTAGCCAGACATTCCCATAATCTGGCATCAATAACCCCCATATAGAGATCACTCTATGGGCCCTATTGTGACAAAAGCGACCTGTAGCAACCCTATACGAACATATTTTTGTATTTTAAGTTTTGTATAGAGTTGCACATCTGTCCTGTAAAAGGGGACTGAGTGTTAAGACATTTCAGCACACAGTCATGCATTCCTAATTTTGGACTAACATGTAGGCTATGATAAGTAAGAAGTGACTTCTTGCAGGGACTCCTTAAGGGAGCGTGCAGGCCTACCCTGCTTTAGGAAGATCTCGCGCACAGCTCAGCCTCCTCCCTCTTCGCCCCGCCCCCAGATGAAGCTCCAAGGAGATAGATAACAGTAAACTAACTTTCAGCGAGAGGGGCTGTTTATCCATACTTTGGTAAAATATCACGTACTTGTTGTCAGCAGCCGCCCCCTTTAAGCAGCGGAACGCTGTGAATGTCCAGCCGAGAGAAGAACGACTCTAATATCCGCATCCACCGGAGCGACTCTATCTTCAACCAAGTATACTTTGACATTTTCTGGAGACTCTGCATGGTACGTGAGCAAACGCTTCCAATAGTTACCGCTTAGCTTGTTTTTAGAACAATATGGTTTATAAAACTACTGTGTTTTTACACGGTGATTGTTATTAGTGTAAAAAATATATTTTCCAGCTAGCTGTGTTTACTTAACTGCCCATAAATCCAGCTGAACATCTGTCTCGGGCTCAATGCTTTGACTTGTAGCTTTTCTTCTTGCTTTCCTTTTAGAAGCTACATGCTACAGGCTATAGCTAATAGTTACTCATGTTGATATCCATTTCTCTACTTTTGTGATCGTGTTTCATAAGAAAACAGGACATTAACATGAAACGCAGGTAAACAGAGTGTGTATCCAGAGGTGTTCCCTTCAGATAGAGTACAGCATGCTCTCCAGTCCAGGCGCTCCTCTGGGATCAACATAAATGACAGTGAAACCGCGCGTGTAATATTTTAGATTAAAGCAGGAAATTCTGTCAACAGGAATTCGTTTATTTGTACATGACATTGGAAACTGCCTGCAATTAATATAGAGTTGATTTGCTGTGTACCACTATCAGTGTCAGTATCAGTGTCAGTGTTGCTGTGACAGAGGATAATGCTGATAGTTCTTTTGGACCCTGGAGAAACAGCAGAGTGTAGATTAATTTAATTCAGTAGCTCTTCTTAACGATTTTTTTATTTATCAAATCTGAACAGCCAGTTACGGGATATTTAGGAACAAAAATGTAAAAGTTATATTCCTAATCAATTGTATTTGAAGCTGAATGTAATCATTTTTTTATATACATTTAAACGCTATAACAAAACAACAATGAAATAATCCAAGATGTTTTCAATTTAAATTGTTTGTACTGCAAATCAGACTTGTTTTATAGTTTATCTCAGATGTGTTAAGGCTCTGTCTGCATGGTGACTCAATTGGCAACAGTGCACACATGCACAGATGTCAGCATCTAAACAGTCCACAATGTCATACTGCATGTTGTTTAAGTATGCTGAAGTGTGTGGGGACAGGATCTCTAGCTCTTTTAGACTGTGAGATGTGTGAGTAGTTTTGTGATGGAAGGAGTGGGAGGTTGGGTGGTTTGTTAGTCCTGAGCTTGCTCACATTCACGCTGAAAGAAGAGGAGAGCTCATCAAGGTTCATTCACCAAGTCAAAGGTCCACACTAACATTGTCTAGATTACATATGAGTTATTTTTCAGTTATTTTTAACATCAAGAAAAGCTTAACATCTAAATGTACCACAAGATGCCGTATGTACACACACACACACACACACACACACACACACACACACACACACACACACACACACACACACACACACACACACACACAAAGACACACCGCCTCAGCTTTTTGTATTGCTGCTCTCTTCACTTATGTCTTTGTGATTACATGAACATAGTATATGCCCTCTGGGCCTAACAACACTTAACTACAGTGTATGCATACGTGATGACATGGATATAAGCCAGGCCTTTAACACTGAAGTGACCACAAGTAGGCTTATGTAGCTTGGTTTCAGTAATGTGAAGCATGTTCAGTCTGTGGTCTGCATGTTGTGATGTACTTTCCAGATCTTCTTTGGGTGAAATAGTTGCTGGGCTTAGACGGTTAGGGTTGAAGAGAAGTCACATGAGGTGATTTAAGTTGTTGCTGCAACAAAGCCAGCACCGACTGTGGGATGGAGTAAAACCTGTACACTCAACTCAAAGCAATTTAGAAAAGAGAAACGTTTGTTGCCCTTAATCTAAGTTTACCAGTTAAAAATGTAATCTTTGACTATAACAGGGGTTTCCCTAGGTTTGTGGAAGATTTAGGTGCACATATTTGGTGGGGGGTTTAGGGGTGATCCCTCGAAAGAATGTAAAAAAAAAGAAAATGAAAAAGCAATTTCAATGAATAATAAATAACGTTAAAAGACTAAACTTGCTAAAGAAGTCCACTTGGGACAAACTACAATCATTAGATCTTAGAAAAGCCATTACCTTAGTTTTAAATGCTCATATTCATTTTACATTTTACAGCTAGCAGCTGTTAGCTGCTAACTGCCGTTCATATTGTTCAGCCAGGTTTCTGTGATTATCATCACGCAGCAGTTCCGTGTGTATTTGTAGCTCATCCATTTTGTCTGTGATCGATCTGGTGTTGGTGAATAAGAGGCTTGGCAATGTCTATTTATGTGGTAGTTCCCTTAACTGCGCTAGTGGCGTCCTTGCTTCTGATTTCTCCCCACCTTTGTTGCCTCCCACTCCCGTAAACAATCCAGTGTGCGCCCGGTGGTCTGGCTATGTCCGCCAAAGGACAGGTCATGCCTTCACGACGAAAACTTGAAGTTTATTCCCTCTCAAAAGTAAGTAATTTAGACTGTAGTGGTTATGACCATATTAGTGACGATGTAACTACAGGGAAATGGGCCAAATGATGTCCGTGGCTTGCACAGTGATAGCATTAGAGAAGGCTAGCTGTAGTCTTGTGCTGAAGTCCCAGCAGCAGAAAATGGATGGCAGCTAGCAACTAACAGCTAGCAGGATAGAGACAGGGTAGGTGAATTCTTCCTTAACCAAAATTTATTAATTTATTTTATTTATTTATTATTTCAGGACAATGCACATTGATTAACATTTACAGCAGTACACGTAAAAATGCCAGATTGTAGCCCGAGGGCTAATTTCCATCTGTAGTCCATTAGGCCAATTGAAGTTACAATAAAAAATGACAAAAGATATACAATAGTAACATTTGGATAACATAGCAAGATACTGCTTTATATCAGTCCTGAATACCGCTTTCCATTGATTTGGTCTTTGGCTCACAGAAGGTATTGCAACACAGTATACCTCCATTTATACAGTGAGGAGATGAAAGTCAAGGAGAGGCATGAATCAAACAGAGGGAATTCGCGCTTCTTGACGAGCTGAAAGTGTAATATTTGTCATGATCTTCCAAAATGACTTCCCAGCCCCTACAGCTTCTGCACACTGAAAGGCCCTTTTGTCCTGTGCAAGCTGCTTGCACGGCAGAGGGATGCACCTTAGTACTTTATGCAACACTTTCCATACACCTTCTGTGGTTCACCAGGAGTCAGATAAGTGCATATCTGTTTCTTTTTACATGGTACTGTACTAGTTACAGACACTGCTGTACCTTTAAACTGAGTGCAATTCCTGTCAACCTTTACCACATAGGTTTGACATTTGACTTGAGTAACTGTTACAGTTTTGTTATCATAAGAATCAGATATCACTCAGAGAAGTAGTTTGCAGCTTTTTCGGCAGACCGCATCTTTCTATAAAACTCTTTTGGTTGTGGCTGCAAAACATGCAGTCAATCTAGAATTAGACAGAGGCCAAAGCATACTTTAAAAAAAATTATTATTCAGAAAACATTTGTACCAATTTAATCCTCTTTTGAACCTTGATTCAGCCTTTAAAAAAATGATGATGATTTTGGATATAAAAGGCCCGAAATCTAGAATGTCACACTGTCTGTGTTTGTAATCTGCTTTCTAAAGTTGGGAAAGTCCTCTGCTTCTCTATTGGGATCCTCACAGCTCTCTGCTTTGATGCAGTGGCAATGTATCTTTCTATCTGATGTATGTCCTCTTTGCTTTAATGTTTTTTGAAGTGAACAAAATTAAATGAATATATTGTATATTTTTTATTTAAATGTAGAGCAGCTTTAAACAAGTGACCTACAATAATGTATTCTTTTTAAAGATTCCTGATTTTCATTTATTCATTCATCAACCGCTATTTTTAATTGAAATATCATTGAGGGGCAGCCCTCATTTGCAATGACATTGAGTAATTACAAAGAAAACAACAAAACAACAATGCAGAAAAGAATAAACCATCATAAGAAAGATAAAAAGACAATAAATCTCAAAACTGAATTGTCCAAAAAGCACAAGTGAGTTGATTTTAAGAAAGTGCTGTAATTTGTTCGAGGAGTCGGGGGCGCCCAACACTTTCATATAAAATACAATGATGTGTACCATAGACCTAACTGATTATGAATCTCAAGGCGGAGTGATAGAGTCCAGAGAATTAAAAGTTGGAGAGAATGCATGTCTATAAATCACGTCACCATAGTCCAGGACTGACATGAAAACTGCTTCAACAACCCTTTTCCTACAAAACATTTCTGTAAAAATAGTAAATGTTTTGCTTGAGTCGGCACACATTAGATCCATCCATCCATCTTCATCCGCTTATCCGGTATCGGGTCGCGGGGGCAGCAGCTCCAGTAGGGGACCCCAAACTTCCCTTTCCCGAGCCACATCAACCAGCTCCGACTGGGGGATCCCGAGGCGTTCCCAGGCCAGGTTGGAGATATAATCTCTCCACCTAGTCCTGGGTCTTCCCCGAGGCCTCCTCCCAGCTGGACGTGCCTGGAACACCTCCCTAGGGAGGCGCCCTGGAGGCATCCTTACCAGATGCCCGAACCACCTCAACTGGCTCCTTTCGACGCGAAGGAGCAGCGGCTCTACTCCGAGCTCCTCTCGGATGACTGAGCTTCTCACCCTATCTCTAAGGGAGACGCCAGCCACCCTCCTGAGGAAACCCATTTCGGCCGCTTGTACCCTGGACCTCGTTCTTTCGGTCATGACCCAGCCTTCATGACCATAGGTGAGGGTAGGAACGAAAATTGCCCGGTAGATCGAAAGCTTTGCCTTCTGGCTCAGCTCTCTTTTCACAACGGTGCGATAAACTGAATGTAATACCGCACCAGCTGCTCCGATTCTCCGACCAATCTCACGCTCCATAGTCCCCTCACTCGCGAACAAGACCCCAAGGTACTTAAACTCCTTCACTTGGGGTAAGGACTCACTCCCTACCCGAAGAAAGCACTCCATCGGTTTCCTGCTGAGAACCATGGCCTCAGATTTAGAGGTGCTGATCCTCATCCCAGCCGCTTCACACTCGGCTGCGAACCGATCCAGTGAGTGCTGGAGGTCACAGGCCGATGACGCCATCAAGACCACATCATCTGCAAAAAGCAGCGATGAGATCCCGAGCCCACCGTACTGCAACCCCTCCCGCCCGACTACGCCTCGATATCCTGTCCATAAATATTACAAACAGGATTGGTGACAAAGCGCAGCCCTGGCGGAGGCCAACCCTCACCTGGAACGAGTCCGACTTACTGCCGAGAACCCGGACACAGCTCTCGCTTTGGTCATACAGAGATTGGATGGCCCTGAGAAGGGACCCCTCACCCCATACTCCCGCAGCACCTCCCACAATTTCTCCCGGGGACCCGGTCATACGCCTTCTCCAGATCCACAAAACACATGTAGACTGGTTGGGCATACTCCCAGGCCCCCTCCAAGATCCTTGCGAGTGAAGATCTGATCCGTTGTTCCACGGCCAGGACGGAATCCACATTGTTCCTCTTCAATCCGAGGTTCGACTATCGGCCGAACCCTCCTTTCCAGCACCTTGGAGTAGACTTTACCGGGAGGCTGAGAAGTGTGATACCCCTGTAATTGGCACACACCCTCTGGTCCACCTTTTTGAATAGGGAACCACCACCCCGGTCTGCCACTCCTTAGGCACCGTCCCAGACTTCCACGCAATGTTGAAGAGGCGTGTCAACCAAGACATCCCCTCCACACCCAGAGCTTTCAGCATTTCTGGACGGATCTCATCAATCCCTGAGGCTTTGCCGCTGTGGAGTTGTTTGACTACCTCAGCGACTTCCACCAGGGAAATTGACGACAATCCCCATCATCCTCCAGCTCTGCCTCTACCACAGAGGGCGTGTCAGCTGGATTTAGGAGTTCCTCAAAGTGCTCCTTCCACCGCTCTATTACCTCCCCAGTTGAGGTCAACAACGTCCCATCCTTACTGTATACAGCTTGGATGATTCTTCGCTTCCCTCCTAAGGTGGCGAACGGTTTTCCAGAAGCACCTTGGTGCCGACCGAAAGTCCTTCTCCATGTCTTCTCCGAACTTCTCCCACACCCGCTGCTTTGCCTCTGTCACGGCAGAGGCTGCAGCCTCGAGCCCGTCGGTACCCTGCAACTGCCTCCCGAGTCCTCCGGGATAACATATCCCGGAAAGACTCCTTCTTCAGTCGGACGGCTTCCCTGACCACCGGTGTCCACCAGGGCGTTCGTGGGTTACCGCCTTGAGGCACCTAAGACCCTATGACCACAGCTCGCCACCGCAGCTTCAGCAATGGAAACTTTGAACATTGTCCACTCAGGTTCAATGCCCCCAGCCTCCACAGGGATGCCCGAAAGCTCCGCCGGAGGTGCGAGTTGAAAGTCCGTCGGACGGGGCCTCCTCCAGACGTTCCCAATTCACCCGCACTACCCGTTTGGGTTTACCAGGTCTGTCCAGAGTCTTCCCCACCCCTGACCCAACTCACCACCAGATGGTGATCAGTTGACAGCTCTGCCCCTCTCTTCTCACCGAGTGTCCAAACACATACGGCCTCAGATCAGATGAAACGATTATAAAATCGATCATTGACCTTTGGCCTAGGGTGCTCTGGTACCACTTACAATGATGAGCATCCCTATGTTCGAACATGGTGTTTGTGATGGACAATCCATGACTAGCACAGAAGTCCAACAACAGACAACCACTCTGGTTTAGATCAGGAGGCCGTTTCCATCACCCAGACACTCTCCAACTAGTGCTCCTGTCACCCCACGTTGAAGTCCCCTTGAGAACTATACAGGTTACTGGATCAGATATACAGAGAGTCCATTCAGCAAGAAGGCCGAATACTCCGAACTCTTGTTTGGTGCATATGCACAAACAACAGTCAGAGTTTTAAAATCATTATTATTCAGCAGGCGTACCAATTTAATCCTCTTTTAACCTTGATTCAGCCGGGAATTGTGAGATATCCCGCCGCCTCACACCCTGGGCAACTCCGGAGTAGGAAAGTCCTCCAACCCCTATCCAGGAGTCGGTTCCAGAACCGAGACTGTGCGTAGAGGTAAGCCCCACCAGATCTAACTGGTAGCGCTCCTCTCCGCACAAGTTCCGGCTCCTTAAAGAGAGGTGACGTTCCACGTCCCCAGAGCCAGCCTCTGCCGCCCAGGTCTGGTCCGTCGAGGCCCCTGACCTTCCTTCACCCATACCGCAGCGCACCCGACCCCAGCGGTTCCTCCCACAGGTGGTGGGCCCATGGGATGGAGAGAGAGGAACCCTTTTCGGGCTCCCATCGGGATCCGTGGCAAACCCGGCCACCAGGCGCTGAGTTGAGCCCGCCGTCTGGGCCTGGCTCCAGGACGGGGCCCGGGCTTCCTCCGGGCAGGGTCCATCGATCCCTTCCTCGATTTGTCATAGGATTTTGAACCATTCTTTGTCTGGCCCTCCTGCACCACTATGCCATGGGAGACCCTACCAGGAGCACAAAGCTCCAGACAACACAGCCCTCAGGTTCATAGGGACACACAAACCTCTCCCACACAAGATGGTGAAATTGAGAGGGCACACATTAGATATATTATATTATTATATTTATATTCCGTGAATCTCGGAATCGGAGGTCCATTCATAGTGGAACTATAAAGGTCAGTATAATCTATAGCTCTGACTCTGGAAAATAGCATCACTTTTAATACAGCACTGTGTCATCTGCTTACAGATGGGCATGACAGTTTACCAAAGATTAAAATATATTATTGATATAAATGGTGAAAAGAACTGGACCTAAGATTAAGCCCTGTGGAACCCCTTTTGAAATTGTTAAAAGTGGCTGAAAGATAGGTAGTTCTAAAAGCAATTACAAGCAATAATATTAAAGCTAATATAATGTTACCTCTGTAACAGCAGGCAATAATCTACTGTGTCAAAAGATTTTAGGGCATCATTTGATTCTAAATAGCTGCAGCTAAACGTATGTGATTGTACATGATTTGGCTCAAGTGCAATTCCAATAATGAACTTATTTTTATAAATCCTCCTGCAACTCTTACACAGTAACATCCTTTGAGTTATACTCAATTTGTTAAATTTTTTACTTTCCCTAGAATGAAGTTACTACTCAAGTTAAACAAACATTTGAATACACCTTAGGCAATATAAAAGGCACATAATGGTACTGCAGCTATTGTGCAGATATTTTTCTGAAGATGATTACACTACAGACATATTTGTGCAAACATCTACAGTAGGTGTCACTCTTCTAGGTGGGTTTTCCCCCCACATCTGAGGATCGGTGTAGCTAGGAGATGCACAGACAGCTTCCGTGGTGCACTACTGACTGGAGCATGTCATAGCCTTTTATAGCCTACAAATGTCAATAGACCTTATTTCTTCCTTTTTTTTAACAAGTCCACATATTTGTAATAGCCATTTAAGCTATTTGTACTAATTCAACATTTGGGCGGACCCATCCTGCAAAGTAAAAGCTAGCAAGCTATGCTAGCTAGTGTCTATTTGGAAAGTGGAAGCTAGTTAGTCTAGCTTGCTAACTGATTCCCACTAAACATTACTTCATGTTTATTACCTGTTGAATTATCTGCAGCCTTCACCCACTCAGTGTTGTGTTCGTCTCTATGAAAAAGAGGGTATAGCTAGTGTTAGCTGTTTCCACAGGTGGAAAGTAACAGAATTTATTTACTCATGTTACCATATTGAGTAGTTTTGTTGTGTATTTTGTATTTTTCAAGCAGTTTTTAAAATCTGTACTTTAAAATGTACTTGATTACATTTTGAGTAAGTATTGTATTTCACTACATTGCAAATCCTATATTGTACTGAGTAAAAAAAAAACGAAACTTAAAAACTGAAAGGCAGAAAAAAATATCACGCCCGGAACCACACCGGACCACCAGACTTGGGCATTCTTTTTTTGTCTGAACATATGCAGCTTCTTCTTCTTTGGTTGTATGTCATAATTAAAAAGAAGTAGAAGAAGAACTGCAATGTGTCGGACTCAAGGGGATAAGCCTCTCTCCGCAACGCGTACCTCCTATGGCACCATTTTGATGCAAGCCATCACCTTAGCATTCCATTGACCACCATTCATTTTGATGTCACTTTGGCAGCAAATAACTTTACATCTGATGCATGTAAAGACTCTATTTGTACATTGTTTATTTCTAAAGAAACACGGCAATGTATAAAAGGCTCAATTACCTTGAATCTCACATTATGGCTCCGTAGCAGACGTTTTTGTAAATAGGCTAACAATTGTGTCATAACCACGCAACTTACTGTCACATAGTAGAGGAATTACCAAACAGTACAGGATAAGCTTGCAGGCAGTTTCGACTTACATCAGCTGTTTAAGTTTAATTACTAATGTTAACTAGCATTTTAGCATTTTAGCGTAGTAACTCTCAACCATCCCCGGAAAAGTGCTTCTAATATCCTTCACTGGTCTCCGTCCAGAGCAATGGGATCTGTTGGTCCAGTTCTTTAACTGTCTATGGTCAGACCCATAGACTGTATAATATGGTCGGACCCCTGTGTCAGTGAGCCGCAAACTGAGTGGGAGACGTTAAAATTGGACGTAAACGAGCTGTTATCCCTAAAAAATGTCAGCTCATGGGAAAGAGAGGTTGTTAACCAAACATGGCCTTCTAAGTATTTATTTACTGAAGTCAAAGGTAAAGCAGTTTGCTTAGTTTGCGGAGAACAGATCGCTGTGTTAAATGATTATAATTTGAATCGCCACTACAATACTAAACACGCAGAGAAATACAACAACTTGATTGATGCAGAGCGGACATCTGAAGCTTTGCTAGGTAAGGTGAAAAAGCAACAAGGTATCCAGGGATGCAGCAGTCAAGATCAGCTTTATGACATCCCACAAAATCGGCAAAAACAGTAAGCCAATTTCTGAAGGGAAGTTTATTAAAAAGTGTTTGGTGGACTCTGCTGCGCTAATATGCCCAAAGAAAAAAGAGACATTTGAGAAACTGTAGTCTGACATAAAATTAATATTGAGCAGAATTGAGTTATGCCTACTGGTCCTTCCCTCCACATCAGTCCCTGTTTTCATGTGGCCCCTTGTGAAAATGAATTGCCCACCCTTTCTGTAGGACAACGTATGTAGGAGACTGGCTAAATTAATTCACATACATCTGATTAGCTCATACAGGATACTTAGGTTTGTAGAAGCTAGCTTCTAGTCTGGGCTGTGAACATTAGTGCCTAAACCTGTTTGAGTTGTGATTCACTCAGATCTTTAACCAAAGTCTTTAAATTGACTCACAAATCGCAAATCTCTAGAATTATTAACTCGGATCAGTTGAATCCTACTACAATTCAATCTAAAATGATTAGCAACATTAGCTACTACTAGTCCTAGCCATCTTAGTTGCCAAAAGCTTTAAAACAACAACTCAAGCGACTGAGTGAGCAAAAATACTGACGATCTGTAGACTCGCAGACCATGGGATTCACTCGAGAATTCACAAGCCCTCGATGACTCGCGAGTCCTCGATGACAAGTGAGTTGTTGATGCTCGGGCGAGTCAGTCAATCCCGTGAGTGGGCGTGAATGTTGTCATAAGTGGATCTGATGTAGACGAGCGAGTGAAGTCTCTCCTTGAGCTCAGAGTAAAGGAAATCAACAACAAAAGCCATTATTTCACTTCCACAATAACATATATGTTCTGCACATAGCCTAGCTAGGCTTACTGTAGGTTTTGGTATATAAATATAGAAAGTTAAAATGCAATCAGGTTGAGACATCCGAAACATTACAAGCTTGCCTCGGCTCGCGGCTTGTCTCGCAGACAACTCGTGATGACTCGGGTACTCAGTAAATCAAATGATCCGTGAGTGGATCTCAGTGAGTGAGCGAGCTCAGAGTAAAGCAGATGCCATTCTTTCATGAAATAACATACACTGTTCTCGGCTCATGAGACTGGCATCTTGTCAGCAGAGTGAGAGCTGTGGCAGAGTGCTAGCGAACTCAGTCTAGTTAGTATTAGCAGTCATTGCCCATCAACAAAAGCAGCAGTTCTGTAACCATCTCCATTTGAAGAATAACATGTAGCCCCGCATTGCTAGAGCAACCTGGGCTGACACTGGGCGGTCATTTTGAGGACTAAGGCAAACACAGGCATGGGGCCCTCCACAACCCTTGTTCTCCCCTTTTTCATGGAAAAGTCCAATGTAGTGGGGACTGGGGGGAGTTTCTCATCATGAATTAAACAATCGGATAGCTCTTTAGCGTATCAATGTTTAGAGATATAATTAATTGGTGAAGAGTAAGACAACAAATCGTAACCATAAGTTTATGAGGCGTTTTACGGGGCCCTTGGTAGCTTGGGGCCTAAGGCAATTGCCTACCTTTGCCTAATGGTAAGTCCGCCTCTGAGCGTTCTGCACATAGACTAGCTAGGCCTACTATAGGTTTGGTGTATAAATGTAATATGTTAAAATGCAATTAGGTCGACCACATAGTTGATTTACAAAAAAAAGTTCAGTTTAGTGAGTGGCTCAAAATAACCCGAATACTAAAAAGGAACCGGGTTTGCCAGCCTTATTAGGGTCTTACCCATTTATCGAGTCAAAACATGTGATTTGGCCTTGATAAGCATTATAACTGTTGTTTATATTTGTGAAGAAAAGAAGGATGGCCCTCAAAAATAACAATGTATGGGATGGTCTGAACTGAAATTGCACATTATACCTTTCTAAGAGTCTTTAATGTCATGTGTGACATGTTGTTATTACATGTTTATACATTTGAATAGATTTCTCTTTAATTAAAAACAAAATAGTTTTGGATTTATTTTGTCCTTGTCCTAGTTTCACTACATACCCGTTTTTTATTTTATTTTTTTAATGTAACCAAGTAACTTTCACTTACAAGTACATTTTAAATTAACTACTTATCACTTTTACTTGAGTACCTTTTCAGATAAGTGTTTTTACTTGTACTTGAGTAATAGTTTATCAAAGTATTGGTACTTTTACTTACAATATTTTGTACAATATTTTAGTACTTTTTCCACCTCTGGGTGATTCCACCTGGTGATGTCAAATGTCAAGACCGTCAAAACTCACAAGAACAAGCAGTCCTCTAACTATACATGTCACCCAGTGATTTGAATCATGATACCGAATAATGTATAATGCTACACAAATCAAATTAATGTACAGTACTGTACAGTAAGTACTGTAATTTGTAAAAAATTCAGGGGGTGCTGTCACTAAAAAAAATAAAACATTTCTTCAATTTAGTAATTAAAATTCTGATAAGTGGACAAATCAAAACAAACGCAGAGCTATATACTTTACACACTCATTTCTTAGGTCACACTTATTTGCATGGTGGTACGAAGCTGCTTACTTAAGACCCCACTGGAGCTTTCACTGTTTCCTGACGCTCTCAATTAAAGTGTGTTAATAGCCTGTGGCATGTTCCAAAGTGTTTCACACTCAGCAAGCCAGTCAGCTGTCCCACACTAATCACACTCTGTGACTGGCCATGGGCACAGGAAGGTGTGTGCAGCACTGTCCTTTGAAGCATGACCCCCAATTAACCCTCCTCGATTAATCCCCAGGTCTCCAAACTGCTGTTTCTAATGTCTCATCTCATCACACCCACAGAGTATATTAAGCAGACTCCAGTTCCCTGCTGTTCTCCACACTCAATACAACCTGCTTGACTTTCTCTACTTTCGTTCACTTTGCAGCTGGGGCTTGAAGTTGACTTCCTTCAGACTGCTTCATAGAGAGGGAAACCTTTGTGAAAAGCAGGAGAAAGGCCTGTTCACCAACCTTCATCATACTGGAAGCTACATGATGGCGGGAAGATTGCCCATTCCCTTCTTACTTCTTGCAATATGCTACCTGGCAACTGCAGGTAAGTTTCTCTCATTGCTGCTTAGTTACATTTGAAACTAATATAGTTTTTAGAGACATAACTATACAAGTAATTGAATTTTCATTGTAAGGAGCAAAAAACAAAGCTATGCAACTCTGGTGTAAGGAATGACTATGCATCAAACCTTGCAGTTCTTCATTGTAAGACAACCACAACTGTGTCCATAGCATGCCTTTCTAGACAGTACTTGTCAGAGTCATGAGTAAGGGGGATTTACATTTAATAAAGTGCTGACAAGTTCAGTCTCAGAATACAAACACTCTGCAGTCCTACATGTATCTGTCAGATTGATTGGAATGAGGCTCAGATACTGCTAAATACCTTCTAATTCACAGCCGTTAAACAGGCAAACCAAAGTGAGAGAGAGAGAGAGAGAAAATAACCAAGTAAACTGATACAAAGGTGAATACAAACATTATCAGTGTGTCATATCAATTAATGTTAAGTTCCTGATGATGTCACTTATTGCCACAACTCATCCCAAATAAACTCAGAATACTGTACTTCTCACTTTGACAATTGCTAATTAAGACCTTTTATACTCCAATAGGTTATTGTGAATATGAGCAACAATTTCCTAGACTGGTATCTATGACACCATACTTCTTATCTTCTTTAGATTACTCTCGTTGTTTCTGTACATTGCTGAGATTGTTTCAGGTTGCAGGCAATGACTTTGTAGTTACCACGCTAAGACATAGAAGCAATGATTCATAAAGTAATTTAATCTAACAATAACCCTTCTTTAGTTTTGTTATTCTTTTGTTGATTAATACCATTAAAAGGTGATTCAAATCAATTAATTATAACTTTTAAAACTGCTTCCTCTAACACCTGGATAGGACTATTACACCTGGAAACCTCACAGGAGTCAAGAGTCTGCAGCCACATGAGTATCTGTGTGGTTGTCCTAACTTTTTAGCAGGTATAATGTTTACCATGATCACTAGATTAGTTTAGCATGTTAGCATTCTAACATTTAGTATTAGCGCTAAACACAAAAGCTGTGTCTATACAATACTTCATACTAAGCCTTAACGCTCCCTTCTTCTACTTCCATTTAAACATTTTATATTGGTAAATCTGAGAATGAGCGCATGGCTGCCGTCACGGTAGCTATACACTACCTATTTTAGCCTTTAAGCCTTTAAGTAAATTACAATTTACACTCTGTTGTTATTACACACATTACACACAGGCCTGAATTACACACACATGCTCAGTACCTATACATGCACTAATGGAGAGATGTCAGAGTGAGGGGGCTGCCCATGGAAAGGCTTCCACGAGCAGTTGGGGGTTCAGTGCCTTGCTCAAGAGCAGCTTGGCACTGCTCAGGAGGTGAACTGGCACCTCTCCAGCTAGGGCTAGGGCGTAGGGTGTAAGTCTGTTGGGTGTGTATATAATACTGACAGCTACCGTTTAAAGTGGTAACTGCAATCCAAATTCAGAATACTGGAGAGAGTCATCTCCCCCGCCCCTCCTCCCCAGACTCAAAGTTCACGTTGGTTGCCAGGGTGAGACCGCAGTATCCAACAATGTTGCTAGATGCTTATCTCACATTGCCAGACGTTACTTCACAGCACAGCGAAGTAGCTAACGTTCGTTGCTGGCTATATTGACAGTCACAAAAGCCCATGCTCACGTGGAACTCTGTACTCAACTGACAGACACACTTTTTAAGCTTAGAATTGCGGTAGGAACCGCTAAAAACCCTACAACCTTGGCGTACTCTCGACCCTCCGGACAGACACATTTCCTTGGCTTAGAATTATGGTAAGAACCGCCAAAAATACCACTACCAACTCAACTGAGTCACCAACTCAAGTACTATACAATTCAATGTGAGTACATGAATGCAGGTTTTGAGTATGTAGTATGCTGACTAAGGGGGAGAGAGAAAAGTAGAGTAAGTATACTGTGTGCTGTAGATATTCATTATTCTTGTTCAATGCACAAAGGAAATGAAGGTGTTGGCTGCAAAAAAAATTAAATGAATTGTGGATAGTGTAAAAACTCATAAAAGTAAAAATATTAAAACATTTGGAAAACTTCCTGTTAGCATAAAACAGTAAAGTATGTTGACACAAAACTACAGCTGAATCTGAGGCCTAAACGTATTGGTTGAATTAGAATGTTGACCTAAGGATAGCACTGGATTAAAAATTGATCTCAAGAGGATATCAACGTCATTTCAATTCATCCATTAGGGGGCCTTTATGTCTGTAAAGAATTTCTTGGAAGTCTAATAGTTGTCTAGATTTGATTAGGATACATCATCTTGGGATCTTGAAAACAAAATTTTATGCCAACTTTCCAAAATTTTTCGAGACATTTCACCCAGAACCAAAAATGTCAATGTACTGGTGGCACTAGATCAAATGTCAGGCATTAACCAAAAAGTTCAAATATTATATCTTTACCATATTATACTAGTTTTATGTTTAGTAAAATGCAAGATTTCTGACAACTTCATTGAATCAGTCAAACTGCCAATCATATTTCAACAGTAGCCAGTAGGGCTGAACGATATTGTGTTTTAGCATCGACATCGCGATGTGCGCATGCGCGATAGTCACATTGCAGGACGTTGCAATGTGGACGCTGAAACTTTTTTGCTGCTTGATAGAAAAGTAAACTTCCACCGTTCTCATTTTACATAATTATTACCGCGCGACCCTTCCCCTTTAAGACAGGTAGCCATGTGGGCAACGTGTGTGACGTTAGTCCGACGGGGGTTATTGTTATGGGAAGTAAGGCTCTCAGCGTGTAGAAAAGTACCGTAGGCAGCAGCTGCCGCTGACACAGTGATGTCATAGTTTTGATGGATAGTCAGTGAAGCTACAGCAGTCAGTGTTTTATGTTCGCTGCAAATATAAAATAAATCACCTGATTAATGCAACATAATCACAACGTCTCCCGGACATTTCCCCCTGCAGAAAGCTGCTACCAGCCAGGCTAAAGCTAATGTAGTTAGCATAAAGAAACAAGGGGTCCGTCTGTCCCAACTAACGTTACGGTTCGGAGTCGCAACACTGGAAACGTAACACCAATCTACTACAGAAGTCTGTGTCTGATCTAACGTCATTTCCACTGATTTAATTGTTCTTGGATACACAGTTTGATGCTAGTGCACGTGACCTGCAGGTCTGATCAATTTATCAAACTAACGAGCTGGCCCCGCTAGTCGACCACAACCTGAAATTTAGAGGAAGCAACATGCAGTCACTGTCATTCACGTTAGCCGTTATTATGTTACGTTATTTATTATTTACAAATAGAGGTATTTATGTCATCTTTTAAAATAACTTTTTCTTTTTATATCGTAACATATATTGCAGGGGAAAAAAATATTGCAATGTAAGATTTTTCCATTATCATGCAGCCCAGTTCCGGGAAACCACTCTAGCTTTGCCTTTGTTTAGCAACAAAAGATTACATGGGAAGGTCTAATTAAAAATGATTCCCAACAGTAATAATAAAATTATTTTTCTCATTGCATAAATGAGTTAGAGGTTGGGTTTTGGTCATAACTGTACTGGCTAGAAGTAGGTGAGGTTTCAAGTTATTGTGGAGTTGGCCACTATTAATTGTTACTGTTGTCCACACTGGCATACAAGTTCTGCAGCGGTTTTCGTCGCTTGACCAAAATATTCAATTTACTGACCTAGGCTTGACATTCAGCCCCATAAAGTATTTCTGATTCTGATAAAGGGATGAAAGATTCGTCAAGTTGGCAACAAACTAGCACAAACCACACTAAGAATCTAGTGTACATTCCTCTTTTTTATTTCTCAGATTGTAAGATGTCCTGTTTACAGACACGGGTTCAATACACAACTTTGGACTCAAACTCACTCCAGCTTTAATCTGCAACATCAACAGCTGTTTTTCCGTGGTTGCACAGGAATAATTACCCGGTAGGAGGCATGCTACATAACCAGCACATGCATTTTCCAAGCTTGCAGTCTGCCGCCATAGGTTATTATTTTAAAAGTTCTTCTCTATTCTCTGGAGGTTTGAACCACACTCCAGAGAGCTAACTTTTACTCAAACAATAGCAGTGTGTGCTGTGGGCAGAGCAAACATAATTTCTCCCACAATGCCAGGATCTCAAACACAATGAGTCACGTATGAAGTTTTCCTCTAAATTCTTCCTCACACGGCACAGCGCATTGTTGTACTGTGTCACAAGGGACAGATATTTACAGTTAGACAACCAAATGCCCTTTCCCCCTAAGTGTACTGGCAGTGAGTATACTTAGTTAATTATAGAAAATCTTCTGATGCTCTTGAAGAGGTAAAAGTCACATAATAAACAAGATTTTCAAGATTAAAAGACTGATTTTAACCTCTATTTGGCCAAATTAACTATTCATTGTCATCTTTTTTACACCACCACTTTAGCCTATCTTTCACCTCTCTCTCTTTTTCTGTGTAGTTCTATCATCTCGCAGCATCTGTGTAAACAGTCACATCTGCCCTCTAAACTTGTCAGGAGAGCTCTTACGTAATGTTTAGATTAGTCTGCAATGAGTCTTCTCTCAGTGTAATGCAATCCAGGATCTGGGCCTCCCTTAACTCCTAAAAGTCAGACTGAGAGCACCTTGACGTCCATATTTCAAGGCTCTGTTCTGCTGCTTCACTCTATTTTTTGCTGTTTATAACTTTTATTTCCATATCCTTACAACCATTTTGTGGTTGCCTCTCCTCAGCTTGCCAAAATGATTATTTTGTGAAGGATACATCGTGGACATTTGGGTTGCGTTTGGGTTTCGTTGTGAAATAGAGTCTTGTAGGAGCCATGCCAGATATTAATTTGAGGCACTTGCCAGAAACAACGTCGGCAGGATGCTGGTTATACTGGAGGCACAACGTCGGGCTGGTGACTCACTGGAAAACATACCAGCATCTGTGATTGCAGAAGTGCTTTCTCCTCCTCCTATAGCCTTTCCTGATTATACTTATGGGGCAGCTTGATGAATGATGGAGCTATTCGTGCAAATCCGTCTTCAGCAATTGTGAAACCACATAGTTTTACAGGATTTTTAAATAAAACAAAAACTGGAAAGGGAATTAAACTATTCTCATATTCATAGCGCAAACTTTTTGGCGTAAAAAACTTTCTCTCTGCATTTTTGTGTACTCTTGGCAGAAAGCAGTCACTGTGATGCCAATATGGTTTTAATGTTTTTTCCCTTTACAGTTGAGCAAAAGGTTCATCTTCATATCTACAATGCGTTCATGGGGCCAGCAAGAGGGGGCCTGCCAAAATGCATTGTGCAACCACTGTAATCTGAGAGTTGGGGTAGCCAGGGGGAGGAGAGAGGCAGGCGCAGGCGTGGGTTGTCTGGTCCAAATCGACACACTCCATACACGCACAGTGTGCCAAACCAACAATGTCCCTTCCAGCATGCTGAACCAGATGTTGCCCTGTGATTCATGCGAGTAGTCAGAACAGCGCACAGAGGCGAAGTGGCAGAGTGGTTGGGATGTTTACATAGCAACGGGAGTCCCGTGAGTGTCTAATTACAGGTCTGCTCTCCCCCATGGTGAGGCCTTTATCTTAACAGTGCTGTAAAGGAGGAGGAAGCCATGCTGCCCCTGTTTATATCTTTTGCTTACTGAATAAAGGTCACCCTAGTATCACCCATCTTAATTAACAGCAGTGTATATACATATATACATTAGATTGTGGAATATTTACTTTATACACTTATAGACTTTTACTTTATAATAATTTACCTACTCTCCGACCTTGTCTGTGACTATCTGTCACACACACACACACACACACACACACACACACACACACACACACACACACACACACACACACACACACACACACAAGAAAGAGCACCTGAGCTGCAACAGACATGTCTTTACTGATAGACTCCTATCTTTGTCCAGCTCCATCATATCTTGTCAGCCTCCCGTTAAGAGGAAGCTTACGCAAATCTGCATGAGTAAACCGAATCCCTTCCCCCATCTCTCTCTCTCTCTCTCTCTCTCTCTCTCTCTCTCTCTCTCTCTCGCTTCATAGTTCCAGTAAGCAGGCGTGTAAATAATTTTGGTCAAAGCCTGTAATGGGAGACAGCTGTTGATCAAAACTGTGATTGTGCGTTTTCCATTGTGTTTCATATCCCAATAAAAAAGCCACTTGAACTGGGGAGGATTAGAGTAAGAGAGTTATGCAGAGGGTGACTTCATCGAAGAAAGGGAGAGTAATTGTAAGAAATTGGACTCCCTCTATTATGATTACCTTCGGAAGCAGCAAAAAATAAAATATGTTGTGCTGCCAACACTTGAGTGTGTGACTCTGTATCTACAAAACAAATCATAATATGAGATTCTAGCTGAAGGCTTCCAGTTGGTGTCTTTCATCAGACTGGCCCCTCCTGGGGCTTCACCTTCCTCACTCCTTTTCCACCAGATGAGTCCTGCTGATAGACCATGTCCCAATTTTGGAATGGTCCTTTGGAAAACAGGAGTGTCTCTCCAAAAAATAACAATAGACCCTTTACTTTGGCCTAAATATCAGCTTTTTGTGTTTAACTTGTTTTTCAAATTTTGATTTCAATCAATAAAGACAGTAGTTGTGGTGGTCTAGTTTGTTGTATTAATACAGTAACCATTAGCTACAGTGGGCTGTAATATACTTTTTTAGTGTACTCCTTTCATTATTTGAAGCATCTGCACAAAAAACAGACCAACCAAAAACCTAATTATTTCTATTGGCAAGTTAGTAGCCCAACATTATGTATATCATCTGCTATCTTATGTATTTTTCACTGAACTTCTATTCATAGGTTATATATTGTCTGGTGACTGTTCAAACAAACCTATTATTCATCACACTTTCCGTTTGTTAACTGTCCAGTAAAGAGGCCTTCCCAGCGTCTTTTGTACGTGTTAAAACACGAAGCAACATGGCATTTGACAAGTCATTCTTCTCTTTTACCCTCCCTTTCCTGAAGCTGAAGAACCCTGGAGGAATGTAGTCCCTTCCAGCCTGTGTGAAAACGCTGTCTGCCTTGCCCTTTCTCACCTCTCTGACTCCTTCACACTGGGCTCACACACTGGTACAAAGGCCCAATAATGTTTCACTCTTTGCTTTCTGTTGATGGCCCCTTTTATCACATCTGAGTGATGATGTTTTTGTAAAATATCACAGGATCTCAGGAAGGACATCTTTTTTGGCTGCTACTTGATTGATGTTAAAAAAACATCAATGTACTAAATGTGCTTGGTCTTATTGATTGAGCAAACTCCTTTTCACATGCACCTAACAATTCAATGAGCCCAGACTTATCTGTAGATTGCCCCTGGGTATGGGAAGGTGTGTGTGTCAGTGTCAATTTGGATGTTAAATTTGAACAGACTACATATGGCCCTTTCTAATACCCAGAAACAATATCATTCTGATCTAGATCATCCAGTTGAGGTGACATGGATGAACTGTGCAATTGTAATTGCAAATGTAATGTGCAATATGATTTACAGCATTGCATGGGCTCTAAAAAATGTTTCATGTTGTTCAAACATATTTACATTCTGTGGCTTTTGGAATTTCCAGATTTAAAGACAGTAACTCAACAAGTGTCCTTCAAGCTCTCAACTAAACTTTTTCCCCAGCCTTTCCATCACTGCTGGTAGATGATATTAAATACTGTCTGTTGAGGGTTTCTGACAGAGCAGATGATCCACCACAATTTAATTGAAGCTGATATAAGTTGGACAACACATGTGACCCTAGGGCACACCTCCCTGCATCCCCTACTGGGTTTAAATCTTTGTGAACAGATGAAGTGGCTGCACACAAACCCCCACCAAGCTGCTGTCAAAGAACATGGCTTTTGCAGACATTTATGATTGATGCGCGAGATGCCCTTGGAACAGCAGGACATAAATATCTCCCATTGCCCTGTTTAACCAGGAAAGGCACTTATGCTCTGGTACTTTTAGTATGTAATGCTAAGTACTGCAATGTGCAGGGTGAGCTGATGGCTGATCACATAACCGAAACCACTGTATCATGATGCCACTACACTGTTGGTGCTACTTGTGACACTCTTTATGTCATTACCAACCAAGCCTTCACTTGTTTTGGTTCTGCTCAAAGTGCGACAATAATTATTTTGTATTTGAGCAATATAAGGAATTTTGAAGAAATATATTACACAAACAAGTTAGTTTACTGATACTTGACCAGTTTTTGCATGTTTTGATGCCGGCCTTAACCATGTACTACTTTTTAGATTCATAAACAGCCAGTTCTTGTTTCGTGACTGCACTGACAACTTTTTTGTTCTATGATATTATAGGTCCAGACAGCACATGTCAGCACCCATCAGTAAAGACATACAGTGGCAGCACAGCCAGTAAAGTCTTTAGTCAGATGCACACATGCTCGCCTGTCTCACTTTACACAGTGGCTCCTCTGTTCCCTTTGGGAATTAGCCTTGTCATCCATCTTTTCAAAGCCCTCTGATTTATGTCTGCATTTAGAGGTAGGAGAGAAATGTACCCACTTCTATCTCCTTTGCTCGCCTGTGCCTTCATATGCTGCTCATAATTGGTTGTGTATTTTTTTCAACTAATGATGATGGTTTATCAACAGGTGCCCACCTTATCTGTCAGTGCTGATGAATAATAACCAGGCTCACTGTCAGTAACAGACAAATATTGTATCTAGCTTTTATTGCACATATTACATCAACTGCTCTATCTTTATCAAACAAAGCCTTTTAATATTGTTTTAGATCAATTACAAATAAGCCAACTACCTACTACAGCAGTAATGAAACAAAGCAGGCAATATCAATTCAATTCAATTCAATTTTATTTATAGTATCAATTCATAACAAGAGTTATCTCAAGACACTTTACAGATAGAGTAGGTCAAGACCATACTCCAGAATTTACAAGGACCCAACAGTTCTAGTAGTTCCCTCCAAAGCAAGCAACAGTGCGACAGTGGCGAGGAAAAACTCCCTTTTAGGAAGAAACCTTGGACAGACCCAGGCTCTTGGTAGGCGGTGTCTGACGACCGGTTGGGGTTAGAATGAAGAGTGGCAATAACAGCCACAGAAAAGATAACAGTTTGTAGTAGTTCTTTGTAGTAGTTCATGGCTTAGCAGGGAATTGTGCGGCATTACAAGGCACAGCAGGACGTAGCAGGATGAACACGGCATCGCAGGACGTGTAGCGGGACCATGGCTACAGCTGCTACCATGATTTTGGAGCCTCCCTGATCCAAGGAAACATGCTGGGGGGAAAAGAACATATAGCAATTCATAACACAAACACACAATTCTTTGATATACTTACAAAAACCTCTCAAAACAATGTTCTCTTATTGTCTAGCTACCAAAATCCAGATAGTTGATCAAAATGTTCATTACCATGCCCTCACAGCACTTTTCTTGCCCTGGGCGTCGCTTTGTCTGGTACATTCATAAATTAACTTTTAAAATAATTGTTCTCCTCCCAGTCCTTGCAAAAAACACATGCAAAACGTATAACATTCCTATCAACCTTAGAACTGTAATGTTGGTATTCTAACACACTAAACTAAGATAATAATAATAAGTAGTATTGTAAACATACAATATATGAATAGTACCTGTACTGGGTAAAGCACTTTGAGTAGTCGTTAAAAATAGAAAAGCATTATATAAATGCTGTCCATTTATAGTAGCTCAGTTGTCCGTTGAGAGAAACACAGAGATAGACTGAGTGCCGCAGAATGTGTTTGAAAGAGGGAGAGAGAGAGAGAGAGTAAGTAAGTAAAATTTATTTCTATAGCACATTTAAAACAACTCACACTGACCAAAGTGCTGTACATAGCATATTAACCACAGAATAATACAAATTAAATGGAATAAATACACTTACAGATCAGTGATCTAAGCTAAGTCAACATCAATAGACAAACACTTCACTTTATGAGTTTTTTTTTAACATTAATATGCATTCCTTCTGCCTGCCAATGGCCCCCCAGTGGCTAGAAATAGCAATAGGTGTAAACCGAGCCCTGGGTATCCTGCTCTGCCTTTAAGAAAATGAAAGCTCAGATGGGCCGATCTGGAATCTTGTGAGGTAATAAAGGGCAAGGTTACCTCCCCTTTCTCTGCTTTGCCCGCTTTGCCCGCCCAGAGAATTTGGCCAACCCATGAGAGAGAGACATCATGGCTTTCAAACAAGCAAAGTGGCAGTTGGTCAACCCCTACTGCCAGGTAATACTGGTGGAGGGGGGCTCCACCTTAATAGCTACAGACACAGATAATTTAATACATCCAAAAAGCAGCATGTCAAAAGACCTTTAATTGCAGAAATAGTAGAATAAAACAATGGTTTTGAATATAGTATTTGAAAGGGCATTTCTGATGTCAAGTGGCAGTTGGTTCCACAGCTGAGGGCCAGCAACTTGCTTAAGGACATGGAGGAGACCTCGAATGGATTTTGGACCATCTGAAGCAATGCCACCAGTGTCAGAGGGACACCAAAGTAGAGAGAGTTACAATAGTCTAAGCGGGACGTTATGAAGGCATAGATGACTTTTTCCAGATCATTGTATGACAGAACAGAATTTTTCTCAATTGATAAAAACTGGTCTTTACAACAGATGCTATTTGTTTGTCCAGGTTAAGATTGGAGTCCAAAATGACACCCAGGTTACGTGCACAGGATTTCACATAGGGGCCAAGGGGACCAAGATTGGCAGGGATGGAATCTTTGGATTTGAGGAGCCAAAGACAATAACTTCAGTTTTGTTATCATTTAACTGAAGGAACTTGTTAATCACCCAGAGTTTTATTTCTTTCAAACAGTCTAAAAGAGGCTGCATGGAGTTGCCGGATGTAAGTGGGGATTCAGAAATATTAAATGTTATGATGATGTAACCTAGAGGGAGCATGTAAAGGCTGAAGAGAACTGGACCCAGAATGGATCTCTGGGGGACACCGTAAGACACAGGAGCAGGGAATGAAGAGTATTGGCCTATGGATACTACGAAAATCTTTGGTGGAGGTAGGATTTCACCAGTTTAGAGATGGACCCTTAATGCCAATCCACTGTTCAAGACACTCTAGTAGTGTACCATGGAATGGAGAGAGAGTGAGACAGAGGAAAAGGGAAGGTGGAGTATTGCACACAATGTTTATGTAAGTTAATAATAACTTAGGATACTTTGAAAGCTACTTTGTCAGTTTTTGATCCACCTGTGGGTCGACTTGCGCATCACTACTGCGTGTAGTTTCACCATGCCGGCTGTGCCTTTTACTGTACTGAGTTGTTGATTCAGCTCTGTATCTACTACATCTCTGTCCCCCATTCTGCCTTCCTAACCTTTATACAGACAGAGAGGCAGAATAAAAGCACAACAATCCCACCTTGAACAGGCTGTATGAAAGAAGATCTTTCACTTTTTTCCTTTATTAAGATTAAGATTTAATTTCTTTATTAATCCCCAGTGGGGAAATCACATACAGGCCTGAAATACACATACATGCTCAGGACCTATACATGCACTAATGGAGAGATGTCAGAGTGAGTGGGCTGCCAGCTGAACCAGCGCCCTGAGCGGGTGGGGGGGTACGGTGCCTTACTCAAGAATACCTGGCAGTGCCCAGGAGGTGAAGTGGCATCTCTCCAGCCACCAATCCACACTCCGTATTTTTTGGTCCCTCCGGTTCCCAACCCAACTCCCTACGGACTGAGCTAGTGCCACCCCAATTTTGTGCCCCCTCTCAAACCTATGCACTTTCAAATAAGAGAGATGCATTTTAATGGTACTTGGTTTTTCTTTGTATTCAGTACCCTCACTTTCTTGGACGTTTTTACATCCACAGGGATGTAATTTATTGTCTGAACACCTGTTAAAATACTTACAAACTATGCCTGCACACCCATGCATCTCCCACAAAGATCAGATATATTCCATTCCATCCTGTCTTTTAGCTATTTTTTTGATTACAGACCAGCTGACAAGTTTATGGTTGCTGACCAATAAAGAGTATTTGGGTAGTTGAGTTCCAGAGAGGTTTGCAGGATATGTGATGTGACTTCAGATTTCACACTTTGATGGGAGAGTTTACGACTTCCCTAATGGAGTTCAGTCTCACTCCTACCCTCCTCCATTCATCCCATTTCAGCTTTCTCCTCTCATACCTCCAATTTTACAGTCCAGAGATAAATTCTTTTCATAGGCAGGCCAATGAAGTGAGCCTACACTACCCTTATGAAAGGCTTTACTCACTTCCTGTAGTAGTAGCTCAAGGTTCAGGGGAGAGTGGGCTGCGCTAATGTCAACACTGCAGAGCTAGTGATTCTTTAGTCCAAAGCCCCTTAGGAAAACAAAAGAGGGCAGAATATTAGGTTCCTTAAACTGGTTTGCATAGTTCATGGTCCATGGGAATCATGCCCCGCCGTAAACAAGAAAAGAGACCAGAGTATTCATTTAATCCTGTAGTTTATATGGAACCTTGGATATCTTATGTAGGTGGGAGATATAAAAACAAAAAGGCCCCTTTGTGCTATTTTGTATTTATTGCAATCAAATTGGCCGTATTATATCTTTCCATTATAGGACCTGTATTCAAAATGCATTACTTTTCTATATTGTCTTCCTCTACTCCATTGTTTTTTCAGAAAGAGAATTATGACAATGAGTGTGGACACGACTAACCTGTTTATGAGGCTAATCCCAGTTATGATCACATTCATGGTATTGTGTTTACATGAGCACAGAGAAATGGGTTATTAATATTCTCCGGTTACATGATGAATACTAGTAACCCGGTTACTGATTATTGCATTTTATTTATGCAGGGCCTGTGCAATAAACACTACACTGTACATTTACTACAACTTCCCAACTTTAATATCTTCTCTGTTCCGATCACTAACAGCGGCTTGCTTTGAGCTCCACTGTCTGTCTCTCCAGAAGTGAGACACATTTGCTGCTACCATTGTTTGTATTTCTGTTACGTCACTTGGTTGAAGCCGCGGCAGTGCTAAATAACTGTGATAAGGTATATACATGCACCAGTATTCCGATTTCTTTAGGAGTACTCCAGGTAGCATATTTAGGTTTTTTATAAACGGGATAAGGACTAGGTTTCTGAAAACAGGATTTACATGCTAAACACATAAACAGGATAATCAAATACGTTTGCCTGCATGCTAAAGGGTATATATATAAAGGGTCTATAAACATGTGGATGCACACACACACACACACACACACACACACACACACACACACACACACACACACACACACACACACACACACACACACACACACACACACACACACACACACACACACACACACACAGGGGGAGGTTCTGTTTATTTATCTTCGGAAATGGCTTTGTGGGAATATCAGATTTGTCCCTAACTGGCACACAGACTGACATCACATCCTGAACCCAAATCTTGGCTCAGTGCTGCAGTTTGGAAGGCAACAAAGTGAATTCTTTGGAAACAAAGGCATTTATCTCTAGTAAGATAGGAGAATAGTGAATTGATAAATGCCCTAACAGAGAGGGTCCTTCATGTACTATGGTAGTCTTTCAACTTGAAATTTAACAATATGTACAGTAGTCATGGTCCACTTTTTCAGTTCAGAATTAAGTATTTTTACACTTGGTCATCGACCAGAACTTTGAAACTGACAGAAGCTTTCATGATACCGTTTAAAAGATGGATAAATTTGTCTTGATCCTAAATGATTCGTTAAATTATTTTTTCAGATTCAAGATTTGTTTATTTGCCCCGAAGAAATTTGGACAGAAAAGATACCACATAAATATAAATATAATAGATAAAATACAGTCTGCAACACAAGTTCAAACAAACACAAGTAAACACAATTATGCAGCTGCCCAGTTGTCCAGTTTGTAGCAGAGCAGCCCATTATGTATTGTAATGTTTTAAGCATAAATGCTAACCATCCCCAAGTTTCATCTTTTTACTGTAATTGTTACGATCTTATACTTTTCATTGTCTTATGTAAAAGACATTAAACTAAATAAGTTTTGGACTATAGCCTACTATTTGAGGTTTAAGTAATTGTGATAGTACTAATATCTCTGTGCCCAAAATGGCTTGGGTGCTGTTCCTAAGCCTTATAATGATAGGAAAAACCCTGCCTCCTCTTCAATTGACATTTCAAATGATTTTATCTTACTTGTGAAATGACTATTACACTGCTTTCATCTTTTACACTTTGACTAGTCCATACAGCATTCTGGCATGGGAAAAATATGCTCTGGTTTATTGGCATTACTTTAAACCAATCACAAGCGTGTTGGGCGGTGCTAAGTACCTGCCTGCGGTGCTATGTACCTGCCAGAGGCCTGGTACAGCTATTACCTGCTTTGATACCCATATGTTTTAGCTTTAGATATGTTGATTATGGTAACCAGAAAGTTTATTAGGATAAAGTGGTTAAGGCAGCTGTAGTGGTACCTGAAAGTGGTGATGAAAGTTTTTTTCCATCCAGAAATCTCCCTCTAATTTGTTTCTGTCACAGCTAAACCACAAACGCCACTTGTACTTTTTGATGTGGTTTTTACACTTGTTCCATTTGTTAGAGAGTTATTGAAATGCCGCCTTTCTGCTGACTTCAAGGAAGAGAGTCCTCACTCTTTACAAGGTCAACTTTAATGTTTAAGGCACCTTTTAGTTCGATTGTGGACATGCAGAGATGTCCCGAGCTGATCGGTAGCATTCTGGATAGCAACAATGGACCCTTTTGGCTAAATAAAGTCTGAACATTGTCTGATTCTGTTTGTTAGCTCCAGGTATGCCAGCGATAAGAAACACTCTGCTGAGCTCTGTTACATCTCCTAATGCACATGTGTCAAACTCAAGGCCAGATGTGGCCCGCCATGTCATTTTATGTGGCCCGCGAGAGCTTAAAAGTTTTGAGTGTCTAAAAATAAATACCAAAAAATAAATTAAGAGCGTGCTTTGACCAAAAACTACATTTCCCACAATGCCTTTCGACTACGCTAGCCGCGGCAGTGTCCATGCCAACAAGTGGAATTGAGATATAAATAATGATCCCAAAATGTCCAGAAAGAGAAAAGTTGATGCAGACGGAAGACTGTTTCAAGAAAGATGGGAAGGCGAATACTTGTTTGTGCTTCAAGGAGAAAGACCGGTATGTCTTTTGTGTTACCGAGGCGTTATGTCGGTTGTCAAAGAGTACAATCTGCGTCGACATTTTGACACCAAACACGGAGCTAAGTACGCTAAAGCTAGCCTTCAAGAAAAGCAACAAATTGCCCAAGAATTAAAAGGCAAACTGCGGTCGCAGCCGAGTTTGTTCATGAAATCCACAGCCAAAAACGAGGCCGCGGTGAAAGCTAGCTTCATTGTGGCTGAAGAAATCGCCCACGCTTCCAAGTCTTTTTCAGAGGGAGCATTTTTGAAGCAGTGCATGCTGAAGGTCTGTGAGCAGGCGTGTCCCGACCAGTTACAGACTTTTAAAAATGTCAGTTTATCAAGAAACACCATCGCCGACCGAGTGAAGGAACTAGCAGAAAATCTTACAACACAGCTGGCCGAGGAGACACGCAGCTACACAGCTTTTCATTAGTGTTGATGAAAGCACAGATAACACGGACACAGCGCAGTTATCAATTTTTATTAGAGGCGTAAAGTCCGAGAATCCACTGTGTTCAAGGACAGGCAGCATCTCCTCATCAAAGACTAACCGAAAAACTTGACCAATATAGTTGTGAACTGAGTCAACCTTTATTTTGGTATTTTTAGTTGATTACATATTATTTATGTGTAGCTGCTGTTGTAATTATTTAATGTTTGCAGGTCTTATGTGTGTATGCAGACAAATTGTTGTCATCATACCATCAGTTGGATGCCAGGCTGTGTGCAGCCTTTTTTTGTAAAATGCTACATGTCATACATGTTCTTTGCAGCTCAGTTTTATCTTATTTTTCTTTATTCACTTGGACAGTTTGATCCTTCATTAATGGAGTTATGTGGGTTTTCATAAGCTGACAAAATTTAAAAGGATTTACACTACCGTTCAAAAGTTTGGGGTCACATTGAAATGTCCTTATTTTTGAAGGAAAAGCACTGTACTTTTCAATGAAGATAACTTTAAACTAGTCTTAACTTTGAAGAAATACACTCTATACATTGCTAATGTGGTAAATGACTATTCTAGCTGCAAATGTCTGGTTTTTGGTGCAATATGTACATAGGTGTATAGAGGCCCATTTCCAGCAACTATCACTCCAGTGTTCTAATGGTACAATGTGTTTGCTCATTGGCTCAGAAGGCTAATTGATGATTAGAAAACCCTTGTGCAATCATGTTCACACATCTGAAAACAGTTTAGGTCGTTACAGAAGCTACAAAACTGACCTTCCTTTGAGCAGATTGAGTTTCTGGAGCATCACATTTGTGGGGTCAATTAAACGCTCAAAATGGCCAGAAAAAGAGAACTTTCATCTGAAACTCGACAGTCTATTCTTGTCCTTAGAAATGAAGGCTATTCCATGCGAGACATTGCTAAGAAATTGAAGATTTCCTACAACGGTGTGTACTACTCCCTTCAGAGGACAGCACAAACAGGCTCTAACCAGAGTAGAAAAAGAAGTGGGAGGCCGCGTTGCACAACTGAGCAAGAAGATAAGTACATTAGAGTCTCTAGTTTGAGAAACAGACGCCTCACAGGTCCCCAACTGGCATCTTCATTAAATAGTACCCGCAAAACACCAGTGTCAGCATGTACAGTGAAGAGGCGGCTGCGGGATTCTGGGCTTCAGGGCAGAGTGGCAAAGAAAAGCCATATCTGAGACTGGCCAATAAAAGAAAAAGATTAAGATGGGCAAAAGAACACAGACATTGGACAGAGGAAGACTGGAAAAAGTGTTGTGGACGGATGAATCCAAGTTTGAGGTGTTTGGATCACAAAGAAGAACGTTTGTGAGACGCAGAACAAATGAAAAGATGCTGGAAGAATGCCTGACGCCATCTGTTAAGCATGGTGGAGGTAATATGATGGTCTGGGGTTGCTTTGGTGCTGGTAAGGTGGGAGATTTGTACAGGGTAAAAGGGATTCTGAATAAGGAAGGCTATCACTCCATTTTGCAACGCCATGCCATACCCAGTGGACAGCGCTTGATTGGAGCCAATTTCATCCTACAACAGGACAATGACCCTAAACACACCTCCAAATTGTGCAAGAACTATTTAGACCAGAAGCAGGCAGCTGGTATTCTATCGGTAATGGAGTGGCCAGCGCAGTCACCAGATCTGAACCCCATTGAGCTGTTGTGGGAGCAGCTTGACCGTATGGTACGCAAGAAGTGCCCATCCAACCAATCCAACTTGTGGGAGCTGCTTCTGGAAGCGTGGGGTGCAATTTCTCCAGATTACCTCAACAAATTAACAGCTAGAATGCCAAAGGTCTGCAATGCTGTAATTGCTGCAAATGGAGGATTCTTTGACGAAAGCAAAGTTTGATGTAAAAATCTTATTTCAAATACAAATCATTATTTCTAACCTTGTCAATGTCTTGACTTAATTTTCTATTAATATGGTGGTGAATAAGTGTGACTTTTCAGGAAAACACAAAATTGTTTGGGTGACCCCAAACTTTTGAACGGTAGTGTATGTTAGAGCAACAAGCAAAATATATGTTTTCTATGCAACTGTAATTGTCACTTGAATAAGTTATAATAAATAATGAGTTATTTAACATTAAGGAGTAGTTACATTTATTTTACATTACATTTGATTACATTTAGTTACATTTATAATTTACATCTGGCCCTTTGAGGACAGCCATTATGCTGATGTGGCCCTTGGTGAAAATGAGTTTGACACCACTGTTAATGCATAGTGTTGTGTGCATGTGAACCTGCTTTTAGTTTCATGCAAAGCTGAAAGAGCAGATTTAAACATGCAAGACAAGCGTTTAATCTCCAATAGGCATTTCTTGAGACTCTAAACCAACCAACATTCAAACATTTATAACTTAAACATATTACAATGAAAAAACTGATATTTACAGAATTCCTACTTTGACAATTTGAAATCCTGTTTTAAACTTTTTTTTTTTTTTAATCTTGGTTTCAGTTATATGAACTGTGAATGTGACTTGACCTCATAGCTGGGCATTAGGGTGAGATTGGGGTAATGATGTGATGTTCATGTTGGGTCTATTGAACTGGATCAGGATCTGGCTGTCTTACACATGCTAGCCTTTCCCAAAGCATCAGTGACTACATTTACATGTACATACTATTCCAATTTCTGACTAAGCTGTTTACATGGCTAATGAAAGTGAATATAATCGACTAATATTCCCATTTACATGCAGGCGTGCAAAATACGTTATTTATTAAGTTTACCAGCGGCGGTGGACTTGTTGGATCATGCAAACACAGCCTCCCTCTTTCATTCTTCAACCAGCTTCTTGAAACGGTTGGCTTAGCTGATATCCAAGTCTTTCATAATGTTTAAAAGTACCTGTGTGTCTCCTTCTTATCTGGTCTGCAACCTTGCAAACTGTTGGCTAGTTGGTTTGTGTACTGCAACCATAGCAACGCACAGAGCTGACCATAAGCCTAGGGTAAAAACTCAGATTGAGACGCTGTACACATTCCAAAGAATGCCTCTAAAACTACTACCTGAATCCCTTATGTCTTTATCAAAAGAACCCTATATTCGGAAAAAGGCCTTATTTGAAATATCCAACCAGAACATGCTGTTTACATTACCTGTATCCAATTCAGGACATGGTCATATTCGGAATAAATCAGTTTGACTTAAATGACAAAATAATTGGTTTTGGGTGGACTAGATTAACTGAAAAGTTCAATATATATACAGGATATTAGACACGGGAATAAGATAAATAAAATTAAGAAATAGCTGACAAAATTGAGGGAGAAACATTTTGACCAAAAGTAATGACCTTTCATCAACTAAAATTGGAGTTGTCAATGCTGGTATTAGGAGTGGTAGAAGTAAAACTAATAACTAAGCAATTAGCCCGTTCCAAACACTATATAGGATAGGAAGTATAGTCATTCTTAGATATTTTAATGCAGAAATATTACATATTACATTACATATTATATATTTAAGCTAAAAATGTAAAAAAAAATTTATAAGCATGGCACCACAGGAATGACCACAGCATCATAACTATAGGCCATCTTGCGATGGGGGTCACACCAGTGGTGATGTCAAATCGGGCCAGGGGCGTTAAGTGTTTTCATAAAGGGACAACTCAACCTCTCTGTTTTCCAAACTAAAATTGTGCTTGTTAGCCAATCAGAATCTCGAAAATAGCAACAACAGCAACAAATAACTTCCTCGGCTGCCTAAACCTTCAATTGTCTCAGCTTACATACAAACATGCATACGTGCAAACGAAGATTTCCAAAATCTCCACTTTGGCAAGAGTTTTTAGAAAGACTAATTTTTAGTTTTTCGAGGCGAATGCTTCGTTTGTAAACGAAGAGCACAAACAAAGGGAAATGTCTCAGTTTTTCAAAATAACCGTGTAAACATGGCCTTCTTGCCCCTCTTGTCAGCAACAAAGTGCTCAGTAGTAATCCCTGTCAAAGAGGTCACCAACATTGTCAGTAATCATCTTGAACCATCTCCATCTACACATATCTATTTTATGGGATTTCTTGCTCTGGATTAAAGTATTAAACAGATTAACTAACTGATATTACCTCTCTTAATGGGCTTTACGCCTACCTCGTATGGTCTGGGCTTTCTGACTTGTCAGTTTGATCCGAACCAAAATTACAGGTATGAACCTCACAGGACCACGGTCCGGACCAAACAGCCGAAATTTGATCCATCCAAAAGAGGTAGTCTTGGTCCGGATCAGACTGAATGACGGTCTGGCAAGTTTTGGAGAGTGAATGCATTTTTTGGATGGTTCATGCATCAATTGTATACAATGCAACAAAAACATGGACCTTGGTTTGGGCTTTTAGGTGTGAAAAGGCACAAAGATTACTATGCTATACTACTACTACTACTATACTAAAAACATTACAATGAAACTTTGAAAGCCCTAATCTTTTATCTATGGATCTACATTCCCTCCACACGCCTCTCTTTTCTGTTGTATTATTTAGCAAGTTAAACAATCAGAACAGTGCCCAAAGTATGTTGTAATCTTTTGGCGGTCTCCCAGAAAGAACTAGGTTTTTCTTTGTTTGTCTGGCAGTTGTTTGTTATTCTCCATGTGTGAGGGGAAAAAGTGAGTTGGTGTGCCCTCAGACGTGTTTGTGGGAGTGAAGCTTGATGACATAGTTGGTCTTCGGTCCCTCGGGAGGAAAGGGGGGGTTAAAACATTTATACACTATAGGTTTTTTGCCATCAAGCTTTGTCCTTTTATCAAAATAGAAATACCTTGTCATGTTTTAATATATATATATTCTACCGAAACAGTTTAAAAGATAATCTATCTGGGCTTGAAGTGATTCACAAGAAACAAGAGACAACACAAAGTCCAGGTTGAGACGTCTGTTAAGGGCTTGGGATTTGTCTCGAGAGACAAATATGGTAACAATAAAGCCTCTGTTTTTTTCTCACAACAAGGAGAAGGGAGCTATGCCATACATAATCTCTGGCTTTAACATAGGCTTATTGGACAGCACGGAAAGAGCAAACAATAGCTATATGTTCAGCGCAAAAATAGGTTTTCCCTCTAGCTGTACCCCACTGAGGTACTGTGTTTTTGGAGTCAGTTGGGGGAGAATTTAACATTGTTATCTAACTGTCTTTCACTTAGACTTTAATGATTTCCAAATGTTCCATCTGATTGCTATTGGCAACCTTTGCGTGTTTGGCGTTATGTGTTTGAAATGTGAGCGGGTCTTTGCTGGCACAAGGCTGTGGGGTAAAACACAAGGTCTGACCCTGTGGAAAAACCTGGCTATGGGCATTCTCATAGTATACATGACACTAATGGAAAAGAGCTGTTTGGCACCTCATTCAAACCTTAGCACTGTTTTGTGCCACTCTGACTTCATGTGAGATAGGTGTATACTTGTGTATCTGCAAGTTACACCCTGAATGTGCAGATACACTTTGAATATGCATATGTGGGTCATACAGATGGAGAACGTAAAAAAAAAGATCTCAGGATGTGGTGAAGCTTGTTAACCACCTGAAAGCTTGTGGCTGAAAAGGAAGTTCTATATCATGCAAGAGCAAATGTGAGATTCTGAAAACATCAGTGCATCATTGTTTAAGTCAGGTAGCCCAGACCTTCCCATATCACTGTTCATTACTGCTGACAGTGCAGTAGACAAAAACACTGACTGAGACCCAATATACTGAGCTTCAGTGTCCATACACCATGCTGCGTGTTGTAGTTGTGGCTGCTCTGATGTCTGTGACTAAAATGAGAGCACCTAGAGAGAGTTAAAGGGAGATAATACCCTGTCACTCTTTGCTAGTTATGCACCAATTTGAAATTTCATGGGTGATAAAGATAACTAATATTATCATAACTGATCACATTACTTATACAATTGCCAAAACAAGAAGCCGCCAGCCAAACCTTTTTCGTTTGACCTGTTTTTTTCCCATTGTATGCAAGATCTTTGAAATTAAGTTGTAGACTAGTTATAATAAGAAAGCCATTTTTTTTTACATACTATTATTCATCTTTTCTTCTCTAAAAAGAACACTGCACCCATTTAGCATTGCATTTCTATTGCATTGTCAATAAAATTGATGCAGCAGAACCAAAGATATCTTTTTGCATGCATCCTCTTCCTATCAAAATCTGGCACCTACATTAGCCTCAATGCAGATATCGACTGCCAACGGTTCTGTTGGAGATCCGTTTATAGTAGCAGCTGAGCAGCCTTGAAATTAGGTGGATACAGAGGTCTGAAAAACTCACTTCCTTCTAACTCCACAACACCAGATTTGTTTTTATTTTCAAACTTATAGTCTTCAGCCTTAACCAACACTGACTCAAGTGACATCACTTATCTTATCTTTATAGGATGCAGTGTGAATCACAATGGTCACGGAAAGGAGTCAGTCAAAAAATAAATTCTCAAAGTGTAAACCCTTTGACGTGATCTTTTTAAAACCCTTTTGCAACAGTGATTTGCTAATGTGTTACATTTTGTGAGACCAATCAGATACATCTGCTTCAACAGTTTTGATTATTTACTGAGATCTCTGTACAGTACTCTATGACATATAGAGAGTTGGACAACGTGATGTAGACCATGCTTTGCCCAGGATCTTGTCATATCTTTGAGGCTAGTGTCATATCTTTGAGACTAGTGAAGGCCATTGCTAGTAGTTACAGGCTTTACAAGGCAGAGTGCACTTAGAGTGTAAAGTCTGGTTCTTGTTCTCCTTAAGAACAGGAGATCAAATTTGACCATTTAAGGAATTTAAAAACTTGAAATTGCCTTAATAGAATTATAATTGGAATGCTGTGTGTCGATTACATGTTTTAAAGGTTAATTTGCTTATAAGGAGTTAGACTGAGATACGCTTCATTGTCCAGATGAACAAACTACATTATAGGACTAAAAAAGTGCATTTGCTAAATTATTCTGGTAATGTATAATTTGTTTGTAATTGTTGCTTTTCAGATTGGTGACTTACTTTACGTAAAAAACATGCACCTCATTAAATGTGAATTTAGTGTTAAATATTCTGATGAGACGACCATCACCAACACTACGCTTCAGTACAAAGTACATTTCTCAGAAAGACTAGCATTTTGTATTTGTTGTTCTATGTGTTGAAAATAAAATGGCTGACTGTTTTCTGGAGTAGATTATTACTGTACATTACTATTTCCAATACAAGAAAGAACTCATACATAAATAAGTCAATACCTTGTGAGACATGCCATTTGAATCCCTGCACATACTGTTACATCTAATCCATACAGTTGTCTTCTCTTCACTGCAGGGCCATTGTTTCGCAGCCCATGTGAGTTGCTGCCGGTAGGGGTGGGGCACCCTGTACAGGCCACATTAAGGAGCTTCACCGCCCTGTCGGGCTGTGCAAGCAGGGGCACCACGAGCCTCCCTCAGGAGGTCCACATCATCAACCTGAGGGGACATGTTCCAGAGGGACCAGACAACAGCCCAGCTGAAGTGAGTCATTCTTAGTAAAAGAAGTTAAACTTGAGTTATATTGTATACCAACATTATGAACTCTTCAAACTAAAAACAGTCAAGATTAGACTTTGAACTACAATAATACATAGTGAAGCACCAAACAATTCTCTAAACCCATATGTACTATCAGTGTAGGCAGAGAGTTGTGTGTTGTTTTTTCATCATTAACAATATAGACAAGTAAGAGATGATTTGTCTTCCATGTCATCTCATCTTCTAGGGACTTTATTGTTTAGCCTGATAAAGGGGGATGCATTTTATGTTTCAACCACCCTCGTTTGCTCAATTTTTAACCAGTGACTCTGAAAACGGTTGCCAGTCCTTTTCCCTTTTGCCTAGAGGAAGCTTCTTGGCCAAAGTTAGGTATTAAAGGCCCGGTCACAGTGAGTAGTACAGTTAAATTCATCCAAAAAATGGAGCCAAAACTAGAGGCTTGTTGCCGAAGGATTATCACATTGCTAGTTTGTAAACAATTCTATTTAATGATCTAGTGACTAACATCCTTGCAAGGCAGGAATATGCTTGTTTGTTCCTGGGTTCTTTGTATTTTTTGGACTGCACTGTTTACTCCCCATTGGAATTTTGTTAATCATTTCCATTTAAAAAACATTATTAACGGCATTAATAATTAACAGGACATTAAGTTTGCAGTGTTTATTCAAGGGACATATTTGCACCAAGGACTCCTGTCTCATAAGTGTCTAAAGACCATGCCTCTTGTCTTGAGCAGTTAATACTCTACATAAAGAAATGGTTTAACACAGCTTTCAAGCTATGATAGCCTTCTCCATTTTGGACTCTCCGGTTCTCCATTCCAAATTTGAGCGTCAAAATTCACCAAAGTTGAACTTGATGTGAACAAATTGCGCAAATGTACTAAGATTTAGGCAGATTCCTTGTATTTTAAAACCTACTTGGCAATAAACCTGGTTCTGATTCTGATGACCGGATGGGCCTCCTTTACCCTACCTTTGACTTTCTAGAGAGTGAAAAACAAGACAGTGCTTAGTCAGTCATTTAAATGTCTGTACAGAGGTGTTTTCCAACCACCACTTGTTTTTAACAAGACATTTTGAGTACGCTCATTCAAACTGTCAGCACATCTCCTGATAGTGTTCCATAAGTTGATGTCGGTTTTGAAACCACTCCCTGTCTTCAGGTATTATACAGAATGTCTCATGGCAGGTCTCCTCAAAGTTAGCCATAGTTTGAAGATGAATCACAGGCCCTTGGCCTTTAAAAACGCTTTATCTGGATTTTAAACTGTCCCACGTTCCCATCCCCCTCAGTCACAGCAGTGTGAAAAGCAGCATGCATTGACTTGCCATTGCAATTTTGCTGCTGATGTAGGCTTAAGCGTTTCTAAGGCCAAACATACAGAAACACAGTGTGTGTGAGTATGATGCATCAGCAGGTAAATACAGAAATGACTGGTTTCACTGCTGTGCTTTTTCTGGGGCTTTACTACATGAACTTAAATTATATATTTATGTGATCATAACAATGATAAGGATTTGTCTTGTGTTGTATGTTTACTCCACACAATGTATGGTTAAGGAGTTAAAGTAGTTACAGTTTCTTTTATTATTTGATTGTCATTATGTAGGGTTGAGCAGGAGTTTGTTTCAGCATTATCGCATTGGATGCATGTGCAAAAGACACATTGCAAAGAATGCAATGTAATAAGGCAAACTGGGTCCAACATGGTACAATATTGAAACCATTTTTTCCTATTATGGTCGCTGGTTTTGCATGCATACCATATGCACGTTTGCACATTGAAGAACCAGTCACCATTTATGGGGCAGATTGTTGAATTTAAATCCATACAGTAAGGATTTTCGACATACATGACGATATTTCTTTTGAACTGTTTTTAAACTAGTTTTAACAAGGACTCTTCAAAAATAAAACAATTTTAACCATATTTTTAATGCTCTTGAAGCTGTCACAGCCATTAAGCTTGGCTGTCAAAATCTTATTCTAATTTGCTCTCAAGAGACCCTTCTGTTGGTAGTGATGGACCAAATAATGGTTCAAGAACTGGTAAAAGTCTGGTGGTAAGTCTGATTATTTTGTCAAATGTAATATTTTTTTCTTCTACATAGTTTATTTATTTAAATTAACATTCATGAAATACATACATGAAATTAAACAAATTTGGACACTGGCCACCGGAAGTCTACATTTTTGTCTTTTGGCTCTGTACTGACATCTTAAAAATTGCCACATTTCCTTTACATTGTTATTTTCTTCTTTGTTATCAGCTGTATGGAATAATTAGTGGTGTAAATGACCACTCCTTGTATAACTGAAATAGATAGTCCATTAAAACCTTTAGTCTGGGGTCTGTGAAATCCATCTCTTCACGTCATTTTATCCAGCTGTTGGTAACCCATTACCTCCATGGTCAAGTAAGGACTTTTGCGGAGGAGGCAGAAATCCAGCTGTCTGTTACCCTGCCTACAGCCTTGGCTGCAGAAGGTCACTCCAGCTCTGGTAGAGATTAGGTGGCCTAGCGTTCCGTGAGTAAAGGTTTCTGCTTGTGATAAGATAAGATCCCCTCTCCCACTCTGGTCCTTGATTGCATTTCCATTTAGGTTGTGGGCACAGATTGGCCTGTTTGGACCCAAGCAGCCTCTTCCTAAGTGCTTAGCCTTCAACAAGACTGTGTTGGATGGCAAACAGTGCGTCAGACTGTTGTCTCACTGACATGGTCTGCCCCTGATCTTTCATCTTCGGAGGAGGCAATAATCCAGTGTAAAAAAGGATTACAGTTTGAAACTAAGGTGATCTGGAAATGCTTAACATCCTTGGCAACATTTGGGCAAGGGTGCTCTGAACTAAGAGGCTTTGAAAAAGGACCACAGTGCTCTTTATATTTATTCTTAACCATTGCAAATCTAAAGTGTTAAACCTATTCCTCATTTTCTGAAGCAAATTGAAAGCAGGTAGAGTTGGAAGTAAGGAGGTTTATCTCTTACAGTGGAAGGTTTATTGAACTTGCATTCTAAAAACAAACCATGAACTCCAAACAGTAACACCTTTAGGCTTAAAAGGTGTCTCTGAAATGTTTATAGCTTGCTCCTTTTTGATGGAAAATGGTCAGTTTGGATTTACAAAAGTTACAGTGGATTCCAACAGCGTCCCAGTTTCATGGGAAAACAAAACGCACACATAAACTTCTCAAACCACTTTAGCAGCGTAATCCATTTCTCTCTGTCCATCCGCATGCTCAGTTTGAGGTAATCACTCATATCTTAGCTAAAATGTGGCTGTGTATACAACTAGATTTGTTGCCACTGAGTATGTTGTCATTTTAGGCTTAGGTTGTGTATAGAAAAGTGAACCCAGGACCACAAACAATAACCTTTTTGGTGAATATAATGAATTCAAACTTTAAAGGTCCCATGGCATGAAAACGTCACTTTATATTTTTGAACACTAATATGAGTTCCCCCAGCCTGCCTATGGTCTCCCAGTGACTAGAAATGGTCCTGCTCTGCCTTTGAGAAAATGAAAGCTCAGATGGTACAATCTGAAATATTGTCCCTTATGAGGTCATAAAGGGCAAGGTTACCTCCTCTTTCTCTGCTTTGCCCACCCAGAGAATTTGGCCCACCCATGAGAGAGAGACATCATGGCTTTCAAACGAGCAAAGTAGCAGTTGGTCAAGGCCACACCCCCAGCCTCCAGCTTGCCCCCCTCTCTCCTTCTTACAGACTCAGAGTTACAGACTCAGAAATGGCACATACTAAGGAAAGCTCATTGTGGGACTGGCTCTAATGGAGGTTATTCTGCACCAAGGCTGAATTTTAGGAAAGAGACTTCAGATATGGTATTAGGGGACTACTAAGGTCTATATAAAAGAGACTTCAGATACAGTATTAGGGGACCACTAAAGTCTATTTAAAAGCATCCAAAGAGCACCCTGTCATGGGACCTTTAATGTTCAATTCACAAATGTTTATTTGCTGTTGATAACACTCTCATGTCTGTTTAGCACAAAGACCTGAAACGGGGAAACAGCTACACCAGCTCTGTCGAAAGGGAACAGCACCCTTTCAGCACCTCTAAAGCTCATTAAAAACTTTTTTTATCTATAAAAAAATGTGTGTAAATGACACATCGTGGTTTCACAATACCATACCATATCTGAAGTCTCTTGTCCTAAAATTCAGGGACCACATGGTATTTAGTGTAGAGGCATGAGAGTGATATGGACCCTCTCATCTAAGGCCTTGTTTAGACATCAGTTTTTTGGCATATCCAGATTGTAAATGGGCAGCAAAAGACCACATGAAATGTGATTTTTCCCAATTGGAGGTTGGTGGTTTGAAATGAGATTCCAATCAGATTTCTACAGATGCGTCTTATTCCAGACGCTCTGGCCACTCAAATTACATATTGTCTTTTGCGTCCCTCGCAACGCGACACACAACATCAAATTCAGAGTAATAAAGGTTATAAGCAGAATCCATGCTTAACACAAGAGTGCTATAAAAGACAACATGGAGGAGAACAACAGTCCAGGGACAGATGCCAAAATAAACTGTCTGTTTATCTGCGATTGTTTGGAGGGCAAAATGATGGCCCTATATTTCTCATGCTTCTACATTGGAAAGCTACGTCACCAGCGTAGCTATGTATTTACTGACAACTCTTGTTACCATAACAACCCATGCCAATAAGAGTACAGACAGTCTGTCTTGAAGATCTGAAATGAGAAACAATTGGAACGTAAATCCCAGCAAGAAAGCAAAAAGGGTATTTTCCAAAATGTTGTTCTCATTTGTCTGATATAGGAGTGTCCAAATTAATTTTACTGTCAGTAATGGGTCTTTTTCTGTGTTTGCTTGCACATGTGTATATGTTGCTTATTTTGCAATGTCAGCAAAGAGGTGCCTGGTCAGTTTGTGATTTTATAGACTTTCTCTGAGCTTCCCACCTCACCTCTACTGATGGGGGAGGAAATGGTGTCTGGGCCACATAACAGACTGTTTTGAACCATCTAGTACAAGAGGTGCCTGTGGCTAAGCTTTGGCTGTGCTGGACTGGCTGTCTGGGTTGAGGATCTGCTGGAGAACATGATGTGCCCTTAGTGACTCTTTACTAAGTAGCCGCTAAAGCCAAGCCTTGTACAGGTAGGGGAATAAATCTGCTATTGCACATGGTGTGTATGGACTGATGCGGAAAAAAGAGGATCCCATGGTTTATTTCAGACAGTTTTATACACGCACAGGCACACAGATATCATGCAGCTACGACGTGTGAGGCCTGCTTCATATCTCTTTCACATTCATGTGTGAAAGTTGCAGCTTGCAGTTTGACCATATTTTCAGTGAAGACATGTGAGCAATGAATTGTTTCCTGCCTGCACCAGTGAACCCATTCAGTATAGGTATTAACTAAGGGGTATGAACTGACAGAAGAAATGCACAGCTGGACCTGACTCAGAATACACACTTTGGCTCCTGGCCAGTCTACACACCAAAGCTGAGTTATTAAGTGCAACAGAACACCTCAGTAGTGACTGTGCATAGTGCTTCGTGTGGGATATACTCACATTCACGGGGCTTGCAGTCACCGTAGAATAACACCCCAGAAGGAGAAAATATGCTAATCATTCATTCAAGTAGCCTTAAGCTAGAAATACCCACAATAATATTTTGGATAGTATTCTAGTGATGTTCAAGCCATGTGCATAAATCTGCTGAGGTGAAAGTAGCAGTAGCAGTCTGTGCTTGATTCAAAGAAGTTTAAGGAAGAGCATGTTTTAGCTGCCTGGGGCTGCTTTTTGTCAGGGTTCTCAATAAGAGTGAAGCGTTTTGTGCTGCTGAGCGCCTCAATTTTTGTAGGAGCTCCCTCAAACTTCCAGTTTCAGACGCTGATGGTCTGATCTGGGCATCTTAACAAGAAAGGCAGTCTCTCGAATCGCGGCCTAAATTTAAGCTGAAATCATGAATAGGTCAAATTTTCTTTTATTGTTCTTAATGGATCACTAATAAAGTATGATCTTTAAAACCACTTGTATGTAATACAGGTGCTCCTGATTTAAAATATTGAGTAACAGCTATAGGCTCTTTGCAAACGTTCCGTCATAGAAATTAAATTAAATTAAAGTCAAATACTGATTCCCAACAACTAGTGTTGGGATTAACGCGTTCCAAAAGTAACGCAATTACAGTAGGCCTTGTCACTCCCCGATGTGAGGCGAATGCAGATTTGAGCCGCGCATGTCTCACCTTGCGACGAATGAAGATGTGAGTTACACATGCGTCACTTTGCAACAAGTAGCACACAAGATGCTAATGAGAGATTTCTGTAATGTCAACACAGTAAAAATGGACCTTCTTAACAAAGTTTGTTTACTGCTGGCTACAAGTTAGCAATCAAACACAACAAAGGCTGTCAGTTGAATGGCGTTTTGAGCTAACGTTAGCAGTCAAACAATCATAGATAGCTAAAATGTTTTTAAATGATTTCCATCTTCTGTTATTGTTTGTAATGAGAAGTTTATTATTTTATGGATTTCACAAAGCTTATTATGACACGTTATGCCGGACACCGTTTACATCTGGGCATGCACAACTCACATCTGCACTTAACCAGAGCCTGGTCAAGTGCAGATGTCAGAGGTCTGACCATAGGCAGATAAAGAAATGGACCATCAGATCCGGTTTCTCTGGACAGAGACCAGTGAAATCTATTAGATGCACTTTTCCGGTGATGGCTAGGCATTACTGTGCAGCCTCCAACGGAACTTGACAACGTAGATGTGACGTGAGCAACCTGTCTGAAAGTTGTAAGTCTTCTGGTAACTGTGCCAAGAGAAATCTCAATCATTCCCAATCAGCAGAGATGGAGAACTTAGGTATACAGTATGTTAGGAGTAACATAGGCACAGGCTAATTATTGCTAACTAAAATGCTAGTTAAAATTAGTAATTAAACCTAAACAGCTAATGTAAGTCAAAACTGTCTGCAAGCTTCTCCTGACAATACGGTGATTTGTCAACTATGTGACAGCAAGTCGCTTAGCTATGACACAATTGTTAGCCTATTTTGACAAAAACGTATGCTACGGAGCCATAACGTGAGATACAAGGTAAATGGAGCCTTTTATACATAAAAATGGCGCCAAGTGAGCTACGCTTTGTGGACACCCGCTTACCCCCTTGGGTCTGACTCGACTCTCATCGGGTATGACATGTTATGCCGTAAACCGTTTAAATCTGAGCATGCGCGACTCAAATCTACACGCAACTTACATCGGGGAGTGACAGGCCTAATGTATTTCTGTAACGCTGTAATAACACATTACTAATAACATTTCAATAATATTATACCAGTTACAATCTCAGGAACGCAAGTTACAATGCATTTTAACCTGAGATTTAGTGGTATTCTTTTTTATTTTTCATTTTTATTTCATAAAACATTTTTGCACAAAACATGTCTGCAAGTGTTATTTCCTGTTATGGAATTTGGTGGTTAAAATGACTGCAGAAACAAATACATTTGCAAGATGGACATTATATTTTCAGGAGTTTTTTTTTACGCTGCATTAATGCGAGGTGCTGTCCCTGTTCCTGTGGTCAGAGCCAGAACCAGAGACGGTAAGAGAGGTAACGGTATGTTAGAGTGGACAGCAGTTTGTCCAAGCATCTGACATAAATAAACACGTCAGGACTTAATGTTTAGGCTTGCTACATGTAAATATTAGCATTACATTTTATCAGAGGTGGAAAGTGTAACTATACCATACTTATGGTAGGCTACTTTTAATTAAGTATTTTCATTTTCTCCTACTGTATAGGCTACTTCTAGACTCAAGTAGGCTATTGTACGTTTTACTTCACTATTTATTTTAAAGCTTTAGTTACTTTGCTGATTCTGATTAATAATACAAAATATGAATACATTATGATGTATTTAAGTGGATAAGGATGAGACTTTGTTGATCTCGTGGTGAAATTTACTAGCTACCTGCCAAGTCATAGCCTACTTCCACTGTTATTTTGGTGAAAGTAACTCAAAAGTAGTGCAAAAGTAGCGTAAAGCATTACAATTCAGAAAGAGTAATATTGTAATATAACTAATTACTCTCAAATGACAGTAATCACTAATCTATAATGTATTACATTTTGGAAGTAACTTGCCCAACACTGCCAACAACTGGGCTCGAATGCAGTATTTAATTACCTGGTTACTGTTTGTAATGTCCACTAGTGAGCAAATGATTGCATCCTTATTATTGTAGTACTGAAACATAGCAGTAGGATAACAAATTTTATTTAAGTTTTAATCAATAAATTTAATGCAAAACCCTGATAAAGTCAGAAATTCCCATCATCATTTGGCATGGCTGTGTTTGTTGGTCAGTTAGTTGGTTGGTCCACCACTTACAGACTGAAATATCTCAAAAACTATTGGATGGATTTCCATGACATTTCGTACTGACTCTTGTGGTCCCCAAGATGATGTATCCTAATGACTATGGTGATCATCTGTCTTTTCCTCAAGTGTGACTTGCTCTTTTAAAGGTTGTTTTTTACTAACATGTCTTAACAACTGTTGGATGCATTTACACATGGCCCCTTCAGGATGAATTGCAACAACCTTGGTGATCCATTCACATTTTAACTAGTGCCATTATATGGTTAAAAATTAAGTTGTTCAGTACTTTAGTTGATGACCAAATACTTGAAAAAACATATGCCATTCCCATCAGCCTCCGCTGTAGCAAATGTTAGCAGTAAACATGGTTAACATAATACTTGCTTGAAATCAGCATTTTAGCATTGTTATTGTGAGCAGGTTAGCATGCCTACATAGCATTTAGCTAAAGTAGTAGTTAAAGAGAAATGTAATGTTTCAAGAATATCCTTGGTCCAGTTAGTTAAAGACAAACTTGTTAGTTTATTTTTATTTTTATTTTTAATTTTTCTCAGACAATGCCCACCATGGCTAATTTTAAACAAGTTTGTTTGGTCTTTTTTATCATACTCTAGATTTGTACTGAATGTTTCTTTTAGAGTGGGCCATTTGTTTCATAGATTCCTAACTCTCCTTTTTCATTAGATGACCAGTATGGACACTGGCTCACCTGGACAATAATTTATGTTTTTATTTCTAAAGTGTTATTCACATTTGTCTGAAGTAAAGAGTGATGATGTCCTCAGCTTCACTGGTCCTGATCAAAGTAACAGAAGCCCCTTTTCTCACTAAATACCCATGTGGACCTCTAAATGTAAGACTGCCAAGGTTGAGAGCCAGTATCCTGGAATAGGACTAGTAAAGTGACTGTTAGGAGTTGGCAAGACATGGTAAAGCCTGTAGTGCCAGGTTGGGGCTTTGTGTATCCGTGGGTAGTGATTTCCTCAAACAATGGTAGAATAATTTAAACAATTTAACAAAATTCACTTAGATTATTTAAAAAAAAAGATCTAATCTTCTAGAGCAAGAGAACAAATGAGAGTTACAGTCAAGAGTGGGCTGTGCTGTAGACTAGAATTTCATCCAAGCTTTAAACCCTCTGGGATTTTGAGGCAAAATGTCTTTTTGTCAGTTGACTATTAACCTGAAGGTGTTGGTGTTTTGCCACTTAAGCTCTACCAAAACAATGACCTCATCCTGAAGTGTTCTTTTCTGTTCCCCCAGCTTTTGTTCAGTGGTGTAGGTATCAAGTTTGAAAATTTTTCCATATGTTCCTTCTGTCACATGCTAAAGTGGCCTTTTGCACCCTGCTAACAAACCATCACCACATGTGTGTTAATGCAGGGCTCGGCATTATGGCAGACGCCAGTTCCCCAATTGCTGCAGTGAAGAGCAAAAATAAGCAACTCAAAACAAGAGGCCTGTCTGGGGATGCTGTTGGGTGATAGGGTAGAAAATAAACATAAGGGGCAGGTGATATCTCAAATCTGCCATGTTTCTCTAATCACTTTACCAAAGGAAAACATCACACACAGCCACTGGCTCTGAATTAGGGTGAGGTAGAGCAGATGATTGTTTTATCAGCTGGAATTCGCAGATATCACGACTGTGTGAATGACTACCTGGAGGATCTCACTGGTCACAAACAACTGGCGAGAGCACAGTGTCAGATAAGAGTAGAGCTCACACACAAGACAAACTGCACACACAAAGCGTGCAATATTTTTATTTAAACTTGATTTTGGGCATCTGTATGGCTTCACAATGCTATCCAATGTCATACAGTTATTGCTCAATAGGACTATTTTTTCTCCTGGGAGTTCTCCTGATGAACATCCAAAGTTACAGAGAAATGTAGGAAGTGCTCAAATCAAAATGACACTTAGTCGGGGCTCACAACATCAGCCCCACAGCTAATTAACTGCCTGTGTACCCATTGAAATTGAAGTGATATTACAAACCATTAGGCTATTTGTGCCTGCCAACACAGATATTACCAGTGAAATTAAAGTACCAATTGTCAGTTGGAACAATCACTGCAGAAATATAAATAAAACTTCATTTTGGAAATTTTGTTTTTCAAAAATAGATTTTATTTCCATACGACTTTATTCTAATCAGAGTGTCATCTTGGTCTGTCTTCCTGACCCCATCTCCACGCCTTGACGCTGTGTTATAGCATGTCCTGCCATTCTGCCGTTTCAGTCAAGGATTGCTATCCACAAGTCCAATCTCTCTTTGACGTCTTTCCAGGCTATTTTCTTTCAGTTTGACGTTGAGCTTAGTACAGACTGATTACCATCACACATCAGGGGAAAGGCTCCAGGTAGCATCCCTTCGCACTCAAATATGTGGGTGGCACTGATAAAAGCGGTCAACAGGTTTTGGTCCGGCTCCCCTTCCCTTTCGTACACCCTCAGTGATCCAGAAAAAACCAAGATCCAGACAGACAAGACACACGCACATACACACACATCAGATAACACAGTATGATTGGTCCCAGGCATTGTGCCTTTCTCCACTTAAAGCCATGACTTTTCAGTTCTTAGCCAGCCCTTTCTTTTCAACTTTTGCAATGTTCCAGGGTTTAACATGCAGAAGTTTATCTATCCAGTAAAGTGTTGTTTTTTGTTAATATCTTGGGTATGGAACTATCTTAAACCATGCTTTCTCCTATTTAAAATATGCAAACCAGACATTGTTATTCAGACATTGTTCAGTATGTCTCTGTTTTATGTCGTGGACTACATTGTGTTTTTTGATAATTATTTCCTGGCAGGGAGAGTGTGTTCATAGATTAGTTCTACTTTTTAGCTAATTAAAGGATGTTTTGCGTTTTCTCTGAATCAACAGGCAACATTAGGCGCTTTATCAGCTCTGTCAATAAAGGAAACAGCAAGGACATGCACTGATACTGAGCTTTGACTGCTGTTTACACTGTTAGGCGCAATATAGTAAGTATTGCATTACAATGGTGATTTGCAGTGTTTATGAAGCACTCTTTAAACTTAGTGTGATTTAGTTGGATTGAAAAGGCATAAAATTGCAACCACATGCCCAAGACAGGACAAATAAATCAAGCATTACAATTACATTGTCACAGGGGCATCAGTACATTCTAAATCTAACCATGTGGTTTTGTTATACAATAAAGGCTTATGTATGATTCATCATTTGGATTTTTTTGTTCCCGTTTGGTGCGTTTTGTTGTTGAAGCTGATTTAAAGCTTTAAGCTGTATTGTTTCTTTTTTAACATTTCAATTGTTTACACATGCTACCACCACTAATGTTATGCTCTCTGATGGGCCTTGCTTATCCTGCTACAGCTGTCGTCCCTTGTGTGGAGTGTAATTTCAGTAACGTGATAGGTCTAGACAAGCTTCCATCGGTGGCTGCTGGCAAATACGCCCATAACTGTAATGGACACTGGAACCCCAAATCCCTGTGCCAGCCTCCTGATAATCAATCAGGCGTGGCCTCTTGCTCCTGGCAGACCCTCTCTGCATGGTCCCATGAAGGTAGCTGCAAGAGGGACAACTCAGCGCCACCTGATCCTTGCAAACACTATTCGAGGCACTTTGATGCCTGGTGTTTCTGCACCTCTTCTCTCCACACCATGGCTGTGTGACAAGGTCTGTTGCTATGCTCACCAGTCTTACCAACCTCATGACGGCAACTCCCTGGGCAAAGATGCACACCAGCTGTTGTTGCTTACATTCTGCAACCCAGCCCTGGTTAGAACCGATACTTGGTATCATCAGTGTTTACTTGCTAAATCTTGAATAACAGCAGATAATAACCACAGTTTTCTCTTTTTCACCATCAGTTCCTCTTGGCACTTCCTCTCCTGAGTGCTGTGTTTATGCCTGTGTTTTCAGGTGACTCATGTCTTCTGGAAATGTTTCCGTCTGGGTTTAAAATTCCTTTTCTTTTACAACGCTCTACCTCACTCTTATTCTTCTTCTGATTCTCTCTTCCATTTCTTTAAGCCAGGACCTCAAAGCCAAGCCAGGTATGATTATATCTTGGTTGTTGTTATTCTCAGAGGACGATGCACATGCTTTTTACAGAGTCTGGACTAAGGGGGAAGCAAAAAGAAAGAAAGCAGCGAGTCTCTGAGTCTCTGATCTGTTTGTTTGGATTACCATCCAGTTTGCCTCATAAAATAACAGTTCAGTAATTTCTTCCATTTTCTTTTCTCAGAGGGACTTTTTAATGATTTGTGCAGCACTTTCATCGACCACATCACTAAACACTCGTTTGTGTTGCTCTCCTCTAGGGCTTACATCTGTGTAAGACTGATAATTAGGCTTTGTTGCTTCACGTTCACTCTGTCTATGCTGTCGGTGTCTCTTGGTAAATGGCTTTATGCAGCATCACAGTGACAAGTCCTTGAATGCAGAGTTGTGCCAGAAGATAAAAACACTTTACTGGAAATAAAAATCTCTCCTAAGGGAGACAGAGTCTAGCATGCAATTGGCCTTGAGAAGCATTGTGTGCATGTGTGAGAGCGATACAGAGCAATGCTTTTTAAATCTTGCCTGCTGACAAGATAATTATGAATTTTCGGACCAATATGCCAGGCTAATTTGGTAATTGTAAATTATTGTCTATGAATTAAACTGCAGGCATGCATTTGTGGTCTGCATAGCACTAAAGAAGATACTGTCAGCTTGTGGAGTTTTAAAGTTCATTGTTGACCTTGGAAACAGCAGCTGACAAAACAGTTTTACATGAAGGGTAATTTAGTAGCTGTTCTTGAGCTAATCAGCAGATTGACTTTGATCCGTTTTCTGAAAATTGTAGTTATGTAATATTTTAATGAGGGAAAATGGAAAAGTTTGTTTTTGAAAGTATACTTATTTGCTTCATTTCCAAGAGTTAAATGATTTATATGAAGCTAGACCCAACAACCTATTACCTTAGCTTAGCATGAAGACTGAAATCAGGGGGAAACAGCTAGCTTGGCTCTGTTCAAAAGTGACAAAACTGTTAAAAATCCTGGTTATTACCTGTTATAACTTGTTATATTTGACTAATAGCCAGTGGCTCCAGGGGTTTCTGCATGTTACTTCTCGACCCAACTGTGGCGACAAGATTAAAAAAATTAAAAGTTGAAAATTAAAGTTGTTCCAGAAAAATCAACTGTAGCCAAATAAAAATAAGACAATACGAAGCTTCCTGCTCTGAAAGGTGAAAGTGATGCGGAAGTGCCTTAAACCTGCATTCTATCTCATTTGCAGAATGGGGCAACTCCACTGGTTTTTAAAAATAAGTCAGTTTATAAAGTCAATGAGAACATGCCTCTTGGCTACTTTGGGTCAAATTAGAGGGTAAGAATACATATCGTTGAATGGTTTGGAGGACATGTTGAGATCTTTATCTTGACAATGTACATGGCCAAACCACATTCAAACAAATTATTCTTATGAATTTTTCATTGGTAAAATACACATAATAACAAACTGTGAACACATTTTTACAATCACCATCATCATAATTGCATTATTAGCTTCAATGGAAACTTAAAGGCTGTATTTATTGAGAAAAGCAAAGGGTCAGTATTTTAGTGAGCTGTGACTGATTAAGTTACGGTAGGGGTCGTTTTATCATATAATATGAATCCTTGTGGGTTGAATTAATGATTTACAGGCTTTTACTGCTGATACACAGAATGGGGCTAATATGATTAGTCTGGGAATACAGAGAGGAGGAAGTTTAAAGAAGATACGTCCCCATACCCTCTAGAGTATCACTTCTCATCAAAGCCAGAGAGAAGAATTGAGAAGTTTTAGTAACTCCGGAGTAATGTGATCTTTTAAGTAGTATTATTTAAAGTTAGCTTATCTGTAAAGATGTAGATGGAAAGCCAGATCTTTGCCTGACATGAGTTTGAGTACAGTGCGTGCTCAGACCATGAACTACCTGATTAGATTAGGTCCAAATGGTCCAGGCAAGTATAACACTCAAAACAAGAAAACAACAGTTTAGGTCCAAAACATCAAGTTTGTTTTCCCCTCTCACTACCAGACTGTGAAAATCTGTTTTAATGGCAGTCTGAGAACCAAAGGCATAGTTGCATGCTGTAGAGATGGTAACAGAGACCCGCCACTTACTTTTTTTCCTCCTTTGGTAACAAAGACTCCACTGTGTGAAAGTTCAGATCCCGCTGAGGCTACATATCAGCACTAAGCAAGTGCCTTTTTAGGGAGAACACAGCATGTAGTCTTTGGGAGTTATTCAGCAAAATGACTACGTAAACAACCACAAAGCCTGATAAAGAAAAACAATCTACAACATTATAGCACTGCAATTGCACCAGGATAGTAACGCTATATTTGTGGTTGTATATCAGTGAACATGAGAATAATTAAAGCTTTGACATTTGCAAAGTTTAGCTGTGTGAAATGGGATTATGTGACATGCTGTACATTTTCAATGTTTATGTGCTTATCCCTTCCTCAGTATTTTGACAGTATTTTCCACTGTGTTTTTCCTTCATGTTACTTTTTTTTTTTTACCAGGTGGAGCTGCATCTGAAGCCGATTCAGTCTTTGTTACGCCACCAGAAGCCACTGGTCTTTGTGCTCAACTCCCCCCAACCACTGATCTGGAAGATCAAGACAGAGAACCTGGCCCAGGGCATTAAGCATACCTTTCATGTGAGTCCAGCATTACTAAAAGCCTTTAAATCCTACTTCCTAAAACTGTGTATTCATTTCCTCACAGGCTAAACCGTACTCCCATTTCAGTAGCCTTCCTCTCTAAACAAAAGAAGTATGATAACCGTATATGCACGCAAATGTCATAGACACAAAGCATTAATCTCTGTATACATAATGTTTTATCAGTGCATACTTATTTAGCTACACCTGTACACTCTCCTCAGAAGTGTGCAGCTGAAATATTAACATGTCCTTTTGTATGATTGTCAGATAATTGTGTAACTAGTTTAAGATTAGTTTGAGTTTGATTCATATGAATGCTCTTTGATTCATATTAAATTATTCAGTATTTTTTTAAGTAAGTTTTATTTATTTATTTATATATTTTTTTCTATCATTATTTGACAAAACTCAAACTAGTATCCCTAACATCTTGCTGTAAAATGTATTTTTGTAAAAAGTTTGTAATGTGCTTTGTCAGCTTTATACTCACACTCAATAACCACAGGGCTGAATCCCCAACAGCCTTCCTCCCTCCTGTTAACAGTCTTGTTGATAGCTTGGCAGCTGTTCAGATCAGACAGGGCGTATCCGTATATCACAAAACCCTAACAACGGGGAATGTGTGGTAGCAAACACTACTAACCACTAAAACCATGCATAGTAAGAAATTGATTCCTCACGCTCTAATATCTGCTGAAATCCTAAATTATATTGGCTATTTTTTTGTAAATAATGATAATTTTAATAGTTGCATTTGGTGTCCAATCTGAGATTAAACTGATCCAGATGTGTCTTACTAAAAAAATGAGTCTTCATCACTAAATTTAACTGAGACTATGTAGCATTTGAGGAACAGCAGACACTGTTGCCATAAGTGTTAGTTACAGGATAATGGTACATTAAATTTGCCTTAATTTCCCAAGAACTTTTCTCTGAAATGCTAAAATGTAGTGTTACAGGAGCACTACTAGAGAATACTTATCAAACCAGCAAACTGACGCTCAGTTCCACAGCATCTACAGTGTTTAAAGTTTGCGAACAACAGCTAACATTAGCTACCTTAAGCTACTGGTCATACCAGGCCAAGGCTGTAGCAGTACAACTTTAATTAATAGTAATAGTGAGTATTGAATTGAGAAATAGTGTGTTTTATTGTCTACAGTATGAATTACATTTTTCATTTATAAGTTGTTTTGTTTTTTAAAAATGTACATTGTCTGTAAGCAATATCAAAATAGCTGAACAAAGTTAGGACCAGAGTACATATGAGGGAGGAAGAGAAGAGGTTTTGGTGAGGGAGATCTCAGTGTGGTTTGAGCCAGGTCCCCTGGAGAGCAAGCCTTTTTTTAGCAAAGGTACCAGGGGGCCTCGCTGGGAACCTTAATAAAGAATTTAAAAATGGACTGCTTTAGTACCCATGTTCATGTTCATGTTGTCACATGAGAAAAAAATAGCAAAATAAGACCGAGAAGTCTCAGCCCTGGCTTTGCTAAACTATATTGCGATGACAACCTTTGTGCTCGGAAGTTTTTCTGTGTTTTTGGCTTCCCAGAAGTAATCATTTTCAATTGTATGTTAACACCACATCATTCTCCAAGAAGGCATTATCAGGTACACAAAATTATTTCCATATGTGGTCTAGTGTTTTCTTGCTGACCTCTCAGACACAAAAAGTCCTGCCGTGAAAGCCAACGTGACACAGAGAAAAACATCCATGGATTGCAAAATCCTTGTGTTATGCACAGGCTCATCTGGACACGCATATATTTTATAAAGAACCTTGTGCTCCACTTAGATAATTCTCTTCATCCTAGCTCCTTGGACCTTTAGAGCAGTCAGAGTATTATAATGTTCTAGAACATATGAAACATTTTTAGGCTTATCTGAAAAGTGACTTCAGGTAGGGCTAGGCAATGTATTGATATTATATCGATAACAATATACTGTGTGAGGCTAGATATTTTCTTAAATTTGGGATATTATAATATCATAATATAATATGAGTGTTGTCTTCTCCTGGTTTTAACTCTTGTGTTGTCTTCCTTCGACCATAAACTTGTTGTCTTTTCGGGTCAAAATTTAAAAATTAAAATTAATTGGTGCTTTTTCTGATGTTTTTATCGTTTCATTTCATGTCTTTGATGCTTTTAAAAAAAAAAATCTTTTTTCATGGTGAATAAGCCCAATTTAAATGACATTATACTTAATTGTTTGAGTAAAACAAACAAACAGAAATGATGAATTTTTGCGATCAGAAGATGTTGACTGAATCACAGGAAGAGACTGTTTTAGAAACCGTTTTTTTTTTCAAATGCTATAAAATTGAATACAACACCCAAAATGTAAGGAAATTAGTTTTAACTGCAAATAATGTTGTATGGCTTCCAAACAACAAACATCCATGCATTCATGTTAATTTTGGGGCAATTTGGTTAAAAGAAACCCATGTTTCTAATATAAAAAACGTTGAAAACGAGTCCCATTTGACCCATGGACACAAGGGTTAAAGGCTACATTACTGTAAAGTGATGTAATTTTCAAAACTTACCAGACTGTTCTAGCTCATCTAGTATTTTCCTTTACCCTTTTAGTCATTATATCCACATTATTGATGATTATTTATCAAAAATCTCATTGTTTAAATATTTTGTGAAAGCACCAATTGTCAAACCTACAATATTTCCCCAAAATCGATATGGAGGTACTTGGTCAAAAATATATTGTGATATTTGATTTTCTCCATTTCGCCCAGCTCTAACTTCAAGCAGATATATTAGTGAATCATCACCTCTGCATTGAAAGTGATTACTTTTCATTAAAGATGGTTGCATAGTTAAAGGTGTTCTAACTTTCACTTATCTTGCATCCAAATAAATATTAATTTTAAGAAGCTTTGCAGAGAAATGTAGTTTCCGCCTTACAAGGAATCCTTTAACTCTTTTTTTCCTGTAGTAATGGAAATAAATGCTCTCATGTCAACTGTTTCATGCAGATGGATGTGCATCTGGCCTGCTTGAATTTTCCTAATCTGTGATAATGTGTGGTCAGTTAGATGGGTGTTTCTGTCAAGACCAGCAGGTCAGCATCACAGTAAATGTCTCCCCTTGTCAGTGGTGGCAGACATAAAACAGCTGACAACCATCATTAAAGCCTACAGTCCAGGCAGAGCTGTTGCTGTTTGTCTGGGCTAATGATGTTGGACATCAGTGCTTTTGCAGAGTGAGGAGTTTTCACTTCTTAATCTCTTATGAAAAGAGGCTGCATTGAATTGAACTTTTTTAAATGATAACAAACATTTCTGTATTGAAGGAATGTGTTTAATATATTGTACAGTAGGTACTCCTGCTCAGCTATTTATCTGACTGGAGCAAACATATTTTCTGAGACAAAACTGGTATGTCTGATACATGATGATTTTCAAGTGGGGCGAGGACAGAAAAAGGAATCTTAACAGAACAGGAAAGTAGCAGGCCCCTTGCAGGGTTGGCTGCAGCCAGACAAAGCTGAGCTAATGGCTTTTTTGGTGACCACATGGCCCTCTGCTGAATTAGGTGTTAATATGTGTTTGGGTGACAACACTGAGCCCTCTGGCAGTGCAAGCTGTTGGTATCTTATCCACCATCCTGACCATGCATGGCCATAACCCAGAGTGCCAGGTTCTCAGATATTCTCTACAGTAGTCTCTCATTGCCAGACCTTCCTTGATCTAGCTAGTCCACACAGCATTCTTGGATGGAAGAAAAACATGCTCTGGTTTATTGGCATTTCTTTAAACCAATCACAATCGTCTTGGGCGGCACTCAGCGCCTCTCCAAAATAGCCTCGGAAAAGAACTTGTTTTGGTGTGTTCGTTCAAAGGTTGTTTTAGATGTGCAACAGAAAACTCAGATTGGACAGATAGTCTAGCTAGCTGTCTGGATTTACCCTGCAGAGATCTGAGGAGCAGTTAGCCATAGTCCTCAGAAATCCACCGGAGTTTAAAACACAAAGAAGGCATAAGGTGACGTGCATCTGGCAAAAATGAGGGTCACGGAAATGAAAAAGTGACACCCCCTTAACATGCCACACAACTCTAATACCACACAACATTCTCTGTAACCAAACTTTTCCTTACTGTTAAGATTCAATCTTTTTATCAATGATAAATTGCAAGTGAATGTTCACTAAATCTAGGTTTATGCTCGCTGTACTGTGCACAAGGGTGCGCCAGGTAAAAAAATTATGTCATCACATATTTTGCATAGAGCGCAAAAGCTCTGCGGGTTGAAGCGGAGCTTGGTCATGCACATCAGAATTTTTGTTAGGTTCCTAGAGACATGACATGAATAGTGATAAAAGCACACAACTTGAATTAAGCAGTAAATTAAATTAAAGCAGTCTTCAATTATTTGTCTCAAAAATATTTTAACCATATGGTACTTCAGTACACAACATACACATATTACTCAACAATTAAGCACATTGACCATACAGTCCAGTAATATACTAGGTTTCAACCAAGTCTTTTTTTTAAATTAATTAAAATAGTGATACCCCTTTCCAAACTTGTGAAATGCTGAGTCTCTTACTACAGGCCTATGGACAGTGCTTTAAGATGCTGAAATCCAAGCTTCAACAGGCTTGCCGCACCTAGTTACAGTTGGTAAACTTTGATTGGACAATCGTTTAGGGGAGGGGTTTAGCAACTGGTCAATTAAATTAAAAACTTGCATTTGGCCACAAAAGTACATACGTACCAAGACCACAGATTCAAAAATCCTATTGTATTAGTGGCCCTGCCAATTCCCGCTCTTTCTGATCTGTGCCTTTCATGTGGAGAAGTTGCTTTGTTTAGCTCCCAGAGTAACAGAGTCAAGAGGAACTGATTTTGAGCTTAACACTTCAGAATAGAAACCCACAGCCAGACCTCCCTCACTCTATTTTGTCATTGGAGTGGCTGTTACCTGTGACAAATTGGACTGTAATTTGAGCCTGCCTGTCCTTGTTTCCGTGTCCCAGTGCTTTGGGCTCCGTGGACACTGATGGGCTGCCTGGAAAAGCTTCAAAGACATTGAGCATTATGTTGCTGTTGGCCACTGGACCCTGCCTCTAAGTCTGCACAATATTGGAAAAATCTGAATTTGCGATATTTTTCCCCCCTGCAATATATTGCAATATGAAAAAAGAAAAAGTAATTTTTAAAAGATTACATAAATAGCTCTATTTGGAAATAATAAACTAGAACTGCACGCAGTTACAACGGGGTCCAAGCCTCCCCGTGCAAGTCGTCCCCAGCGACCTGGGGAGCGCACGAAAGCGGAACCCAAAGCAAAGCGGAGGGGGGGGAGGAGAGAGAAATACGGAGAGGTGCTCGTAATAGTACGGATTAATAGCACAATGACCCCAAAAACTCTGGGCTTTCTACATCTACCTTGTTAATTTCAAGTAATTCACTTTAGTGGAAGTGGTTATTCCAGACGTTGGCCCATAGGCCACGCCCACTTGTACAAATCAACACCCCGCTCTAAGGGGCACCTCAGGAGTGGGCCAAGATGATATCCATAAAATTTTGTAAAAATCTGATTGGCGGTTCATGAGATATAAACTTTTTATATTTGTAGCTCCACCTAGTGGTCAATGTTCATGAAATTTCTTTCAGAGCCTCAGAGGGTCATGGCAGGGAATTCTAAAGTTTGGCTTTGACAGCATTTGTTTTGGCCGAGAAATGGCAAAGTCGTTTTTTTTTAAGAGTTAGCTACACAAATTTGTTTGCCCGTAATATGCGCAATTTTTATTCTATAAAAAATCTTTATACAACTTTGTGTCAGGTTGGTCTGGGGATGGTATGTGTCAAGTTTAGATTTTTCATGCATAGGGCGGAAATGGGCGTGAATCACGAGATTCAGTAGGATCCAGGGAACGTAGGATCCAGGGAACGCGTGGATATAAGGTTTTAAATTTGCGATGTACGGTTTGGGAGTTATAGGCCCAAACGTGTTTATTTCTGCTATAGCGCCACCTAGTGGTGGACGTGGGTGACTTTTTTGCGTCTGAGGTCTTTGCGGATTTTTGGACCAGTCCTGAAAATGGTACGTCGCCACCATGTATGGTTTAGGCTGCAGCGGCAGTTTTATGCGGAGAAGAATAATAATGGGGAAAAAAGCCCTATGAAAACAATAGGGTTCCACAGCCCTGCTGTGTGAACCGCGTGCACGCATCCTCGGTGCACGCATCCTCGGGCTTGGACCCCTAATTATTCTCGACTAGAAAAATAACTTTTCTAATGTGAACCATTCTTTGTTGAACTTTAAGGCTTTACAAACACCAAAGCAAGTAAGCACTATGACTAACGTTACTCTTCTGAAGTGATTTTGGAGGGAAATTAGGTAGAAATACGCTGGTTGACTAGCATGACACCATTGTATTTGTATAATAATCAATCCAGGTTAACATGAATGACAGTGACTGCATGTTGCTTCCACTAAATTGCAGGTTGTGGTCGACTAGCGGGGCCAGCTCGTTAGTTTGATAAATTGATCAGACCTGCGTGTCACGTGCACTAGAAACAAACTCTGTGTATCCAAGAACAATCAAATCAGTGTAAATTACGTTATATCAAACACAGACTTCTGTAGTAGATTGGTGTTACGTTTCCATCGTTGCGGCTCCAAACCGTAACGTTAGTTGGGACAGACGGACCCCTTGTTTCTTTATGCTAACTATATTAGCTTTAGTCTGGCTGGTAGCAGCTTTCTGCGGGGGGAAATGGCTGGGAAACGTGATTATGTTGCATTAATCAGGTGATTTAGTTTGTATTTGCAGCGAACATAAAACACTAACCGCTGTAGCTTCACTGACTATCCATCAAAACTATGACATCACTGTGTCAGCGGCAGCTGCTGCCTACGGTACTTTTCTACACACGGAGAGCCTTACTTCCCATAACAATAACCCCCGTCCGACTAACGTCACATACACACGTTGCCCACATGGCTACCGGTCTTAAAGGGGAAGGGTCGGACGGTAATAATCATGTTAAAGGAGAACGGTGAAAGTTAACTTTTCTATCAAGCAGCAAACAAGGATTAGCGTCAACATTGCAACGTCCTGCAATGTGACTATCGCGCATGCACACACTGCGATGTCGATGCTAAAACACAGTATCGTTCAGCCCTACCTGCCTCCTTTAAAATGCATGAGTCCAGAATCCATTTATTGTGAAAAACGCAAGGCAAGAATCATCACAGGTTTAAAATGACATAAATTGCCAAATTTTGTTTTACCAAGGGACACTAGGATTCCAAGTGAGGCACATGTGCAGAGTGCGTTGTGTTGACTTTTGGCCGTGTATATTTCTTTTTGATGAGCTGTGTTGCATCTCTGCTTGAAAGGCTTGATCAGGAACAAATGTTTTGTAACTCTGGATGGAACAACACTGTAAAGTTTTGCTGTTGGCTTGTGTTGTCTATTGTTTGTTTGCCAAGCTTTGCCTTTTCTGTGTTTCTTTCATTAGTTCAAGGCTCGTAGAAGAAGTACTTCCCTTAGTGTAATTGTTAATGGAAACAACGGGTAGCGCTAGCCACTATCGGTTTTATTTGGAGACAGGAATGGCAGAGGAATGCTCCCGATTGGCGATGAGACATATGGTATTGTTTTCTCCACAAAAGAGCTTGGCAGTTCACAGGAACACACACACACATTTGCAGTGTGTTTAGCTCCCCTTAGCTCATCAAGCGAGACAAGATCAAATCAGCCATAAACACATTTATCCCATTAATATCACCAAAGATGCTCATATCCTCTATCAACCCTTCCTGCACTTTCCAACCATCTTGTCTTTTTGCAACACCTCTTAATTTCTAAACAGCCTTTTGCGATTTCCCAGGCTCAGGGTGTTGCTCAGTGGAGGATTACAGCTCTATGATAATTGACCTCAAACATTTGGCATGCTTTCTCCTTTGTACTGCCCATATGGCTGTAATATGTTGATGCTAATAGGCAGAAAGAGTACTGTTAATAGTTTTGGGCCATGTAGAGTTCTGACAGATGTGCTTCTATCACAATAGATAATGAATAAAGGCATGCATTTGCCATTACAAACTCAAGTACTTGAGTTATTAGTATTACGAACATGAAAGTGCTGTATGAGTCTCAGTCCCCATGGTATGTTACTAACTTCTCCTCTACATTCTTTGTTTACCCTCAGCTGCCAAGTCTGAGGAATACCTCTTAAGTCGAGGTTAGAGCAAGTTTTCATGTATTTTACAGTAACTCATTATAAGGTTTTCACAGCTAACAAAATGTACATTCAGGACACCTTTTGGCAGTAATAGCATACGATTGCTTAATAAGTGATCAACTCTATTTTCATATAGTGAAGTTATGCTTTAGTTGGCAGTCGGTTGCCGCTTGTAGCTCAGAAGAACTCTGCTGTACTGTAGAACTCAGAGACACTGGTTGGATCTTTTTACTTAGTGTGTTTGTACATAAGCAACAAAAGTAACAGTATTAAGCACTATTATAGTATATTTTTATTTAAATAATTTTATTTTTATTTTATTGGTTTACAGATATCCAAATACTTAAATATAATATATAATTTAGGATTTAGGAGAGGTGTGAGTGGAATCCTCTGCCATGGAGTTCTGAACTAACTTCTAACTAGCATCAGATGTTTGTTTTTTTACACAGAACCATCTGAGAAGTTGTCATTGGAAACTGTTTGGAAAGGGCAGACACTTACAAAACAGACTTGACAGGTGATTGGATGAACTATCTGTCTATCAAACTCTTGCCAAAGCCAGTGAGGCTTTATCTCTTCTTTCAATGAAGAAATACGTTCCAGTTCAGCCGTAACTGATGCTTCTGCTAACCTTTTTAGGAACCACTATTGTTGTTTTGAACGGACTGTCACCTCTCAGTGTTGTTACACACACCTAAACCACGGCCGTGACTGCCAATAGCTCCTTACAGGACGCTGATCACTTGAAGCCTGATAAGATGGATTTTCACGTGATCTTGGGATATTGTGATAATACAGTTGCTGTGCAAAGTAAAGGTTTTAAGGCAAACACAGTTAAGTGCCAAAATGAGCGCCACAATTTTACCACGCATAATCAGCATAACTCAGCCTCTCCACCCACCTTGATGCAAAAACACTTATTTTGTGCCAGGAAACTATCCAACATTCATACAGGCAATAAAATTGAAAAAAAAACTAAAAACAAAACTGTGTTCGCCCTAGCTCTAGCACGGGTTTTGCCCCTGCAGGAAAATAAAGCCCTTAGTATTTTGGGTCTGTCAATAGAGCATGCAACAGTGGAGACAGAGAGAGAGAGAGAGAGAGAGAGTTTGTTAAAGCCCAGAGTGGGTCTCTCACTTCCCTATTTCAAATTCCTGAGGTTTTCAGTGCTCTGGAAGGCCTGGAGCTAATTTAGATTTCAGGCTTTCCCCTCTAATTCTTTGCGACTAATTACAGTCGTATTCCTGCAATTAAACTGATAAACTCTGCTGAGCTTGGCAAGGTAAGCGAAGAAACCCCAGCCCCTCCTTACTGGCTCAGGGCACCACCTCTTCGCCATCTTTCTTTCTGTTTCTTCTAGCCGTAGTAAACACACTAAAAATAAAATCAACCTGAATTCTTCGACAGAGTATGTCTCCTAGGCCCCAGTATTTACTGCCTCTGGTGACACTGCCAGGAACATCAAGAGGAGCATCCAGAGGTCAGACAGATGTTGCGCATGAGGGGATTTGAACAGCTATGTTTGAAAAACCTAAACACTCAAAAGGGATAATATTATATTATCATTGAAGCATGATTGCAATTTAGGGACAACTTCATAACATCATCAGAAAGAAGTGATCTTAGTATTCCTTTTGGTTTTAAATGGATTTAATGTTTTAATTGGGCCTGCCAGCACTGTCTCAGCTCATGCATACAGATAGGATACCTTGGGAGAAAGAAAAACAAGCATGGAAATAAAAGTGAGGTAGGCTGTCTAGACCGTGTGCTTGGACTTATTTTGGTTGTACAGTAGGTTTTTAAGCACATGTGAATGTTTATCTCTGTGAAATGAAGCATTCGGGCTGAGCTCCATTGAGTGCTAAAGGGGTGGTCCTTCCTCAATACAGCGAGGCCAGTTTCCCTGTCAAACGCAAATCAGCAATTCTGTGTCCTCCATAGTTTTAAAACTTCTCCAACCTTTATGTCTTTTTGTGTCAATTTAAATTTCACAGCTGGATTCAGCATGTCATCCAACTTTTTATAACGTTAGTATTCAGTAATGTAATGTTCATAACGTTATTGTCTGAATGTATTGAAAATGTGTTTTTATGCTAGCAGTTTCACACCTGACTACTAGCATAGCTTAAATGTTTGTGAGTATCTATGTCCTACTGGCGATCCTGTCCGTCAGTCTGTCTGTGTTGAGTATTTGTGTCTTCTCTGTTATTTCTTGTGACCATTTTTAAGCAGACCTCCACACATGTGATGACGCACTGCAGTGCCGCAGTACACTGTATAAACATTGAAAATCAGACACGTTATTGAGTTGAGGAACATGTGCAAAAAATAAGCAGAGTGTATTTGTAGAAGCTTTAAAATAACCGTTGGGATGAAGTGTGAAGGATGGGTTTCACTGTTGTTTAGAGAGCAAGTTTAATTTTGGAAAGGCTTATATTCAGTCTGCCTGCAGGTTTTTCATCTTCGCTTGATTTTATGTGCATATCGTTCTTAACAGAGAGGTCACAGAGGCCTGGATGTTGAATTGTTAAACTATAAAGTGAAATACAGAATATTTAATATATTTTTGTTTGACTTTAGTAAATATTCCAACTGAAAAAAATGCTGGACATCATAAGAAACAAATAGAAAACATGCAGTTCCTGTTTTTAGGCATCAACTGAACTAAAATAACAGCTTATCACAGCTCTTTTGGCCTATAACACTGTTTCCCGTCCTCAAGGTATCTGAGGGCTCAGAGGTCCACTTTCAGCCGGGAAACTTCTCCCTCTCCTGCCAGATCCAGAAGGAGACCCTTCCCCATGGCAACGAGCACCTCCTCAACTGGGCCCAGAAGAAGTACAGGGCAGTCACCTCTTTCTCTGAGCTCAGGATGACTCAAGACATCTACATCAAAGTCGGAGAAGGTGTGTACTAGATTCCCAAAATTTCCAACATAGCTGTAGGCCCCTAGACCTCCCCATTCCCCATCAGCTTCCATAACTTCACTTAGCTTTTGTGTTTGAACCCTGGCTAGAGGTTTACATGCACTACACTGGGAAAAGAATTTCCCTCCCTCAACCGGCATTCACCCTTTCACACTTTTTAACTGGCAACCTGTGGTAATTCTGAGCTGTGGCTCCTTACGGCCTTAAGAATTATTGGACCCCACCAATATACATAAAGTGCATGAACTATGTATTTGAGTATTTGGCTGAATTACAAAACAGTAAAATCGTTGCATGAATTATCATTCATCATTATCGTATTTCTACATTTTTAATGTACTGTATAGAGATGGTTTCTTTATTTGAGACTAATCTTTTTATTAGAGGGGTAACAAATAATTAATTAATCAATTATATCTCATTTTTCAAGCACAATGCTAAAAATTCCCTAGTTCCAGTTTTTCCAGATGAGGGTCTTCGGCTTCTATCTTATATCTTTGGGGAATGGAGATAGTAAATTGACTATTATTTGGTTCGGACAGTAACTCAGACAAAACAAGCAATTTGAAGATGGAAAATAGGAAATTGTCACGGACATATTGTGAAATTGTATCAATCAGTTGAATAAATGACAAAATAATCTGCAACATAGCAAGACCTTTTGTGTGGCACATTTTGGTGCATGGCTACTATCTGTAGATAGACTCTTTTTTATGAACAGATAGATTACAATAATTACACCACAGGTTTCTGTATAGGTAATGTTTTGTCTGTCTTCTTCTTGACTGCCTTTGCAGGAGCAATGCTACTACAAATAGAGAAGTTATAGAAACAAAAGACTAAGTGCCAGGATAGTGGTAAGATTTCACATTTTTTCCATAAGGAAGGAGAGGGGGGAGTGTGTCTGAAGTGAGGAAGCACTGCGGACTTCTCACGGGAGGCTTTGATTGATCTTCATCCATGTTTGAGCCGTGGACATTCGATTGTTCATTCTCGACTGGCCGGTCCATACAGTGAACAGACAGCACGTCGGACGTCATAATGTATCAGCTCTGAGCCAGAAGAAATTTTTTTAATGAGCATCTTGCACAACATGGAAATAAAACACGGCTCCTGTCTAGAGAGAAATAACGGCTCCTCTACTGTTGGTGATAAGTTTTCTCTCTATGATGTTTGTTGCCGTGGAGAGCGGAGTGGTTCCCCAGCCTGCAAGCGTTTGGCTTGTGTCATTAAAAGCTGTGGTTTGGAAAAAGCCCAGAGTGCCATGATGTTTACTTCAAGCAAAGAACTGTAGATTTCCACTCTTTCACATCGTTATTAGTGATTCACAGATTCTCCCTTTGCCTCCTAACCAGGCCAGTACTCAAGGCCTCCCCTCAGCTCTTTCAAATGCCACAAGGGTTCCGGAAAAGAAAGTGCCAACCTTCAGTTTACACTTTGTCTGAGGCTCTGTTTGCCAAATAAGGAAGCAGCTGCCTTGTGTTTTCTCTGAGTGCTGAGAAGGGGGGGGGACTTTTCACATTCTAAAAGTACTTTTTTAGCTGTTAAAATTTTTTTGAACAGTTGTGAAAATGGAGGGGAAAACACTAGATGCTTTGGTAAATGGATTTATTAATGCTATTGTCCTGTTATTGTAGAGGAATCCTGTTAGAAATCATTGTTTAGTTTTCCCACGTTAAAACCAAAAGACAAATTTCCCTGTTGATAAAAAAGACAGGTCATGCCAACCAGAGCACACCCGACCTCTTCCAACACAGGGCTTGGCTTAGTTAGTGCTGAGACAATGGGAATACCAGCTGCAGGTCTGTGTAGTAAAGGGAGCAGGGAGACTGTCCCTCAGCTGGAACGGCTGGGTCAAAGCAAACATCCACTCTACTGAAGTCTCGGTGAACAGGACATTGAATTCCTCCCCGAAGCAGGGGGTGCTGTTCTCTAGCTGGCCTCTAGCTCAGACCTCCCCATGGTGGAGGGGTCACAAAAAGCTGTGTTATTCCTTTGGGGAATCAGAATAGCCTCATGGCACCCCCAACCAGTAACATAAACATATCTCCACTTTCAGATCCACTGTTTTCTGACACTTGCAAGATTGATACCAAGTTCTTGTCTCTAAACTACCTGGGTGGCTACGTGGAGCCACAGACATCAAAGGGTTGTGTCCTGTTTGGAACCGACAAAGACCAAGAAGTCCACATCATTGAGCTCCAAGCCCCTAACTCCAGCAGGTGAGCAGCCGAAGCCAAGAAAACATGTTGTCATAGTTTATTTTTGAGGTCAAGATGCTTTCGCAAGTCTTTGTAGAGTAGGTTTTGGATGGAAAGTCACATGAAGGAGGGTGGGGGGTTGCTGTTCACTTAGTGGTGTTTTTTTTTTAGAAAGATATTTCAAATCTGGGTATTAAAGTATAGGTTGCCAGGTAATCTCCTCACTCCCCCTGTGGACTGATTATTCTGTTCTCTGAAATGACCACAATCTGGGAATGTATTTGGAAGTGCGCTGTATCTCACTTCAGTGCTATCTGGTCTGTAGTGCATATGTCTGCTTTTTTCTGGGAAAGTATCCAGCTTTTTAATTAGCTGGCCAAACACAGAAGGCGTGATACCACAATGTAGACCTAACTATTCAAAATTATTTTTCTCTGCCTCCGTCTCTGTAGTGCTTTTCAGGTGGATGTCATAGTGGATCTACGGCCTCTGGGGGACGATGCCCTGCTGCATCGTGACATAGTCTTGCTGCTCAAGTGTGCCAAGTCTGTCAACTGGGTCATCAAGGCCCACAGTGTGATTGGCAAGCTGAATGTAGTGGTAAGTTATCAGCATGACAATAGACAAACGCTTCCCATTCAGAAGCATCTTTTTTTCGTTTAAAGACTTCACCACTTATATAGCTTTATCACACATTGCAGTGGCTTACAAGTCATGTTGCAGACAGAAATGTCACTACTTTTCACCATTGACCAGAGAATTTGTCACACCAGAATGTGTGTTGAATTGGTGTCTGGTCTACGCTGCAGGAAAGTGTGGGGATAACAGGTTAGGAAGAACTGTGAAATTTCATTGTGGCAGCTCCAGGGATTGTCATCACATTCAGAGTGGTGGGGTATCACATATTTTCAGAGCCAATATAGTATAGTACTTCAGCTGCACATGGAGCCTAAGCTGCTTCCCATCAGTCACAATGTGAGTTACAAGCAGCGCTTGCTTTAGGCACCTTTTTTAAGCTGGAAGCTGTTAGGACCTCCCTGCCTCACACATTAGACAAACACTGGCTAATTACGGCAATATTTCAGAATGCCCTTGACTTAACAATATTGTTTTATACATATCAACACTGAATACGAGTACACACTTTTGATATTAAATCTTCATTAGTGTTACTCAAGTCTCTCAGGATCCTTAGCAACTATAAGAGTATGATACCTGTGTATACTTTAGAAGAATTGTTTGACTGTAGATCATGTTGATGGGTAGTTGGCAGTTGTCCAACCACCGTAATTGCTCCAGGAGTGGAATTTTAAACCTAGTCTTTCTCTAGAGTGAAAAACAATCAGTGCAATAAAACTTATTTTTAATGCACTGAGTGTAAAATATTTCATATGTCTGGTGACTTTTGGTAATTACAGTTATGATGGACTCTCATCAGTTTGCTGTTGCTAGCCCTGGACATATTTCAGTGGAGGTGTGCAAGGGGTTCTGTTTCCTCACTGTGAAATGCTGATACTCCTATAGGGCTGCTGCAGCCATGACACTGCGCTTTTGCAAGCTGCAGTGTGTTTGTACAGCTGCCTGCCCACTGCTGTACAGTAAGTCAGTCAGGTTATGTGAGTGTGATGCCAGGTCAAAGCCTGTGGTACTTACATCAGCACAAATGGATAGTAATGCCTCTGGTGGTGGTTACCAACAGATTTGTGTTTGTTATACCAACTTTATATTTTGACCTTGTACACAGTAAAGCAATTTTGGTCAGTAATGTAGATCTTTTCGCTCTGTGGATGGAAATGTCGGTCTGTCAGTCAATCTGTCCACCACAAGGGTCCAGACCGAAATATCTCAACAACTACCAAATGGATTAGTGTAACATTTTGTACAGGTAGGCATTTTTGGATTTGGTCAAAGGGAGAGACTGCCATGAAATTTGGTATGCACGCCAAATGAACTAGAATGAAATAGTGACACATGCCAGTCACAAGTTTTCATCGCACAGGATGAAATCTCAGAATTGTTTTTAAAAAACCCAAATATATTTAGTTTACAATAATGTTAAACAGAGAAAATTAAAACGTTTGAGGACCTGGAAACATAATTTGTTTGACATTTTAACTTGAATTAGTTTAAGGTTAAGTAACAATTGTCAATTATTAAAAAAGTCTAATTTGTCCAATGACTAATCAACTGTCTACAATCTATCAAATCTGGAAATGATGGTTGTGTTTTAACAATATTTACATGTACATGTATGTAACGTAAAACCTATTTAAATCCAATTACATTAATGGCATCAGTGGTTGTACAGTGCAACATGCTGGGAGTAGATTCCATAGCAGGGTTCAGCTCAGCTTTTTCAACATTTACTACATGTACATGTTCTCAAGTAACCAAAAAGCATGGTAAATGTGTGTTTAAATGGTTAGCTTTGAGTTTCGCCACTGGTTTGTAGCTGCCCCACATTATAACCAATGTTCAACCACAAAGGGATGGTCAGTCTAAACAAAAAGAAAGTTTTTGTTCCCAAATAGCTGACACACAGGATGCTGTGCTTGTGCAACCAGTGTTTGGGAGAGTGTCAACTATTTATATGATATGATAGCCTCGTAAAACCGAGGCCTTGCGTCTGTCAGAAAGCAGGTTCTCCTTAGCGTTGCTCAAGAGACTTGAATGTGTGGGAAATGGCTATGAAAACAAATTAGTACTCCCTCACACTGAGAGGGTATGCAGCAGGGCAGGACAGATTTTAGGAGCCAACATTTTTTTTCTCAGCATTGATTGAGCGATGACACGCCTATTACCCTTACACTCATATACATGATTCACACTTGACACAGAATGAGAGCAGGACTGTACATGAAGTTGAATGTCTTTGTTAAGACTTGAAAAGTAAATTATGTCTTTTGTTTATGAAGATCTGAAGGGAGCTTCCCTAAATATATGGTATTCCTAAATAAAAATTAAATGTGTTCTTTTTGAAGGAAAACATACACTAAGGCAAGATAAATGACACCTCTGCTTTCTTTTCCGCAGGCCTCTGACACTGTGAGTGTTAGTTCAAGTACGGAGAGACTGATGCAAGTGTCAAAATCCCCCAAGCAGCACTTGCCATCAGGGTCACAAGCCTTGATCAAGTGGGCAGAGGAGCATGGCTACAGTCCAGTCACGTCTTATACCAACACTCCTGTGGCTAACCACTTCAATATCAGACTTAGAGAGCCAGGTAAACTAAAGAAACATCATCTGAATTGAATTTTATTTAAGCAGAAATAGAAACAGTGTGTTCAGTTAAATTATAGCTCAAATACTATGCACAAGACATACATTTTAGCAGCTGCTACAATTTTTTTATGACTAATATTGCACATTTCACAGAAACTAGCGTGAAATTGCAAACTGGGTTTATATTTGTGGTCATGTGTAATTTCCCTGCCTGTAAAATCAGCCTCATGAGATTCTCACAATGTGTGACTTCCAGATGTGGTGGATCCTCTGGAGAGCATGTTACCCCCAGAGCTCTCCATCCTGCTTGACTCCAGTCCTCATCTAAAAGCTGGAGCTAATTCACGACGCTCTGGTTCGCCCTTTCCCTTCCCTCCACCTATCTCTGACACCCTGCCCTACCTGCCCTCCTCCCTCGACAACCGGCCCTGGGACAACGGACAGCCCGAGGAGCATCAAGGTGTTTTTAGTGTTGGCCTCAGTGTGCAGTGTGAGGACAAGAGGATGGTAGTCAGCATCGATAAAGAAAGCCTGCAAGTGAGTGGACTGCACGATTTTATAGATCATGGATCTCGCCTAGAAACATATACAGTAGGTCTACAACTAGTTTATATCTACAACGTTCTATTTCCAGGATTGTTCAGGTTTCCACCGGATGTCTTTCATTTCGGCTGAATGTCTCTTACACGCTTTCTTTGTGTTGGCACTTTAAACTCCGGGTGGATTTATGTTAAATCTGAGTTTTCTGTTGCACGACTAAATAAAACTTTGAATGTACACATGTTCCACCCAAACAAGTTCCTTCCCAAGGCTATTTTGCAGAGGTACTGTTGCTCCGTGCGGGAACCCAAGATGATTGTGACTGGTTTAAATAAATGCCAATAAATCAGAGCACATTGTTCTGCCATCCAGGAATGCTGCGTGGACTCTGCAGCACTGTGAAGGAAGGTCTGGCAATGCAAGACAACTAATACTTATTTAGATAGTTTGGTTTCATTTTACTGCAGCATAGTGCAACAAGTATAAATATACACAACATGGGGCGCATGGGTAGCTCACCTGGTTGAGTAGGCACCCCATGTACTGCGGCTCATTCCTTGCTGCAGCGGCCGCAGGTTTGTTTACCACCATGACTGAATGTCAGTCTCCTTCTCTTTCCTCTTTCATAACTATCAAATAAAGGCCTAAAATGGTAAAAAAAAAAAATCAGCTTAAAAAAAATATGTTCACAACATAAAAATGCAGAAAACCAAAATCAGAAACACTGACAAATCATTTCTAAATAGCATGTCACATAAAGTGCAATACATACCAACATTTTTTTTATCAAATATTTGTTTTACTTAAAATGATCTATTTTTTTTTCATTTCATAGTAAGAAAACTGAGAAGGCCAAGAAGATTAAGGCATATCTAGGACTGATCAGTAAATTATAAGTAGCTGAGGAATGTTCCCCTCAAATGTTAAATAGACAGATGGAAGAACTCACATTCAATGCTTGCTAATACTTGAAAACATATTAAATTTTTTAGACTTTATCCTGTGTCATTGATGATTTCAAATGCGATTTAAGTCGCAGATCTGAAAATTGTTTCACTGGCGGATCAATCAGATTTTGCTTTTGCATATTAAAGTTTTAAATGTACTGTATATATATATATATATATATATATATATATATATATATATATATATATATGCAACTCTTGCAACACAGACTTAAGGTGACAAACTGTGACGAGAAGAACAGAAAACAACAAACATGGAGGGAGGACACACAAATAGAATAGCAGTGTCAGGACCAATTAGACGGCGTAGTTGTAGTAGTTCATGCAGGGCATACAGTAGCAGGATGTAGGAGGGCACAGCAGGGCATAGCAGGACATAGCAGGGTGTAGCAGGGCAATGCAGAGTGCAGCAGGGCATAGCAATGCGCGGAGCCGGACCACAGCGGCAGCTGAAACATGATTTAGGTGCCACCCTAATCCAAGGAAAACTGCTGTTAGTAAAGAGCATTTTTGGGACAAGGAGCTCTGTGTGTCAAAGGAAGTGCCCCGGCAGTCTAAAACTATACAAAAACTATAACAGCATAATTAAGAGGAGAGTTTTAAGTTTACTCATAAATGTGGTGACGGTGTCTGCCTCCCGAACCCAGACCGGAAGCTGATTCCAAAGGAGAGGAGCCTGACAGCTGAAGGCTCTGGCTCCCATGTTACTTTTAGAGACTCTAGGAACCACAATGAACTCTAAGGTACTCTCTAAGGACAATAAGGTACTATGAGATCTTCAATATATGATGGTGGTTGACCATTTAAAGCTTTTTAGGTCAGGAGAAGGATTTTAAATTCAGTCCTGGATTTTACAGGAAGCCAATGCAGAGAAGTTAATACAGGAGAAATATAATGTCTTTTCTTAGTTCTTGTCAGAACACGCGCTGCAGCATTCTGGATCAGCTGGAGAGTCTTAAGGGACTTATTTGAGCATCCTGATAATAAAGAATTACAGTAGTCCAGCCTGAAAGTAATAAATGCATGGACTAGTTTTTCAGCATTGTTTTGAGACAGGATGTGCCTAATTTTGGCAATGATATGAAGGTGAAAAAAGGCTGTTCTTGAGAATTGTTTTAAATGGGCATTAAAGAATAAATCCTGATCAAAAATAACTCCTAGATTTCTGACAGTAGTGCTGGAGGCCAGGGCAATGCCATCCTGAGTAGCTACTGTATATTTTTAGAAAATGAGGTTTGGAGGTGTTTAGGACCCACAACAATAACCTCATTATGGCACTGTATTATAATGTACCTCAGTGGTCACTGTGATAATCAAATCAAAGTGGCCCCTACTCTTCATCATTTACCTGCTTCCCCTCGGCAATATCTTCCGCAAATTTAACATTCACTTCCACTGTTACGCCGATGACACCCAGCTCTACCTCTCCACCAAACCCTCGTCCACTCTCCCGCCCACCTCCCTTACAGATTGCATCTCTGAAATAAAATCCTGGCTCACCCAAAACTTCCTCAAATTAAACAGTAACAAAACCGAGGTTCTCCTCATCGGCACCAAAACCACTCTTTCCAAAACAGACAGTTTTTCTCTCACAATTGACAACTGCTCCGTCTCACCCTCCTCCAAGGTTAAGAGTCTGGGTGTCATCCTTGACAGCACATTATCCTTTCAACCCCATATCAATAACATTACCCGGTCTGCCTACTTCCACCTACGTAACATCAATCACCTCCGCCCCTCCCTTACCCCCCACACTGCTGCAATCCTTGTCCACAGTCTCGTCACTTCCCGTCTCGATTTTTGCAACTCTCTCCTCTTCGGTCTCGCTCACAAATCCCTCCATAAACTTCAGTTGGTCCAGAATTCAGCTGCGCGCATCATAACTCGAACCCCCTCCATCCACCGCATCACTCCTGTCCTCCAACAGCTCCACTGGCTCCCGGTCCAGTTCCGTATCAAATTCAAAGTCATCCTTTTAGCATTCAAGGCCATTCACAACCTCACCCCCCCATATTTGTCTGATCTCCTCCAGCGTCCCACTCCCTCCCGCTCCCTCAGATCCTCTTCCTCCATAAACCTCTCTGTCCCCTTCGCCCATCTCACCACCATGGGGGGCAGAGCATTCAGCCGCTCTGCTCCTCATCTCTGGAACTCATTACCCCCCCAACTCAGAAACATTGATTCATTCCCCCATTTCAAGTCTCAACTAAAAACACATCTGTTTAAAACTGCTTATTCCACCTAAATGTCTATTGCTCTGCCTTTTCTGTTGTTTTACTGTATAGTATCTCTTTTGCTGTTGTATAGTATTTGTTTTGTTTTGTTGTATAGTATCTATTTTGCTGTTGTATAGTATTTGTTTTGTTGTATAGTATTTGTTTAGCTGTTGTATAGTATTTGTTTTGTTTTGTTGTATAGTATCTGTTTTGCTGTAATTTATGAATTCCCTGTGCGGCGTCCTTGAGTGCCAAGAAAGGCGTCTTTAAATAAAATGTATTATTATTATTATTATTATTATAATGACAGCAAATTAAAGAAACTGTCTATTTACACAAAGGTCAATAATATGTGGGCCTTCATCTGTAGAGCTCAGTTTTGCCTGCTGATAAAGATGACCTGATTAAAGTAAGTATCAGATCTACAAAAGTAAAATAAGAAAGACATTCTGGCAAGTAAAATAATAAAAGTTGCTATTGTTCTATTACTGTTTATGTAAATGCCAGCGTCCCTTTTTATACACAGGCTTACATTGAAGCAAGCAGACATTTCCCAATATTTGGCGTCTGAACACGGGGACTGCGTAGTCAGCCCACATCACAGAATGGAAACTGGCATAGACTGTAATTAGGAGAAGCTGGGGCTGGAGCTAGACCACCTTGTGGGATTTGTTTATTCCTGGGAACCCAAGTTCTCACACAACCGCTTTTTTTTTTTTTTCAAATTCTGAAAATAAGATAATAAAGGAAAAGTTTTGTTTTATCTTTATCCAATGTTGCCATTTTTTTATGTTTCCTCAGGCAAATGGGTTTGCTCATGCCAACCTCACGCTGCAAGACCCAGCTTGCAAAGCAACAGTTAATGCCACCCACTACACACTGGAAACTCCACTGACTGGCTGTCTGACCACTGTATATCCCATGCAGGGTAGCCCAATGGCCCTCCACATCAACTCTGTGAGTACTACACATATTATTACACCTATTGTTACATTTTAGCTTAAAAAAGTCATGACAATAAGGCTGGTTTAGCGGAACCATGAAAAATGGCCTAGTTTATAATTTAAATACAAATAAAGTTAAACTGAAATCAGCATCTTTGGTGTTTGTTTTGACGGAAATGAAGAAATTTAAGTTTTATGTCTTTTACTGCAGTTTTAGCACACACTACATTGGTGTTACTGTTCTCCAGGGGGTGTAAATCTTTGGTGTGTAATTAGATTGGGGATATATTTGTGTGGGTGGGCACCAAAATTAATATCTAATATAACTTAAATTCCAACAGTGACAACTAGCTGGGGTGCCACCATGTTCACCTTTGCTTAAGTACGCTAACTAGGCTAAGTAGGTGTAAACCTTTTTCTCAGTGAAAGTTAGTTAGCACAGCCAACCACCTTCCATTTTGTGAATGGAATACAAACAACCTAATTGCAGATGGTACATCACCCATGCTATGTGGGCTTGTTGAAAAAGAAGGAAAAAATGACAGTCACGGAAGTTAACATGTTTCCTAGCAACGTCAGCTATCAGATGACAACAGCTGACAGGAAACGCCCACTCAGAGGCTTGAAGCTTAAATGATTTTCACAAATTGTTTCATCCTCTTAATTGTAGGAATTAAAATGGAAAAATATATTTAATTTAAAGTACATTTTTATGTAATGGTGAACAGTGTGGGAGTGTTGTATGGGACGCATCATTCACATCTGACATCCCCAGTTGTCTTCATTATTATGGAATGCATTCATTCAGCGTGTTTGTTCTAACAAGCAAGGATGAATCACTTCCTCCCCAACCTTTTGAGATCTTTTGTGGGGGAAATTTGGAGCAACACATTTTGTGTCCAATACAGATTGAAAACCTGGGCACATGTCCAAGGTTGTCTTTTGTGTTAAGCACTTGGATGCAGGGATAACCTCTACCCTCCTGTCAAAAGAGATAAAATGGCATTGTCTAGGTCAAAGATAATCTGTTTTGGCTGTTGTTTCTCCTGTCCTGGGACATGATTCAGCAGTGGCACCAATGGCAAGTCAACTAACTAACTTGGTGCAGACTCAGGAACAACACTGTTAGTGTTGTTGAGATTGTTTTCTCACCTCATTAAATCAGATTTTTCTAGAAACTGAGTGACCTCAAGTCATGCCCCTTACATTCTTCTGCTCTACTGAGCAATTAAAAGTATGTTTTATGTTTATGTCCAGGATGAGTCCCACTGCTGAAGCCACAGGACATTCCCACATCCCCCCAAGTCATTGGTTGCAGAATGTTTTGGCAACTCTTCCTAAAGAATCAAATCTCTGTGCCTTTGGATCTGTTTAAAAAAAAAAAAGTCTGGAAAGGACTTTTGTGAAAGTTTTAGTTTCACTTACTCACTGATATGGCTTAGGTTTTGTGAGTAATGGACTCCTCTGTGGATTGCAGGTTTTGATAAGTCATGCTGAGACTAAGGATGGGAGTGGTGGGCCGCTGGATTATGATGATCTGGAATCTGGAGACGTGCTGTTCCCGAGGGACTCAACAGAGTTAGAGAGGACCTTTACGGAACCCAAAGAGCACCAGTCGGTCATAGTGGTAAGACAACTGTGGTTGTGTCCCTGGGAAAGCTGCATCTCATTGCGCTGTGAAAGTTGACATGTCAAGACCAATGATCATCTACATCTCTATGTAAATTATGCAGAGTTGGAAGAAACTCCTTTTCCATTTTGAAGTTTCTCCTTCATCTTCCCTCTACTGACTCATTTTCCTTTGTCTCATCCATTCCTTGTCTCCCACTTATTGTTCTTGTACGGTATCTCTTCCCTGTTTTCTGAATCTTACTGTGGTCAAACACTGACACACATGTAGGGTGAGGGTTTTTCACAGTGGAATCAGATGTCAGATCCCTGCTGATATTTGTGTTGGATTTGTCTTATTCTCCTCTTAGTTCAATTGCACGTACCGAAAGAACCAGGAAACCTCAGCAACAGTTCCCAGGATTGTACCAGGACAAGGGAGGCAACCAGTCAGCAACATGACATTTAACATGGAGTTGTACAACACATTGCCGTTCAACAACCCTTCACGCCAGCCTTTCTACACTGTTTCACAAAAGCAGGAAGTCTTTGTGGAGGTATGCTTTGCATTTCTAATAAATTACTATTTTCATGTGTCTTTTGCAGTTGTATGCAGTATGTGTCTTATGCAAGTGTTTTTTTTTTTGTTCCTAAATTAAAACTGTGCTCTGTGTACTCGCTGTCTGGCTCTTCTTGCTTTGATTTCTTGTGACATCTACAAGTTCAATTTGTGTTTTGATTAGTTGGGTTTATCTAATACTCACTTTCATCCCTCATATTCTTTATATCTACTCTCTACGTCTCTCTGTATCCTGGATGGATACAGAGACATGTGCACGTGTCTGGCTCCCTCAAAATCCTTCTTTCATCACACAATTATGGAGGTCATCTAAGAGATGGCAAAGACTCATACTCTGAGGTCATTTGACAAGAAGATTTATGATGATATCAGTGGGAGACAGTGTGGATGCAGAGCCAGCCGGTTATAAAAGGTTTTCTGTGTATTTCTGTGTTTTCGTTTTACCATTCCAATGAGGATTCTGCTGACAGAACTGAAAGAAGGAAAGATGAAAAATAATAACTCAAAAGATGGTCATAGATGGAAAGATATTACTAGCATCCTAACTGGGACTAATATACTACTTGCAGTTGACATAGCCAATGTGTTACTAAAGATTTACCCATCCAACAGACAGAGCAACATTAACATTCATTTTGACTGTCATTCTTGCTTCTGCCTGATGAATGAAAGTCCAATATTCACTCTCCTTTTAGATTTGCCTGGTTTTCACCAACGCCTGAGTAAAATATATCACTCTTTAGCTTCTATCTGCTACACTAGTTTCCCAGTTAGTCTGTAATGTTGTCTGTCTGCTGTTTGGTGCAGGACAGGTGTGGTACAGGTACAGTGGTGTACAGTGAGTACAGTGCTCAGAGTAAACTAAATATTAAAGTTGCGGCCATGAAACAAAACAAATGAGCTTAAAGATGCTTAAAAGCTTTGTAGAGCTGAAGAAAAGCTTTGTAGAGCTGAAGAAAACTGGGTTTGACACTGCGAGTAACCACTCACTCACCACCAAAGTTCAACAATAATGTGATCCATTGTTTGTATAAAAATATTGATTAAAATAAACAGTTTGCCAATTTGGGAAATTAGTTCATTCTCTTTCTTACTGAGATTTAAATGAATAGCAAAATTTTCTCTAAACTGAAATAATACACTGTATGAATAATAGTAGTGAGTAACATTTTATTCTTGCTCAACTTTGTCATTAACAAAAAAATTTGATAACTTCAATTTCAACTCAATTTTATATATCAAGCTATCTCAGGACACTTTACAGGTGGAGTAGGTCTAGAACACACTCTATAATTTACAAAGACCCATCGATTCCCCTCCCCCATGTTGTGCTACAGTGGCAAGGAAATTCTTCCTTTTTACAGGCAGAAACCTCGGACAGAGCCTGACACCTCATCAATTATGACTTCAGTCTTACTAAGACAAAGAGACATGCCATTACAGTTGACAAATGATCCGTGTATTTAAAGGATCTTTTTTTCTCTCTCATGCGCTTCAGATCACACCAGCCACATCAGATCCGGAGCTGGGGTTCACCATCATATCATGCTTCATTTCTCCCAACTCCAACCCCAATGTGGCCTCAGACTACACTCTCATTGAGACAGTCTGCCCCACAGACGACTCTATCAAATACTATCCTCAGAGGGACTTCCCTGTCCCTCACACTCAGGCGGAGAAGAAAAGTTTCAGCTTCACCTTCAACTCAAAGTTCAACATGTCCCTGCTTTTCCTGCACTGCGAGATGTCTCTGTGCTCCAAGAGATCTCAGAATAACCAACGACCACCGCCGGTATGCAGTATAATCTTCTCCAAATTACTGTTATTCTTTTGCATGTTTAATGGTTTGTTTTTGTCTCTTCTGGGGTATATAATATTAGCAGTGTTTTTGGTTGAGAAGATGTTAAGTCGGTGTAGTACGGCACCATCGCAACTCTGGCTGACCCTAGCCATTCAGTATCAGTTCTGCACCCAAAGCTGAGCAGGAAACATTAATCAGTGTAAGGTTTGCCAAGTATCCAGCTGCTGAACAAAAATAAGCATCCGTCTTAGCCATCATTTTTATTCTCTTGTACGTGTTATCCGTCCAACTCATACAATCTCTTGCAAGCACTTTACTTTTTTGACCTTTTCTCACCTGAAAAAAAAGCGTTAAAGTTGTGGCTGACTTGTGATGGTGACTGACCATCATCCTGACGTACACCTCTCGAAAAATGTAACTACACGTCTCAGTGACGCATACCGCTCGGCTGTGGCTTGGTAGAGTTGCATTTCCCCCGACTAATTTCCTGGTTGTCCTTGTCCATAAACAACATTAAAATCAAGGAGTGGGTTAACTAAAGATTTCCCACCTTGGTCAGAAAGCACAAGGGTGACACTTTGTTTCTTTCACTATGACTCTAGAGTCACTACTCACTCTAAAGCGAATCACTCTCTCACTTCTCCCTCGCTCTATCATCCATTCCACACACACACACGCCGGCTCAATGCACACACCAGTGCATAAGTATAAACATCAGGCCACTTACGTAGGCTACGGTGAAAGCTTTGTGTGGAGCACAACCATAAAACGGCCTTAATTGTGATGTTGTGATTTTGATCAGGGTCAGGTGTAGTGCTTATGAGTTTTCCATTTCCAAGTCCATTGTTTGGGTCAGGTATGACAGAAGAAATTTATTTGAGGTTGAGAAATGTGCCTGTTTGTTTTTGCTTTTACAAAACCTTTTTATCTGTAATCAATCATAAAGCATAAAGCCTTTAACAGAGTGACATTTCTTTTTTGTTTTGTTTCTCCACTGTAAATTTTGTAGTTTTAAGTTCAAGTAAATGTTGTCCCCACAGTGCTTACAACCCAGCCAGACCTGTGATTCTCTTACTCTGGACAATATCGTGGAGCTAATGATGAATACCAAGACGTCTTCCAAGCCGCTGGTTGTGGTGAATGGACCTGGTCAACCAGACGAAACAGGTTAGTAAAGATACACCTACACTTACTTAGATCTGATGACATGAGGTCAACTGTGAATGTAGGCATGTAGGTTTTAAAAGCTCTTGTCACTCTCGTTCATGTTTTGGTTTTATTAGCACTTAAAATTATGAATTAAGCTCTGGTTTCCAATGTTTTCAGTGTAAAGTGTGATGAGGAAAGTGTAGTAAAGAGAGAAGCAGTACTTAGGGTGACAGAGACTAGAAAGCTTAGTCCAATACCAAACCAGAAAACACTACACATCACTTCACCACATCTGGTCATCATTAACTGCACTGTGTGTGTTTGTGTGATTGTGTATACAGGTGCGTGTGAATGCACATGTGTGTGCATCTGTTTACATTAACGTCTGTACACAAGAGTGTGTTTTGGGGATTGTGTACATACTAGCATGTGGTTGACTGCAGTAAAGGGGAGCGTGCTAACAGTGAGGCCCAGTCCATGGACCAGTCCATGCTGAGGGAGAGGTGGAAAAAGAGGAGTCATGCAGCACCAAGCTCCAGTTGTTTTCACTTAAGACCTTTTCTGTGGCCTCCCCTTTCCACTAGAGAGGGGGAATAGGGAGGGTGTGTGTGTGCGTGTGTGTGTGTGTGTGTGTGTGTGTGTGTGTGTGTGTGTGTGTGTGTGTGTGTGTGTGTGTGTGTGTGTGTGTGTGTGTGTGTGTGTGTGTGTGTGTGAGTGTGTGAGAGAGAGAGAGAGGAGTGGAGGTCCTCTTGTTGGCCCTCTGGAGTCCAGCCAAGTGGTCCCTCGATCATCACTTGTTTTGCCATTCACTCACTGTATTGTGGTGTCTCAGGGGTTTGTGATTTTGATCAGAGGGAGAGAGCGGCCTGCAGATGTGTGTGTGTGTGTGTGTGTGTGTGTGTGTGTGTGTGTGTGTGTGTGTGTGTGTGTGTGTTTGTGTGTGTGTGTGTGTGTGTGTGGGTGGGGGCTGAGGTAACCACCATCACATTTTATATATTATGACCTAAACTGAGATGAAGTGATATCATGAGTGCCCAAGCTATGGTTGACTGCCAGGTTTTCAAATCAGCATCCCCTCTGAGCAATGACATCAACAAAAAACCTGTGGTCAGTTTGAGTCAATTTCATTGACTCATGAGTTTACAGCAATATAAATTAGATTATTTTAATTGGTGTGAGCTGGAGACTGACCAATATATTAGGATGCCCGAAATTGGCATATTTAAGCTTAATGTGGATATATTGTATTGGTTAATACCTCAGCTAAGTAACATGAAATTGCAGTAGATGACAAAGATATATTTGCCATAGTTTAAAAAGTTTAATTCCCTCAATGGTGTTTTTGCCTACAATGTTGCCTTCTAGGCAGCGGACCCTAACCTTAACCCTAAACATAACCATTGCCGCTCTGCCTGGAAGGAGATGTTGGGGTCAAAAAACAACAAACACAGTCATAGTTTACCCACCAGAAAGCTGTATTTGCTGTAATCTGTGCTCTCCAAGTCTGACCTTTGCTCTCTGACCCTTCACCTCCTGATTATGCAGGTGCATCATTTGGTACCACCTTTTGGTCACAGATGCACTTTGCAGTTTGCTTGCAGTTGCTTTACTGCACGGTACTTTGATGAAAAAAAGTTATAATGTGGTTGCAGTTCCTAAGAGTGGCACCAAGCATGTTATTGATTCTGTGCTACATTGATTTTTATCATTTATGTCTGAATAGAGTCTAATGTGGTTGTTTATATACATATGTGTGTGTTTATTAGTGTTATTTGGTCTTCAATACAAGGTGTATTGGACAGTTATGGTCAGCTTATATCCCAAGTACAAGTGTAGTTTTCTCAAAGACCTCTTAAATTACATTAAACTGAAAGTTCTTTTTGATTGTTTTGCCAAATTATGCCAAATATAAACTACTGGCCTCTCAAATGATAATATCTGCTAGTATTCGTAGTCTACTGTGATATTATCTGATATTGAAGGAGGGACAAAACTAGAAATTTAATTGTTAGCATGGGCTATTAGGGAGTGCTTTTTACTATTTTCTGAAAAAGACTAATCAGTAATTCAAAACAATAATAAATAGACTAATTGAAAATGAAAATAACTGTTAGTTGTAGCCATACATTATGTTGGCCACAACCAGGGGTCCGACTGGGACAAAAATTTGGCCCTGGCAATTCCGTCCCTTACTAGCCCAATTTCCGATGGGGACGTTATTTGCTTTATAACTGCAAAAAACAGGCTCATGTAAGATCATAGCACCAGCAGCATGAGGCACACTTACAGACTTTCATAATGAATTAATACACACAATTCATAAAACCTTAAAATAAACAATCATGGCACCATCTTAGAATATAATGGAAATTTTGCATATTTAAAACACATTATTACATAGGCTACTTAAACACCAAAGCACCAGGTGCAAGCTTTTATTTTTTACATTTTTTATATAAAAAAGGAGGCTCCAGGAGGCTCCAGGAGGCTCCAGGAGGCTCCAGTCTGCCGCCGTACAGTTTTTAAAATCATTTTACCAACGGCCCAAATCGGCCCAAGAGTGCATTGTCCCTTCTGCCAGATTGCCAGTCCACCTATGGTAACAATCCTTTTAAAGGATTTCTTTTTTTATCAAAATGTTTGTTTTTGTTATCTTTTTATCTTTTTAAAAACATGTTTTTTTTTTTTTACAAATGTTTTAAAACTAACATTTCTATATAGATATCGGCCTCAAGAATGTGGTATCAATCAAGCTTTGGCGTGAGTAATCAGAGTTGTACAGAACATTGTTGAACAGAAGGGTGGGTGGATTTATTACATTTAATTGGGCATAGGGTTTAAGGGCTGGGCAGAGATTTAGATGCTGTCACATTTTAGTGCAGACATTGTGAACAGAGACTCTCAGTAATGAGTGAGTAAGTGAGCTAAACTAGTCCAGAGTAGGCAGAAATGCACACTGCCCATACCATTACGCCAATACAGCAGGGGTTTTTTTCCATGAAGAGATTGAGTAAACACAGATATGCAACAAACACAGTGAAAAAAAATAATTTCAAAGGACGGGTTTTATAACACAAAGGCATCTCTTATGCTAGGATGGCAAACAAAACAAGCAGCCTTTTCAAGGGCCACAGTTCTGCCCTGGACAGTATCCGAAAGAGCTCAACTTGATCTATGAATCAAAGAGGGACACTTGTGGCCAACTTGGTGCATGGAAAAACATAACAGTCTCAAAGCACTGCCATCAGAAGTAGATTTACTGCTTCACAACAAATTGTGTGGGATCTGGTGACGTTCAAGAAAAGTTGAAAAATATTACTTCAGTTTAAGTGTGCAAAGCGTAAAGGAAAAATATCAAAATCTATAATACATGTATTTACATTACAATGAATAAGAATGTAATAGGCTTCAAGAGCTACTTTCAATATCCGGGTTATTGTAGTAAAAAATATTGGACAAGCTGAAACCGAAGTGTATAAAATATATTTTGTCAGTGAATGTGTTGAGATCTTTCTAAGTAGCGGGTTTCTGTGATAGCTACAACCAGTGTTAAGTGTCTTGCATAGGCAACATCAGTGTTTTCTGCAAGAGAGGTCAGAGTTGAACAAAAACAAATCATTACGCAGGGGTGCTCTCTCCTTCTATAGCAAGCAAGCTTACATAAACAAATGACGTTCATAGAGATATCAGAACTGTTCCAACTCTGGCATTGGCTGCAGACATGAGTCAAGAATTTAACTTTTGGGATGCCGTCTTTTCCTGTTAACTAGTGAGCAAAACTCAAGACCTGACAGATATCCAGCAGAGTATTGTTCCCAATAGACATCAAGGCTTTCTTTATAAAAGTACATTGAGTTTTCAACTTGATATCAATGGGTGCTCTTACCCAAAAGTCAATTAAAGTTCTCCACATAAAACATCATCTTTGAGTCAAGTTTACAAGACAACATGACACACCACTGTCTTTTGCTGGCCTCTGTTTAGTGTGCGGTACTGAGCACTCTGCAGTCTTAACACAACAAGTCACAGAGGACAGATAACACTGGAGCAATAGGGTGGGCGTGGAGGGCTGCAGCGAGGACATCCTCTGGCCATCATCCCCTCTGAAATTAAAGTCCTCTCTGATGACCTGTCATCATCCATTATGCGAAATGAAAATTCAAAGGTGTTCTTTCCAAGAATAGCACCCATTGTGCTGGAGTCTTGGACGTGCACCAAGCTCGCCTCCTGAGTTTGCCCGTACACAAGGGTCTTTGTATTGTGTGTTAAGACATCATTATAAAGATTCCTAAAAATAAACTTGTTGGAGTCATTAGGTTTATCCTTTAGGACCCTGTCAGTTTACAGAATAACTGCTCTCTTTCAACATTTTCCTGGTTCAGGTTTCTGTATCACATTCCTCAGATATTTGCTTATCAACACAGGACAATATCAGTAATCTGCTGATCCTCTGGCCTGGGACAGAGGCACGCTTTGAATGATTAAAATTCATGTTGTATAATGTACATTACTTATATGATGGTCAACATTCATTAAAATTACATTATTTATTTTATTTTGCAGTTACTCCTCTTCACAAATCGCCTGGAATCCCAGAGGATCCTTCTGAAGGTAGTAACTTATTTTTCATTAATAAAGTTTCATACTTTATTATTCTCACTGTCTTACTCCTCTGTCTACAGTATGTATGTGAATTGTATAGAGACCCAAAATGCTAAATAAATAACAATATGAAATTAATAACTATGGTAAACTACAATACAATGTGAAATTATTTTTTGTATAATATTATTATTCACGTTCTTATTATTCAAGTATTATTCACCAAATGTTTGGCTCATTTACACACAGTTTATTGATCCATTATTTATTTGACACGTTGGGGCTCCATATATTTTTTTGTTTAGGTTTTAAATATTTCCAAGTTGTCACGTCAACATGAACTGTGTGCTGCTCTGTTTCCCAGATACACTATATGTGCTGGACACTCCGACAGTGGTGGGGATTGCCTTTGCAGCCTTTGTGATTGGGGCTTTGTTGACAGGAGCCCTGTGGTTTATCTACTCACACACAGGTAGGTCCTTGCTTGTCCATGCTACACAGCCCCGTCTCACCTCTCTACATTAATGAAAAGATAAGATGCAAAGGAATGTCAGAGTGTCTGAGTGCCAGAAATGTGCCACTGGGAATGCCAAACATCCTACTGCTAACAGAGGCCCGTTCACAATAACAGATTGACTCCTCTACTGTAAATATATCCTGTTGGTCAGCAGCAAGGGCTCTTGTCTTTCCTGCCTTTGAATGTTTTTGGAGCTGCGGGGTGGTCAGCGAATATTCTCAGTACAATGGCTGGAGACAAGTTGGAAATTCCCCTTGTTGGGTTTAGCGGCCCTCACAGGAAAAGACACACAATCTCTCCATTAGATGCCAAGACCTTCCCCATGATCCCCAGCCTGCTGACCCCAGCTGACCCCTGGAAGGAAGTGTGCTCCCAGTAGCCCTCTGAGTTCACCGTTGCATAGAGCTGTCCTGTTCTCATTGGCCTGACTGCTTTACTGGTGATCTGCCATGCCTGTTGCCCCTGGCTAATATGTTTGTCATGGGCCACTTTCATAAATGTTGTCAGGGTGTTTGAATTTAGAAGTGGGGCTTTCAGAAAATACAACAGTTTGGAAGAAGCTCACAGTTGGACAGTTGTTAATGGCTGGATTAGGAAGTTTTGTTTTGAATGTAGCAAAGATCCGGACACTTGTCAAAACTGATATGAACTGTTACAGTCATGCTTAGTCACATCCATAAGTATTTACTGAACATGATTTGATATAGCAGAAAAGATCATCTGTCAGACTTTAGAGCCCGTATCTTTATCAAAAATATTGGTTTTGGCTCCTTTTTAGAAAGCCACTTTATTTCTGTTTTATGGGTTTCCTAGAGTAACAAAGAACCACATGCCTCATTGGCTGGTTTTCCAAAGATGTTAGAAGTGAACATCTATAGAGAAACAGGTGCAAGGATAGTAGTAGTAGACTTTCATAACATGTTCCTGTTGATGTTATTAATATAGGCCTTAGCTGGGCATGTTAAGTTGTCTTGGCTGAAATTTCCTTACATGGCAATATTGGCAGTTCCATACAAACCCCAAGAATGAAGATCCCCAAAACAAGTGTATTTTAAACTAGTGTACAGAGTGATGAAACATGAAAACAGAGTTGGGTCTATCCCCTCAGGGTCTGAGGACAATGTTCCTGGCCTCTTGAGAAAGAAACTTTTTTTAAGTTACTTATGCTAATTGCCATCATATTTGAGGTATTAAGCATTACAGATTAATTCCATACAAGGCAATCAGAAGTATAAAAGTGACCCATTTCACAGTCACACATATTATTTGACATTTTGCTCATTATCTTGGCATGCACAGTAGGTCTGCATTCTGCCAGGGCTGCAGTCATGTCTGCCAAGAGATCTGCTCCTCACCTCTGCTCAAATTGTGAAATAACTTACAAATGAAAAGTTCTAACCGATTGTAATAACAGGCTGAATAACTCATATATGGAGAAATTGCATATATTATCTGCTCTTAAATGCAAACATATGCTGAAAGATTAGAAAATAATGTTACACATTAGACACATTAGGCTTCTCTCAGCTGCAAGAAGCGGCAAATCTGTTGGCGTTGTGTTTTGGGCGTTTTGAGCGTGTTGAGTGTCAATCAGAAGTTGAAATTTTTCAACTTTATGGTAATGAACTATGACGCAGTTCAGCAGCAAGCAGCGGCTTACGTCAGCAACCAATCAGGATATAGATGTCCTTCGTGTTGGCTGATTCCAGAGAAACATACAATGTAAACTTTCGTTCCTACCAAAACATTAATTCTGAGGACAAGCTCATAATCACCGTTGCTGGGTTACCTATTGTTTATGATATAACGTTGTTTGTACATAGGGACCAGTTAGCGATACCTTCTGGCCACATTGTCTTTAAACGGTCCGCTCACATTGAAGTCCTGCACAAATCACTAGGTTAGTCTGGCTGCTGCTCGCTCTGCCTGCATTCTGCTGCGGCTTAGCGGCTAATGAGCGAGCTAACTGCTAACAGACATGGCTGCGACCAATTAACAATACAAATCCTGTCATTATATATGTAATATATAAAAGGCTTCTAGTGTCTTTGTATTGGCTGGCGGAGATGTGAACGCACTGTTATGGCTTATGTCAGTTGGTCATTCCTCCACTTTGGTTCAAACTGAAATAACTCAACTATTGGATGGATTGACAATCAATTTTGTCCCAGCATTCATGGTACCCAAAAGATGGGTTTTAAAGACTCCTCTGACCTTTCCCCAAGCGCCACCATGAGGTGGAGTTTTGTAGTTTTTGAATTGAAATTCCTTCACAGCTGTTAGATGGATTGCCACACGTTTGGTGCATACATTCATGTTCCACATATGTTCATGTCACTTTTAATTTAGTGCCATCATCAGATAAAAATGGTAATTTCTTCAACGCAAAACTAATGATAATACCTTCAGCTACACTTAGTGTTTGGTGCTAAATAGCAAATGTTAGCATGCTAAAAGGCTAAACTAAGATGACAAACATGGAAAAAAAAATTATGCCTGTTAAATATGACCATTTTAACACTGTCAATGTTCAATGTTTAGCTCAAAGCTAATTGTTCTCTGAAATATAAATATAAATCCACACTCCACACAGGACAACAAAGTGTCAACAATGTTTTGTGTTTTGATGAAATAGCTGCAGTTTCCCACACATAATTATGTTTTCTTGATTTGATTTGTTTGGTTTCTAGCTAGTTGACCAGTTAGCGAGCAAGCAAGCTAAGATTAGCCACTCATTAGCCAATGAGCCAAAACATCATAATATATTTCAAGTCAGTGTCACGTTTTGGATGTTTTCAGCACTGATGGGTTCCAACGTTGTTGAAACGTTACTTAACACCGTTGAGAGACTTACTCTGCAGCTGGTGCTGGCCGCCGAGTATCTTCATGGCTGGCCACTGAGTGCCGAGCCGCGGCCCCAGAGATAACGTACGGCTGCTGGGTGTTGCTGCTGGACTCTCCTCATCTTCACCTTTTGTCCACAGGACAGACACTATGTGTTGGTCAAACTTAACTGTAAAGAAGACCGCTAAACGCTAAAGGGAGGAAAATTTCAGCCAGACTCGATATGGGCGATATGGTCTGTTTCCCCACAGAACATAAAACTTTATGTTACTGCCCTCAGCATTGTTATCACCCAGCGGTGGAGTTTGTGCTTGTTGGGTTCAGATTGCTGTACACTAATAATAGTAGCAGGCTGCTGGGTTTGAACATTGTTGGAAACATTTGGGATAGTGTAAGTACACAACTCAAGAAAATATACACTCAGGTGTAGTAATTTTTTGATATTTTAATGCAGACATGTTACATATTGTACCTTTAAGACAAAGGCAAAGAGTCGGACATCTTTTGCAACTAGGCTACATGCAGAGTTTTCATTCACACTATGTTTTTGTAAAATAAAAGCAACCTTTATCGCTCTTATCTAGAAAGATAATATTGGACTTGGGAATTTATGTTTCCTCAGACAGATGAGGTGAATCCAAGTCCCTTTGTTTTGTAGAGCACTTGGTCCTGTGAGGGAAAGACCGCTGGCAGCTCTGCTCTGGTAAACATTAGCAGAACTAAGGGGGCCCCAAAGAGGGAGCGGGATTCAAGATCGCCTGTGGACACATATGCCATATATGCAAGCACTCGTGCAAACACACACACAACTTTAAGTACATACCAAACTGTCGATTGTAAGCCCATTGCTTAAAGAGAGAACATTTTATTGTGTATTCTCTCCATTTTTAGGGAGAAATAAAGTTAGGAAGCAAACAAGGAAAAGACTGCAGCAATAATTGTGCCAAATACTCAAATTAAACAAAGATTTGGCTTTATTTCAAATGCTGTTCATTGTATGTCAGACATTTTTTGTAAACAAATGTATGCACTTTTATTCGCCCGTTCATTTGAAGTGTTGTATCCTGAGAGACTATGAAATTAAATGCTTATTTGAACATTAAACAATAAACCAGTCAGTCAGTGGTTTAAGTTCCAGTCAAAAGGTCCTGTCTTGTGTTTGTTGTGCTTTATCTACTATAGCCAGGCTAATTGAATCCAGATAACTAGAGAAATGAATTCCATGAAGGTGAATCCCTCTTTTTGTTCAAAATGTCATCTGCCAGATAGGATGTGACTGGTTGTTTCTGGGCTCTTTGAGGTGAAATTTCCTAAGTCCCAGCAACTTTGTGACTCTGTGGCAGATTATACTTGAAGATGGGAAAGGTCAGCACAAATGGAGTCCAGAGTTATTCTTGCCTTACTTTGCACATTTGCCAAGTTCTTTGTATTTAAAACTAGATTGTTTTTTAATTGAGAATACAAATGTGTGAATCTACTCAAGGCTCTGCACAAAACATCGGGATAAAGAACCTTATTTTAACTGAAGTGTAAGGTTTATGTCAAGTAGTGACAGTCATAGTAAACACTAGTAGATTAATAAGCACTTTCTTTTCATTTAAAAATGTAAGAGCACAGAGGAACAATGGAGGTTCCTGTCTCTCAGAGGAGTGCAATTTGTAGCTTTAACCAAACCGATTTGTCATGTTCCTGTCTACCTCTGCCTTTTGGTAATATATATCATTTTTTTCTATCTCCTTTTGGTCCAATCCCCTCCTCCCCCCCTCTACACTCCCTCTCTTGCTCGCTCTCTCTTTCTGTCTAGGTGAGACAGCTGGCACACAGCAGGTCCAGAAGTCCCAGCCGGCCTCAGAAAACAGCAGCGCAGCCCACAGTATCGGTAGCACTCAAAGCACGCCTTGCTCCAGCAGCAGCACGGCATAGCCCAGGGCGCAACCCAGCGGGACACCAAGCCCTGCCATGGCCCAGGACGGACCCGACGGTTCACAGGGACCGGTTTGTTGATCTCCTTCCGTGAAAGGAATTAATATTGTTGATGTGATAGGAAGGAAAAAAAAGTATGATTTAAAAAAAAGAAAAACACAGTAACACTTTTGGTCCTTGTGTAAATTCCTTTTGTACCACTTCAAGTGCATCCAGGCAAATATACTATCCTGGTGTTACTAGTCTGAATAGTAGTAAGACCCAGCTTGGCAGCCTCACCTCATTTTTATTTCAAAAAACTAATGTGAGTTTATACCAGGCATTTTTTTGCAATCCAAATGCTGCTTTTGTCTGACAACAACCCAGTATTTTGCTTTAACCTTACATGGTGATATTTAGGCTGTTTGTAACAAAAAGGTGTACTCCAACTGCAAGAAAAGCTACCAGGCGGCAGTGAAGTCAGTATTAGTAAGTGGGATGTTAATGGTGGAACTGTAACACGTTGCCTTACGACATGCAACCCTGAAGGTGGCAAAGGAGTAAAGCAACCATTATAACCATGCGAACAAAAGTGCATTATGAACGGAAGTTGTCACCTTGACACAGAGAGACACAATGGCAGTGTAGGTATTGAATGTATACAGAAAAGTAAATGCCAGAAAATGTGAAAAAAAATGTGAAACACATGTTGATAAAATGCCCCGTTTTATAATGTACTCATTCTTCCCTCATAATGGATTTATACACACAGGTTTGTAAAACCAGTGCTTTCTCTATGGTAGTTATAGTAATTCATTTCACTAGATCTAGTGAGGGGTCTGAGTCTTATTTGAGTCTAAATTTTATTGATGTTACACAACTTCCCAGGGGCATTATGGGTTCCCTTTACCAGTTGTTGTTAATGGAATAGTTAAATATTTTGGGAAATGCTTTTATTTGCACGTTATGCAAACATTAGATGAGAAAATTGATGCCTCTCTCATACTGAGCTTGATACAGGAGGCAAATAGCCTAGCTTAGCACAAAGACTGCTATTAAAAAAAGGTGCTACGGTTGCAGAAAGAAATACCTATCATTGTGAGCTAAGTCTTTCTCCCTGCTTGCAGTTTTTATGCTAAGCTAGGCTAATTTTCTCCTACAGTACCCCCAGCTCCATACTCAAGGTACAGATATCAGAGTGGTTTCAATGTTCCTATCTCACTCTGAATAAGCATATTTACCAAAATGTCAAATTATTCTTTTAAGACTTGTACATGTTTGTGAATATTGTAAATACTCCAAAATATTTTGAGGCAGGCAGTGTGCAAATTATGTTCTTGTACTTCTGGATTAGACATGATTTATCAGTGTGAGATGCAAGTTCATACCGTTTCATTTAATCACTTTAAAAGAATCACAGTTTTGAAAGACAGGTGCAACTTAGAGTATAATTTAAAGACATCAATTCAAAATCATGGCTTAGTATAATTGATGTAGCTCGGGTCCTACCATCTATTCCTTTACACTAGGGCTGCTTCTTGTTAATAATGATTAACGAATTAACGATTAATGAATTTATTTTATAATGCATTTTCCCTCATAAATAGCATAACCAGCGATTATTCTTCTGCCAATTCACTCATCGATTATCAATTAAATGTTTCTCTACACACTGAGCTGATTGTCCTCTTATCAGGCAGAGCCAGAGGAAGAGTAGATTTGTTACATTATAAAGCCAAACGGTGTCCAGTTTATGGATTTATATTGTGTGTGTTAATTTTGGCTGTAGCTAATTGGTGTGGCTATAAATGTTCCTGTTTTTTTAAACTGCAACACCACGACTATACCCCACCGTCTCAGAATAATATGAATGTTTGCTGTAGTGCCTTCGTTTTTATCAGTGTGTGGGACTAACAGGGCCCTTTGAATTATGTTTAACCATAACAAGGAAAATAGAATGTATGTTATCTCAAGGCTTTTGATTTGTTTTTGTTTTTTTTCTTCTTATGTAAACATGTGTAAAACTTTCTACAGAGGGAACAGAGTCTAAATATATATTTGTGTATAAAATTATATTTTGGAATATATTTACCAAGAGAAATTTATTGTCTTTTACGAATGTGTGTAATTACTGTGAATTGTGTATGTGCTCATACATAACACACCTTTGCGGGGGTATTTTTCAGTTTCATTCTTAAAAGCCTCATGGCATGTTTTGTGACACTTTCAACTGATGAAAATGCAATATTCATGTTGGTAATACAAAATGATCCAGCTTTTCTTTTTTTACTTAATACACCTACATTTGAAAAGTAGTTGTCGTCAATATTAAGAAACTTTGACATCATGTTAATTTACATTTGAAATGTTCAGTTGTTGTGAATGTATCATAAAACATGTGATGAGTTTGTAATGAATATGATATATACATGCTTTTCAAACATTATTATAGTTTGTCATCATCTGATTACTAAAGTATTGATAATGTATTTACAAAAAAATGAAGTAAAAAAAGAATCTGCAAAATGAATACATCTTCAATACAAACATTACAACATTGAAGATAAGCTGTAGCAATAAATATTAAACTATATTTTAACATGGTTTTAGTAAATGATGGAGTATATGCCACACAAACTCCATGTCCCTCCTCAGTTGCTGCATTGTCACAACAAAGTCCACTCCACACACTTGTTTAGGCCCTTCTGTTGTCACAAGAATGACGCAAATCCCCTTAAAATAATCAAAACAAAAATTAAATCAAGGCTAAAGATGGCAGTAGTTAATCCAAAATAAAAGTCAATTGTAGAATATATTCGGTGTGTATGTATTAATGTAATAATGACTCCGAATCCGTTATTTTGTTTCTGGAAAGTTTTTAATAACACTTGAGAAAAAGAAAATATATATATATATTTCTCAATATATATATATATATATATATATATATATATATATGTATATTTAAGTATATTTTTATATATTTTATGTAATAGAACCACTTGGTTTCAGTGCCACATTAGAACTACTTGTTTGTTTCATCGGGCCTGTTGCCACACGTGTCGATGTCAAAGCCTAGTTGGATAGTAAATATACAGCAGTGATATGTAGTGCACTGTTGCTGCTAACAAGCAGTATTATTGCACATGCACACTGTGTTCCACTGTGTACAGAATAGTGATTGTGCCGCAGCCTATAATCAGTGGCCATTATGGGATTAAAGCTTTTTAGTTTTGAGATTTCTCTTATTGACTGCGGCAAATCTATTTCCCATGTGTAATTATCTCCTCCACCCCCCCTTGTGTCACGCTGTTAAGTAGATGAGCCTCAAGTTATGTTCTGGATCTAATCTTCATATTTGAGATAATTTGGGAATATTCTTCTCATAACCATAAAATGCTGTTCAAATATCCAACGTTATTCCCTACTTTTTGCTCCAGTGCATGCTGGGAAAAAGCTCCACCACTCCTCCCACTCATGACAGCAACATATACAGATAATATGCTATCAATAACTAATTATGATGCTGGATCAAATAAAAGGAGCATTGTTATAGTAGTAAAACATGCTTTCACTGTATGACTTAAAGGTAATGCTGAACTGAAAACAGCTGTAATTGCAGCACAAATCCATAGCATTAGTTATTGATTTTATTTTTGTTAACCATTTGACTACCTCATGTTTATGAAAGAATGTGTAATTTGTGTTCTATGTGTGTTCTATGTGTGTGGTTGTGAGTGTTTTTTGTGCCTATATTTGAACCCAAGAAAAGTTAAAATGCTTATAGATTATTCTGCAGTCGGATGATTTGGGGCCGCTGCGTGGTTTTATTGCAGTTCCACATTTACTTTTCAATCTCAAAGCAAACAATGAAGAGTTGAGCTTTCCCATGTTGAGCTTTCCCATGATGCCAATATGCCTTTTTGGGCATTGTAAATGTGTAAAACTTTGCTAAGCCATTATTTTTTCCTTTGGTTTTTGAAACTTTTTATATGCTGTAAATATGCATGATATCTATATACCCATTATGTCAAATAAAGAATTCTATAATAATGTACAAGAGTGTTGTTTGATAATTTCTCTGCCATTCTGAGGGCCAAATGTGTTGGGGTACAGTGTGGAGACTTGGTTTGGAACAATGAGCTGTAATAATGATGTGTTAGACTTGGCTCTGTTGTGGTGAAGTCATTACTTGTCTCTGGTGAGCTCATAACATGATACATACCATGTGGACTGATGGGGGCCGCTGAGATGAGTGCAATTCTTATGTCCTTACCTTCTTTCCTCCTTTCCCCACCAGCATTTGCTTTGTTTTTGACTAGAGTTTAGAGACGGCTGTAAGCAGCATGCCCAGGGGTGATTCCAGAGCGGGGTAGGGGCAATAATCAGTCAAGGGGGGGACTATTTTTTCCTATGTTTCTTTAGAAATAAAAGAAATATTTGATAGGATAGAACATATTATAATTCCGATGAATAAAACATTTATCATTGTTATTACATTATCACAAACCAAAATCTGTATACAAATAAAAATACAAGACACATTTTATATAGGCTCAGTCTGCCTCTTTTAAAAAAAAAACTATTCCAGTGCTAGTTCCATGGTATCAAAATGGAAATAGTCATGTGACATGTAACAAGGGCTGGTAAAATTGACAGAACAGGCAGCCAAGTCACAATACTCTGATCCCATGGAATTCACAATTGTCAAATTGACAGCACTCTATTTGAGGGCGGAGGGGGGGGCACCAGTAGGGGCCAATTATATTTCAGAAGGGGGTCGGTGCCACCCCGTGCCCCCCTTCTAGCCCCGCCCTTGAGCATGCCTTGGAGTAAGTGTGATTATATACAAGAGAGAGAGAGGCCAAGGGTGAATAGTAAAGTAGCCTCTGCTTATGCCTGCTCAGGTTTGGGTTGACTGGTCCACATGACCCCTTTTAGGCCTCTGTGATGTCACGTCTGTGTCTCCTTTCCCACACTGAGGTATCCCCATGCTGGGATGCTCTTGTCCAAGTGATGACTAATATTGAATTTTCAAACTCTTCTCATCGAGCCATTATGTGATGTCATTATTTTCCCCTTTGAGTACCTGGAACACTTTGTTGTTTGGCTTTTACACTCTGCAGCTAATCCATTCAGTCACTGATTGCATGTGCTCCAGACAATAGTGCATGGCAAATACAGGATCAAATTAAAAAGAGCTTTTGGTTGTTGTCTTTTAGCTGACAGGATGCCAAACACTCACACTGGGGATGCTGGACTAATTTAGACCAGACCTTTGCTCCTAAACATGATTACTTGAATTAAGTTAAGTTAATTTAAGTTAAGTGAGACGTTTTGGAACTTTCTGGCTCAGTTACAACATCAGAGGGGGATGAGAGTACCTCTTCCTGTCCCGTGGCACATAACTGTAATGAGGTTGGAACAATAACAGCACGTCCTGTGATGAACTGGGGCCAAAGAAACAGACTCTAAACATCTTACTTCACAGAATTACACACACACACACACACACACACACACGATATTCAAATTTAATGACACAAACCTATCACAGAATGATTAGAAATAAAATACTACACAACAAATCATGTTGCAGATACACACCCTTAACAAAGTTCCAATGTCATCAATGAAAATACTTTTAAATGTACCCTCAACTGCCTTAAGATTTAACAAAATACAGTAATGTTACATTGCTGTAATCTGTTAGCCTGACCAGAGGATTACGTCTGCCATTTCCTGTTTCTTCATATGATAGAAATAGAAACGGTCAAAATATTCCTCCAACAAAATGAGAGATGGGAGGGAGATGAGGTGGTTTCCTACATTCCATTTCCTGCCAAAGTTAGTGCAGTTCTGGTTATTTCACTTGTTCTGGATATGTGTTTTTCACTGTGGGATCATCTCCCAGTGGGGGGCTCAGATGGAACAAAAAACGTGATGACACAATCTGCCATGCACCAATCAGGATTTGGTAGCAACTAAATCAAGTTGTGATGATAGTTGTGGGGATGTTTGCTCATGTTGCCTGGTCAATATCAATAACATATGAACAAACCACACCCACACAGTCCTGATAAAGCAGATTAGTTTTGACGGTTAAAACCTTAATACATAATATCTGGTGACTTTAGATAGGTGTGATTATTTAATATTATAGAATGCCTCAGGATCCCCCAGTCGGAGTTGGTTAATGTGGCTTGGGAAAGGGAAGTTTGGGGTCCCCTGCTGGAGCTGCTGCCCCCGCAACCCAAAGCAGACAAAGATGGATGGATGGATAGATGGATGGATGGATGGATGGATGGAACTATACTTGAGATTAAAAACCAAGTTCTCACAAGCTATGAAACTTGTAAACGTGGGTTTTAATTTAAGATTACAGTGTTGAGAAAACTGATAGGATGAAGAGCACATTTGAACTCTGGTGCTGTGTTTTGTTCTTAAAGAACACAGCATCATAAGTTTGCAATATAAGTTTGCAGTGACAGGACTTATTCACAGCAACAGCAGAGGCTCATCAGTATAGTAGTTATATTTTTGCTGACGTTTTTTGAGAAAAAGGTCAATCTCTGAACCCATCGTCTAACGATCTGACAGCGATTTAGCCTCTGGAAACAACAGCCAATATTTGGGGGTTTTCGTTGTAGCCAGCAGATATCCAGGTCAGGACTTTGTCTTCCGTGTCTATCTCAATAACTTGAGATGCGAGAATGGAGCTGGAATTGAGAGACAACGTCTCTTTAAACAGATATCTGCATATGAATGCAGATCAATAAAAATATAAAAAGCCATTAAAAAGCTATATCGTCTGATGAGGATAGACAGGTTCTAAGACAGCATTTGGGCCAATGTGTTCTGCCTCTGTTTTGCTCTCCAGACGGACTGTTTACCGGGCAAGGCAAGGCAAGGCAGTTTTATTTGTATAGCACATTTCAGCAACAGGGCAATTCAAAGTGCTTTACACAAAAACAGTTAAAAAAAGTAAAAATAGTTAAAAAAATAGATAAAAACAGATAAAACACAGAAGAAACAGTTAAAAATAAAAAATAAAAACAGATAAAACACAGGAATAAAAGTTCTAGTGCAGTATAAAAAATTAAACATTAAAGAAATGAGCATAATTTCAAGAAAGGCAACATCAAAAAGAAAGGTCTTCAGCATTGATTTAAAAGAACTGAGAGTAGCAGCGGATTTGCAGTTTGTTCCAGATATGAGGAGCATAGAAACTGAACTCTGCTTCCCCCTGTTTAGTTCTGACTCTGGGAACAGAAAGTAGACCTGTCCTAGATGACCTGAGAGGTCTGGGAAGGTCATAGTGTACTAGCAGATCAGAAGTGTATTTTGGCCCTAAACCGTTTAGTGATTTATAAACAAGCAAAAGTACATTGAAATCAATTCTTACTTGGAAACCAGTGTAAAGACTTCAGAACTGGAGTGATGTGATCCAGTCTCTTGGTCTTAGTGAGGACTCGAGCAGCAGCGTCCTGAATCAGCTGCAACTGTCTGATTGATTTTTTAGGGAGACCTGTAAAGACCCCGTTACAGTAGTTTCAACTGAAGATGAAAGCATGGACAAGTTTTTCCAAATCCTGTTGACACATAAGTCCTTTAACCCTTGATATAGTCTTAAATTGATAATAGGCTGACTTTGTAATTGTCTTAATGTGGCTGTTAAAATTCAGGTCAGAGTCCATGACTAAACCAAGTTTTCTGGCTTTGTCTGTTGTTTACAGCATTGTTGTTTGAAGCTGAGCGCAGACTTTTAATCGTTCCTCTTTTGCTCCAAAAACAACCACCTCAGTTTTTCCCTCATTTAATTTCAGAAAGTTCTGGCACATCCAGCCGTTAATTTGTTCAATGCACTTAGTCAGTTTTTGTATTGGACTATAGTCCCCTGGCGATAAGGTTATGTAACTTTGTGTGTCATCCGCATAACTATGATAACTTATTTTGTTGTTTTCCATAATCTGAGCCAGTGGAAGCACGTGGATGTTAAACAGAAGAGGCACCAGAATGGAGCTTTGGGGAACTCCGCACATCATATTTGTGTGCTCAGATGTATAATTACCTATTGACACAAAGCAATCCCTATTCTGTAAGTAGGATTCAAACCAGTTTAGTACTGAGCCAGAAAGGCCAACCCAGTTTTCTAATCGGTCTAGTAATGTGTCATGGTTGACCGTGTCAAATGCAGCACTGAGATCAAGTAATACTAAGGCTGAAATTTTGCCATTATCTGAGTTAAGGTGGATGTCATTAAAGACCTTAACGAGAGCCGTCTCAGTGCTGTGGTGTGGAAGTACGGGATGCAAACAATGCCAGCTCAAAAGCGATTGGACAATACTAATCTGATTCCCAAATCTTGTCCTGTTGCCAATATATTCTGTATTCATATGCAGATATCTGCTTATAAAGTTTAGGAAATTGTTAAATGAAAATGAATTTACTTCACTTTGTAAATGTCAAATTTTTAATGTGTTAGCAAACAGTTGCAGATATGCACCCTTAACAAAGTTACAATGTCATCAATGAAAATACTATTATACTATTATTATTATTATAATATTATATATATACTATTGTATTGTACCCTCAACTGCTTTAAGGTTTAACAAAATACAGTAATGTTACATGTTGTATATTGCACTTAAAATGGGACCCTGATTTACTAATACTAATTTACTAATTTAATTTAATTTAAATGAACATTGTGCTGTATTAATAAAAAGTTGAAACTAGTGATTGAGACCATAAACTCGTCAGGAAAATATTTACTGAGGTAATAATTCAAGTGAGAAGTAGGGTCATTTTCTTATGGACCTTTATACAATCAGACTTCTTTTTGCAACCAGTGGAGTCGCCCTTGCTGACCATTTGAAAGAAGACAGGTTTAAGGCCCTTTCACATTGGCTTCACTTCACCTGAAGGTTTGGTCTCCACTAACTACTGAGAATAACATCTGGCTCTTTAGCTGCTAGATGTTCCCTTCACCACAAGGATGAGTGCTGAGAGAAAATCACTCCGAATAATGAAATTATACTAAATGTGGCGCAGTGTTCGTTCATTATTTGAAACGGGCAGCATCATTTGTTTTTCACATTAGTAACAACTTACACCAATTTTAGAACATTGTACCATTATACTATGTTAAAGCATCCACAGCTACCACACAGAAAAAAACTTCAAAGCAATCCCTAAACAAATTACTATATTAAAAACAAAAAAATCATGGCCTAAAATGGCCTGTTAGTGACCATGACGACACAGCATCAGTGATTTAAAATTAGCATCATGCTGGGTGCCCGGGTAGCTCACCTGGTAGAGTGTGCTCAGTCACGGTCATTCCCTCTCTCTCTCCCCTTTCATGTCTAAAGCTGTCCTATCTAATAAAGGCCTGACATGCCATAAAAAATCTTAAAAAGGCACTACAGACTTTTTATCTAGTTGGTTGGGTTGAACATGTCTCAGTAGTCAATCTGACCTGACAAACAGTGCCACTTCCTCCTCGGTATTTAGTGGTACAAAACTCCTCTAAAACACATCTATGTGCATAGAAAACCTTATTTCCCAGGGCAACCTCTAGCTCACCCAGTAAGAGTGTTTGCCCCATGTTGTGCTAGATGTTCACCGGTTTTGAATCCGACTTGCTGTGTGTCATCCCCCATCTCTCTTCCCCTTTCCATTGTACTATCACTATAATAAGAATACCCCCACAACAAAAATAATCTTTAAAAAAAAAAACGTGTAGCTCTAAACGTAAATACCCAGTAAAAAAGGAAAGAAAATCAGTATAAAAGTTCAAACATTTTTATGATCAACTGATGCGTTTTATTATGCCTAAAAGTTGTGGTGCTCCAGCCCCCTCTGAACCCCTACTTCCAGTGTCCGTGCCTCACTAGCTAGAGCTAAGAGCCTAAAAAGCTCCATAGAGATGAGGAAAACGTCTCGGGTTACGTATGTAACCCTTGTTCCCCGAGATAGGGGAACGAGACACTGCGTCGGTTACGACACTATGGGAACGCCTTTAGGCATGACAGGGCTGAATGCGAATGAAAACTACTCCAATCCTATTGGTCCTAGTGAGAACGGTAGCATGTGACGGCATAACCGCAGGGTCATATATGCACACCGGCACATAGCTCATTAGCTATTTCTATGAAGCAAGGCACTCCAGGCGGGGCGAGGCGCGGCGAACCGACGCAGTGTCTCGTTCCCCTATCTTGTAATCCGAGACGTTCCCCTTCGAGGAACTCGAACTGCGTCGGTTACGACACTATGGGAACGAGATACCCACTAACCCACGGAGGAACCGCACGACCAGGGGAAGCCTCCCCAGAGACCCAACCCTCGAAGGGGCGTGGAAAGCCGAAATGGCAGCCACGTAAACCTTGAGGGTGGATGGGGAAAGGCCCACAAAGAAGCGGTCCTGCAGAAACTCAAGCACCTGAACCACCGGGCAGGTAACTGGGTCCAGCATGCGTCCACTGCACCAGGCAGAGAAGACGTTCCACTTCAGGCCATACATCCTCCATGTAGACGGGGCCCTGGAGCTAAGGAGAGTCTTGACCGCTCCTGCCGTCAGGCCCGCCTCTAGGGCGGGGAAAGGGTGAAGAACCCGGCCCCCTGCCCGGGACAGCAGGACCCTCCTCAGAGGGACCTGCCACGGCGGACCGTCCAGGAGCGCCATCAGGTCCGAGAAGCACACACGGGTCGGCCAGAACGGCGCAACAAGAAGCAGGCGGATGCCCTCCTGACGGACCCTCTCCAGGATCCCCGGGAGCAGAGCGACTGGGGGAAAAGCGTACAGACGCAGCCTCGGCCACTCTCGCACCATGGCGTCCAGCCCCAGCGGGGCCGGGGGCGTCAGGGAGAACCACAGAGGACAGTGCGTAGTCTCTAGAGACGCAAACAAGTCCACGTCTATAGGACCGAACCTTCCGCACAAGGACTCCACCAACTCGGGGTGGAGCCGCCATTCCCCGGGCCTCAGCCCCTGTCTCGACAGCAGGTCTGCACCCAGATTCTGAAGCCCAGGGATAAACATCGCCCTGAGAGAGAGCAGTCTCCGCTGGGACCACAGGACGATCTGATGCGCCAGTCTGCAGAGAGGGCGCGAGCGTAGACCCCCCTGGTGATTCAGATAGGCCACCACAGCTGTATTGTCGCACCTGACCAGCACTTGGCGACCCAGGAGTGCAGGCAGGAAGCTCCTCAGAGCCCGGAACACGGCCAGCATCTCGAGGCAATAGATGTGCCATGACGAGTGATGCTCCTGCCAAACCCCTTTGCAGAGCGGTCGTCCATGACCGCGCCCCACCCGGTGAGGGAAGCGTCTGTCGAAACGATCACACGGCGACAGGGCGCCCCCAGCGCGGGTCCTTGGGACAGGAACCAAGGCTTCGTCCACACCGATAGGGCACGAAGACATGTGTGCGTAACCCGTATCGGGCGGAACGGGTTTCCCCTCGGGGAGAACCCCTTGGATTTCAGCCACCACTGCAGGGCCCTCATGTCCGGGCGCACCACAGTCCGGACCACCCCTGTGAAGCCGGGGGGGCGGACCCGGAACTGCAGCGATGTGCGATGATGGTGCGCAGAACCCACAGGGATATGTCCTCCAAACCCGGCAAGCTTCTGCGAAATCCGCCAGCGGAACCACCCCCTCGGGGCTGGTGGCCGGTGCGACGTGCCAATCTCGGAAGAGTTCCTGAAGCGGGCCGCCAGGAAGAACCTCCAGCCAACCGCCACCCCTTGGGGCAGGCAGAGTGGAGAAGGCTTGGCGGCGGCTAGCGCGTTCCGAGCGCACCGGCGGCGGGACACAATGCAAGCGGCCGCCCAGGAGGGGACCTCAGTCGGCCTCCGGGGGCTAAACACATAGACAGGACCTCCACGCCATGCCCCCCCGCGACTGGATGACGTCCCTCAGGTCTGACCCGCTGGGGAGGGGTGCGCGGGAGCGCTGCCCCGTGTCCCAAGCCGCTCGAGGGGGACCGCGAGAAGCCACACAGCGTCTCTGGTGCTGTCACCCAACATGGTACCGTCGGCAGCGCCGGCTGGCCGAAAGACGACGTCAGCTGGGGTGAGAAGTAACACGCCAGAGCGTCGTCAACCCGCGGCATCGTCCTGTCCAGCAGCTGGGGAGTAGAAAGCCGGGCAGAGTAAGGTTTCTCCCACGATTTGCACAACTCACCGTGCAAAACCGGGAAAAAATGGCAAGGATCGGCGAGGGGGCACGGAGTGGAAGGAAGCGTTCAAGCTCCCTGCCAGCCTGTGGCAAATCCAGTCCGAGTTTTGCCACAGACCGCCACATCCGACAGTTCAACACAGTCCGGCGCGGTGCTCCTCAGATGACGTCGGCGCGACACCCGGAAGTCCTCACCCTCCTCCATGACGCCAAGCACATCCAGCTCCTCAGAGCCACAGTGCGGCCGCCTCTCCAGCCTGCGTCCCCGAGAAACGAGGACCAGGGGAGTCGGAATCGGCAGACGAAGGACGAGAAAGGGCCACAGCCGTCTCGGAACCCTCCAGCATATCCCGCCGCGATCCCCATGACCGGAACCGCCGAGCCGCCTCAGAGGGCCACGCGGGAGCGCAGTACCCGCATGGGCAGGGCCACGCAATGGTCACACACAGCCCCCTCGAGAGCTGCCGTGACGTGCGACAGGCCCAAACAAGCAACACACAGTTTGTGCGAGTCACCTACCGTGACGAAACGCGGGCAGGGAGACACACATCTCCGGAACCGGTACTTATCGCTCGGACATGATTCCAGGTGAGTAGGATACAGGAGCCTTTCAATACCAACATCAACCAACGTGCCTGCTGAATAGAAAAAAGCTAATGAGCTATGTGCCGGTGTGCTTATATGCGCCTGCGGTTATGCCGTCACATGCTACCGTTCTCACTAGGACCAATAGGATTGGAGTAGTTTTCATTCGCATTCAGCCCTGTCATGCCTAAAGGCGTTCCCATACTGTCGTAACCGACGCAGTTCGAGTTCCCTCTTAGGGGAACTGAAGGGGTGGGGCTGTTACATTTTTTTGTTATGTAGTCACTGCAAGTAACACCTTTCACATTGCTCATAGGCAAATTAACCATTCTTAATATGAAACACGCTGATAAGTGGAGCTTTAATATTTTTTCAGACTTCTCTGTATCAGCCAAATGATTCCCACCATTCTCACAGATACCGTTATATAGATACAGGATTCAAAATCAGTGCAGGTACACGGCTCCCCTGATAGTCTCTGCTGAGTTCAGCAAATTAAAGTGTGTATCTGCTCAAGTTAGCATTAGCTTCCTGTTGGGGACATTCTTTTTTTGGGCGTGTTAACTTTAGCCTCACATCACAGATGGTTCTTATGCTGCACCAAAATATGACTATGCTAGGTTTCATGTTGCTGCCAGAATCCATGAAACAGTCTCATTTTGCTGAATTGCAAATCCTGGTTTTATTGTAGCACATGAGTACAGCATGTGTGTATTTTTTTTAGACTGAGGTTCTTGTACTTATTGCTGGAAAACACCAGAGTGTTTCCAGAGAGAGGAAAGGAAGAAGAAAAAAGTGTAGCCTGTAGCCTAAAATTGCATTGCTCATAATGAAAAAAAGCTCAGTCATAACTGGCTTTCTACCACAAACACGCTACTAATTTTGAAGTCTCTTTTTTCTCCAAGCTAGACCTTTGCATGCACATGTTCAGTATGCGTCTCCAAGTACACACAAGCTAAGTTTCCATCCACACATTTTTCATCTGAATGAAGTGATATAGAATAAAAAATTACTTATAGAAAAAAACAGTAAAGTTCGATGGAATTTCATGAATATTGATACATTGATCATCGGATTTTCTTAAGCGTTTTTTTTAAGAAACATATAAACAAATTACATCAAGAACCATTATGTCCTATTGGTTGCTTCATTCTTGGCTTTTAACTCTTGGATCTCATCGACCCAAGGCTGTGAAACTCAGCTGATAGATTTTGGCTTTTGACTTTTTTTTGGAAAAACATTGATCCATAGACAGAATTTAAACTTCAGTGAGGGTAAAACCATTCTGAGTTACTGCCATCACTCTAAAAGTCATACAGAGAACGGCGGCTGCTGTTTATTTTCAATAGAAGGAACTTTTGCAGTGCTCATTTGAATCCGTGCCAACACAAGCATATCAGCTGGGAAGCACATGACTTTCATGCAGCAGATTGTGCCTGCTTGTGTGTTTGCTGGTCCCTCTTTATGCAATTTACAGATAATTAGTTGTTAAAGCAGTTTTATAGTAAATGCCCATTTCATCTATAAAAGGTAAAAAGCAAAACAGTTTTTATTTTTACCAAATCAATTCCAAACTTGCATAGGGAAATCCATTTGTAAACCTATATTAGACTGATTGTGTGAGATACAATTATGTTCTTGGTTAAAATTCTATTTAAATTCAAGGAGAAATAAGCTGTCTAATGTAATCAGTATAAGGGTCAGGTTGCAATAATAAAAAAGAACGCTTATGTGAAAGAACAAATAGGCCTACTAAAGATTTGAAACAAACTTAAAAAAAGAAAGAAAAATGACCTATCCCTCAAAAAAACCTAATGCTATATGGTGTTCAGGCCAAAGAAAAAACACAAGTGGATTTTCGATGGAGATAATCTCATTTCCAGTTCCCCTTCAGGGGAACTCGAACTGCGTCGGTTAAGACACGGGAATGCCTTTAGGCATGACAGGGCTGAATGCGAATGAAAACTACTCCAATCCTATTGGTCCTAGTGAGAACAGTAGCATGTGACAGGTAGCACACTGGCACATAGCTCATTAGCTTTTTTCTATTCAGCAGGCACGTTGGTTGATGTTGGTATTGAAAGGCTCCTGTATCCTACTCACCTGGAATCATGTCCAAGCGATAAGTACTGGTTCCGGAGATGTGTGTCTCCCTGCCCGCGTTTCATCGCGGTAGGTGACTCGCACAAACTGTGTGTTGCTTGTTTGGGCCTGTCGCATGCCACGGCAGCTCTCGAGGGGGCTGTTTGTGACCATTGCGTGGCCCTGCCCATGCGGGTACTGTGGTCCCGCGTGGCCCTCTTTTCCGCGGACGGCCTGATGCGATCTCCCCGTGGCTCGGACCCCGCGGTCGCTGAGGCGGCTCGGCGGTTCCGGTCATGGGGATTGCGGCAGGATCTGCTGGAGGGTTCCGAGATGGCTGTGGCCCTTTCTCGTCCTTCGTCTGCCGATTCCGACTCCCCTGGTCCTCGTTACTCGGCTTCTTCTGCTCGGGGACGCAGGCTGGAGAGGCGGCCGCACTGTGGCTCTGAGGAGCTGGATGTGCTTGGCGTCGTGGAGGAGGGTGAGGACTTCCGGGTGTCGCGCCGACGTCATCTGAAGAGCGCTGCGCCGGACTGTGTTGAACTGTTGGATGTAGTGACTTGGTCTGTGGCAAAACTCGGACTGGATTAGCCACAGGCTGTCAGGGAGCTTGATCGCTTCCTTCCACTCCGTGCCCCCGCGCTGGTCCTTGCCGTTTTTTTTCCCGGTTTTGCACGGTGAGTTGTGCAAATCGTGGGAGAACCCTTACTCCCGGGGCAACGCTCCCGCGCACCCCTCCCCAACGGGTCGGACCTGAGGGACGTCATCCAGTCGCGGAGGGGCAAGGCGCGGAGGTCCTGTCTATGTGTTTAGCCCCCGGAGGCCGACTGAGGTCCCCTCCTGGGCGGCCACTTGCGTTGTGTCCCGCCGCCGCCGAGCCTTTTCCACTCTGCCTGCCCCGAGGGGTGGCCGTTGGCCGGAGGTTTGGCTCCCGGACTGCGGATCATCGGCGGGTTCTTCCTGGCGGCCCGCTTCAGGGACTCTTCCGAGATTGGCACCGGCCACCAGCCCCGAGGGGAACTGAGAGTGAACGTCTCGGGTTACGTATGTAACCCTTGTTCCCCGAGATAGGGGAACGAGACACTGCGTCGGTTACGACACTATGGGAACGCCTTTAGGCATGACAGGGCTGAATGCGAATGAAAACTACTCCAATCCTATTGGTCCTAGTGAGAACGGTAGCATGTGATGGCATAGCCGTAGGGGCATACAGTGGTGTGAAAAAGTGTTTGCCCCCTTCTTCATTTCCTGTTCCTTTGCATGTTTGTCACACTTAAGTGTTTCGGAACATCAAACCAATTTAAACAGTAGTCAAGGACAACACAAGTAAACACAAAATGCAATTTGTAAATGAAGGTGTTTATTATTAAAGGTGGAAAAAAATCCAAACCATCATGGCCCTGTGTGAAAAAGTGATTGCCCCCTAAACCTAATAACTGGTTGGGCCACCCTTAGCAGCAACAACTGCAACCAAGCGTTTGCGATAATGTGCAATGAGGCTTTTACAGCGTCCTGGAGGAATTTTGGCCCACTCATCTTTGCAGAATTGTCCTAATTCAGTTACATTAGAGGGTTTTCGAGCATGAGCGGCCTTTTTAAGGTCATACCACAACATCTCAATAGGATTCAGGTCAGGACTTTGGCTAGGCCACTCCAAAGTCTTTTTCTTCAGCCATTCGGTGGTGGACTTGCTGGTGTGTTTAGGATCATTGTCCTGCTGCAGAACCCAAGTTCGTTTCAGCTTGAGTACACGAACAGATGGTCGGACATTCTCCTTCAGGATCTCTTGGTAGACAGCAGAATTCATAGTTCCTTTTATCACGGCAAGTCTTCCAGGTCCTGAAGCAGCAAAACAGCCCCAGACCATCACACTACCACCACCATATTTTACTGTTGGTATAATGTTTTTTTTATGAAATGCAGTGTTCCTTCTATGCCAGATATACTTGGACACACACCTTCCAAAGCGTTCCACTTTTGTCTCATCAGTCCACAGAATGTTGTCCCAAAAGTCTTGGGGATCATCAAGATGTGTTGTGGAGAAATTGAGACGAGCTTTGATGTTCTTTTTGCTCAGCAGTGGTTTTCTCCTTAGAACTCTGCCATGCAGGCCATTTTTGCCCAGTCTTTTCCTGATGGTGGAGGCATGAACGCTGACCTTAACTGAGGCAAGTGAGGCCTGCAGTTCTTTGGACGTTGTTGTGGGGTCTTTTGTGACCTCTTGGATGAGTCGTCGCTGCGCTCTTGGGGTAATTTTGGGCGGCCGGCCACTCCTGGGAAGGTTCACCACTGTTCCATGTCTTCGCCATTTGTGGATAATGGCTCTCACTGTGGTTCGCTGGATTCCCAAAGCTTTGGAAATGGCTTTATAACCCTTTCCAGACTGATAGATCTCAATTACTTTCTTTCTCAATTGTTCCTGAATTTCTTTGGGTCTCGGCATGATGTGTAGCTTTTAAGGATATTCTGGTGGACCTTACTGTGTCAAGCAGCTCCTATTTAAGTGATGCCTTGATTGTGAACAGGTGTGGCAATAATCAGGCCTGGGTGTGGCTAGAGAAATTGAACTCAGGTGTGGACAACCACAGTTATAGTATGTTTTAACAAGGGGGGCAATCACTTTTTCACACAGGGCCATGATGGTTTGGATTTTTTTTCACCTTTAATAATGAACACCTTCATTTACAAATTGCATTTTGTGTTTGCTTGTGTTGTCCTTGACTATTGTTTAAATTGGTTTGATGTTCCGAAACACTTAAGTGTGACAAACATGCAAAGGAACAGGAAATGAGGAAGGGGGCAATCACTTTTTCACACCACTGTATAAGCACGCCGGCACATTGCTCATTAGCTCTTTCTATGAAGCAAGGCACTCCAGGCGGGCAAGGCGCGGTGAACCGACGCAGTGTCTCGTTCCCCTATCTCGGGGAACAAGGGTTACATACGTAACCCGAGACGTTCCCCTTCGAGGGGAACTCGAACTGCGTTGGTTACGACACTATGGGAATGAGATACCCACTAACCCACGCCGAAACCCCGCCTGCCCAAGCGTGCAAGCAACCGGTGGGCACGACTAGGTATATAATCTTCCCTGGAGTACGGTTTGCAGTCAATGAGCTCAGGTTACAAAGAATCCATTCCCCTAGGATCTTGTGGTATGTTCCATAATTTCAGATGCTGAATGGGTAATATTATTGCCGTTTTCTTGCAATGATATCTGCAAAATACATGCCCTATCATTGGGCATGTAGAACATCTGCATTTGTAATATTACATTTTCTGGCACACAGTGGACATTTTGAGGTGGAATTTATGTAACTTAAGAAGGTTTACAAAGACTCATATATGGAGATGTACCACATTTTCTATGCAATAGAATGCGTTGGATTAGTATATTCATCCACCACAATGGTGGATGAATTAAGATGAAAACATTTAGACAAAACGCATAATTATTCTGGTGTCCAGATGATGGTTGTATCATTTTGAGGTGTTGAAGTTTGCCGAAAGCAGGTACGATTGACTGTTTATTATTCATTCTGGTTTCTCCAGTAATAAATATTGTAGTGCATGTTTTTGTCAAAGATGTATGAATATGTTTGTAGACAATACAGGTCTGAAGCATTGATTGTGAAAGTTGTTCAAGTTGCTTCTCTATTTTTGGACCGTTGTATTGTTTGAAAATGTATAGGCACTTTAGTTATGGTTTATGTATGGTGTAATTTTAAGCCATGCATAGTGATGAAAGAATAATGACAATGTTATTTAATTATCCATTTATTCACTCATTCATTAATTCTTACAATATATTCCTAAGGTTTTTCATTTTCATACATGGACTGCTGAACAGTTGTTTCTCTGGAGGAGATTCCCCAGGATTGTCTGGAAATGTTTCCACAGAGCTTGATTCAATGAAGGTATTTGAAAAGATTGATAGAAGATTGTAATATTGGAACTGGCAAATGTATCATTGACATTTAAATTTTTGATCGCTTTATATTCTCAGTCCAGTCTTTATATGTATTCTCCATAATGGGATGTTTTGATTGTTCCATAAAGGTAGCCAAATGGGTCATTTGACATAAAGTGAGAGTTGAATATGTTGGGGTTCTTACTTATTAGTAGTTATTTTAGGCCATTTACATGTAATCCATCAGATTTCACTATCATCCGAATGAAGTCCAAACCATGCTGTTTGGAACTGGAACACAAATTGGGAAGTTTCATCTTTGAGATACATTTTACCATAAAGTTTATTTTTCCAAACACTCAAAAATAACCTTTGACACAGGGGTGAAACACTGTCTGACTATCCTTTCTAATGTAACCACACACTGATTTCTGGTAAAGCGACACACAGCAGAGATGCAGAAGGGATGGCCAGACTTCATTAAGATTTGTTTTTCCATCTTGAATCCTGTGCCGAGAACCGCCTTGCCTGGCCTCCAGAGTGCAAAGCTGAGTTGCAACCAAACCAAATAAGCCAGTTCCAAGTACCCGCTCCTAAATACAACCAGATGTCTGCCCTCAACTAATAATCAAAGAAAATACAGCCCTTTCTTACCATTGGTCGAGTGGATGCCCCAGCTGATCAGTGAAAGATGTCATCCAGAAAACAGATGTGCAGACTGTGCGTAGGAACTACGCTTGCAGCCCGAGGCAGCACTGATAGGTGAATGGAGCAGATGTGTTGTAAAGGAAAATAGTAAAATATAGTGTTGAGTAAAGAAAAGCTGCAGCGATTATTGTAAGAAGAGGACCAGAATGTTCACGCATAAAGACCACTGTATCTGTGTTGTCAGGATATGCTTTAAGACTGACAACAAGACTTAAACACACACTAAGTGCTGAGGTTCCAGACAGAATATCAAATAATTGACTTTTAATCATTGTATACAGCAGTATGTTGGCTTCCAGGTAAACACAAACATTTGCAATCCACACTTACTGACTAAATTTTGACGTGGTCCACTTGGTCAGTCAGGACACAGTTTTACAAAAACAGAGTTGCTGGTTAAAGTGTTGCTCTAACAAAAACACAGAACAACATATGTTTTTATGAAAGTATCTGACTATGCATACAGTACAGCAAGGTGTGTGAATAATTGGTCAGACACTGATTCTGGAAGGTCACACTGCTGCTTTAATTAATGTTGAAAAAGGCTTCATGAGAAATCTGTCTCCATTTGCATTGTATTGGGATGGAAGCCAATATTGTATAATACTAGCCGTTCAAATTATTCATTTCAATATCACACAAGTCACAGGGTGTTTTTTTATTTGAGTGAACCAACCTCTTCAATTTGATCTGAGTTGTGGATTTGAGTCAGATGACTTGGACACAAGTTAGACTCCAATGACTTGACAAAACAAAAATAAATCACTTGCACATCACTTGATATACTCCCAGTGAATGAAAAACTACAGTACAGGCCAAAAGTTTGGACTCACCTTCTCATTCAATGCGTTTCCTTTAATTTCATGACTATTTACATTGTAGATTATCACTGAAGGCATCAAAACTATGAATGAACACATGTGGAATTATGTACTTAACAAAAAAGTGTGAAATAATGTCTTATATTCTAGTTTCTTCAAAGTTTCCACCCTTTGCTTTTTTGACAGTGCTGCAAACCCTTTGTGTTCTCTCAATGAGCTTCATGAGGTAGTCACCTGAAATGGTTTTCCCTTCACAGGTGTGCCTTGTCAGGGTTAATTAGTGGAATTTCTTACCTTATTGAATGGAGTTGGGACCATCAGTTGTGTTGTGCAGAAGTCAGGTTGATACACAGCCGACAGCCCTATTGGACAACTGTTAGAATTCAGATTATGACAAGAACCAATCAGCTAAGTAAAGAGAAACAAGTACCCATCATTACTTTAAGAAATGAAGGTCAGTCGGCCTGGAAAATTGTGAAAACTTTGAATGTGTCCCCAAATGCAGTCACAAAAACCATAAAGCGCTACAACGTAACTGGCTCACATGAGGACCGCCCCAGGAAAGGAAGACCAAGAGTCACCTCTGCTGCTGAGGATAAGTTCATCTAAGTCACCAGCCTCAGAAATTGCAAGTTAACAGCAGCTCAGATTAGAGACCAGATGAATACCACACAGAGTTCTAGCAGCAGACACAGCTCTAGAACAACTGTTAAGAGGAGACTGTGCAAATCAGGCGTTCATGGTCAAATAGCAGCAAGGAAACCACTGCTAAGGAGAGGTAACAAGCAGAAGAGATTTGTTTGTGCCAAGAAACACAAGGAATGGACATTAGACAAGTGGAAATCTGTGCTTTGGTCTGATGAGTCCAAGTTTGAGATCTTTGGTTCCAACCGCCGTGTCTTTGTGTGACAGAGAAAAGGTGACCGGATGGATTCTACATGCCTGGTTCCCACCGTAAAGCATGGAGGAGGGGGTGTGATGGTGTGGGGGTCCTTTGCTGGTGACACTGTTGGGGATTTATTCCAAACTGAAGGCATACTGAACCAGCATGGCTACCACAGCATCCTGCAGCGACATGCCATTAAATCCGGTTTGTGTTTAGTTGGACCATCATTTATTTTTCATCAGGACAATGGCCCCAAACACACCTCCAGGCTGTGTAAGGAATATTTGACCAAGAAGGTGAGTGATTGAGTGCTGCGCCTCCACAGTCACCAGACCTGAACCCAATCGAGATGGTTTGGGGTGAGCTGGACCGCAGAGTGAAGACAAAAGGGCCAACAAGTGCTAAGCATCTCTGAGAACTCCTTCAAGACTGTTGGGAAACTATTTCAGGTGACTACCTCTTGAAGCTCATCAGGAGAATGCAAAGAGTGTGCAAAGCAGTAATCAGAGTAAAGGGTGGCTACTTTGAAGAAACTAGAATATAAGACATGTTATTTCACACCTTTTTGTTAAGTACATAATTCCACATGTGTTCATTCATAGTTTTGATGCCTTCAGTGATAATCTACAGTGTAAATAGTGATGAAAATAAAGGAAACACATTGAATATTGAATGAGAAGGTGTGTCTAAACGTTTGGCCTGTACTATATATATAATTATTGTGACAGAGAGACTGAGTAGCAAGACATGATCTTTAACCGTCACCTTAAAATTTAGAGGAATCTTCATGTACGTGTGTGTGTGTGTGTGTGTGTTCAAATATTGCTTCTGGAAAGAAAATAAAGGATACAATATGAATTACTAATTTCACTAAACAGACATTAATTAAGAAGTTCTCATAATTTTAGAGTTAAGCAGCACATTGGCCAGGAGTCCTTCTTGATGCAGACCATCTCAAACATCTCTCTCAGATAAGGCCGAGGATGATGGGAATGTCTTGCTGCTTGTCTGCCGAATCTCTGGGATCTCTGTTTTCCTCATTTTCAATGTGCTACAGTAGTGCCATCAAGTCGCAGTGATTTGCTGCAAATGAATGCCGCTGAATCTGTCGAGTCGTCTGGTAGTGGTGCATCAAGTGCAATTTACAGAACCCATCCAATTAGACTGAATTCGATATAAAAAATAACAACGGTAACTCCACGGAAACTATTTGAAACTAAAATAACAAGCCAATTTTGTAAAACGTAAGGAGTAGAACATATTGAAATTTGTGTTAAATATAATCAGTAAAAGTAAAAAGTCAGCTCAAAAATAAATAGTAAAGTAAAAACATCTGAAAAATATATTTGTACTTTTTTACATCCCATCTCTGTTGGGATCTCATAGCCAAGACTTAATACTTATTTGGGACTTGCAAAGCAGTGACCTTGCCCCACTTCTGGAGGATGCTTGCTAAGAAAATGGCTAATTTTTGTTATTAATAAAAAAAAAAAGAACAACAGGAAAACTAAAGTCTCCTATATTGCTCATATTTGGCATTAAAACAGTTGGTCGTAGCTTGCAGAAATTGGTACCAATCAGGCTCAAAGGGCCTTGTCTGTTTTTAGGGTTGATCAAGGACAACTGTGGAAAAAAAATTTCTGATATTGGTCACATGCCAGGCAAAGAAAAATATCATAGTACAATTGTCAAAGGTATCCCTTAAAGGGGCCTTCTGTGTTGGCTGAACTGAGCTAAATTCCAGAGACACATAACCATAAAGACTCCCTGAAGAGTTTTCATCTCTTCTCTCAATCTTAATAACAGACTCTTCCATGCGACCCAGTCATAGTTAGGTCAGACCTGGCTATGGTTTGTCTCTTCTTCTCTCTTCCATCTGCTATTGCAAGTCCTCCCCCTCTCTTACCAAACACAAGTCATTTTTTTCTCCCATTTGTCTTCCACGATTGGTACGATTGTGGGCTTGACTTGCTCTTGAGTTCCCCTGAAGATCAGTAATATTCTGCAGACAGCAATGGTAGGATTACATAAACAGCTCTCGTGATTGGGCCCCATACACAGCATCACAACTTTGATCAAGCTTTGGAAACACTGCACCTTGCACACAGATATATCTGCTTCTTTTACTCGTGAAGCTATCAGGAGTAGAAGGGCAGCAGGCACACTAATTTATTAAAAGAAACTGATTCTTATAAAAGTCCTGCTGGCCTGATTAGTCTGGTGTAAACAGTGCTGTCCCCACTCTGCAGAGCCAGGGACACTCCGAGTCTGCACCCTATATGGTCAGCATTGTAAAAACACTCAGGGTAAGGACCTAAAACAAATTATTCACAGGGACCTCTGTTTATGGAAGTGTCACCGTCCTGAGGTTTCACATTTTTGTGAAAGTTTCTGTCCTCTGCTGAAGCCCAGCTGTATAATGTTTCTCTCTGAAAACAAAGGAAAGTGAAACATTAACCCCTGTAGTAAGCATGTGCATTTGTGGATTCACATATTACAGCAAATCTCAATGTGATAAATCCCAAATGCTCAATATGTCCCATACACAGGATTAAAGTTGACGTCCATGAAAATGCCACGCGCTCTTTAGCACTTGAGACCTCCTCAGGCCATGCAGATGTTGGTCATCATCAGATTACATCAGCTGTTCAGTTTGTTAGAAATATACACGTGTTTCAATTTTTCAGCATTTTCCCGTAATGAGGGGAATTTACTGGCATGCTAACACCTCAGTGCTGGCATAAATCAGACGTGGATATGATGCAGAGCAGAGTGCTGTGACCTTGCTGGGCCGTAGTGAGAGCTACTCACACAGACAGTGTTTGGGATGATGTGCTAATGCATTACACAGCTGGACCCACCTCTACTTTCTTATTATGGAGGTCTTGTAGAAGTGACCTTGGAAGCCTCAACATTGCTACTGTAAAGTAAGTATTAATATTAAGAATGCTTTTAAATATAAGAATCTGTGTTTTTTGGGAATATTGGAAGTAAGTAGGTTTTTTATATTTTATCTTTCAGTATACTGTCGTGTGAACAGTTTAAATGTTGTCAACGTCAACACAAACATACTGCACAGGTGTCAACAATAGGCTTCAACATAGGCTTTAACACCAATCAACAGATGTAACTATGGTGATTATATTTTACATTTAGTTGCAACTGTAATTTATAATTTCTCCCCAATTTCGGATCACATTCATGTTCGATTGTCTAGTTTTTGGTTTAGAAACCATATTTGTGATTTTGCTGCTATACTTGGCAACAGTCATTCCACTCCTACAGGTGAGGTAGCTACATGCTAACATCTGGGAAACCTGTTATGTTGGTTGCCAGTGTTATATTACTGATATTTACTCCAATATCAGGTCACATTGCTTCTTGAACATGTCTAGTGGTGTAGTTTTTGGTTTAGAAGCATGTGTAAGAGCCAATGAGTGCCCTTGGTGTAAATGAGAACCAATCTGATGAGCACGCACGCACGCACGCACGCACGCACGCACGCACGCACTACACAGGCACACATACAAGCCGTAGTTTGTCTGGAAAACCGAAAAAGTTTTGATGGAAATAAACGGAACCAATTGGTTCGCCAAATATGATTTGGACTTTCATTGATCAAAAGGTTTTTCTACCCGTGGAAAATCATTTTAATTCAACGTTGTTCAATTAAAACATTAATTGAACAGCAGGGAAATAAATTGTCCATTATGGGGGAATTGTGGATTTATGTACATAATAGAGAGTGGTCTAGACCTACTCTACCTATAAAGTGTCCTGAGATAACTCCAGTTATGATTTGACACTATAAATAAAATGTAATTACAATTGAATTGAATTGACATGGAACACGGTATCCCAGGACACCTGGCCAAAAATCTAAAATATTACTGCAGGAACCGAGGGAAACCAAAGGGAGTGATATTAATTCTTATTTGGTCATCTGGTTTATTCTAATGACATATGTTTTTGGCTGTAAAAAAGAGTGTGCTGACATGTCTTTCATTACACTACGACTGTATGGAGCCAACGTTAAACATTTTCAAATCCTACACATAGTGGCTTTAATAATAAATATTGTTTACTATGCACCCTTTGAATACCTTTGTTTGTGTTTTCATTAGGTAAAACCCCATACTTCATGCAATGGAAATGAACTGCTATTGGCTAGGCTCATGAAAGGCTCAGGTCATTCTAATAAAACAAAGACATTAAAGAGATGACACTCACACAAATATGGATTTAAGATGAAATACCACAACCCCAGTGATACCCAGAACAATATCTACCAAAGCAGCAGAGAGTCTGTCTTAGTTGTTTTGATTTCACTCAGTATGCCCCTTGGCCCCGGTCTCCAGTCACTTCCCTGTGCTCCTGCATTGCCATTCTCTATCCATCCGCCAGATGACTTTCCCAATTGTCATTGTCCCCTAGGTCTCACTTCCCCCTGCTTACCTGTTATTACTTCCCCTAATCAGCATTTCAGTATACAACCAGCCCATTTCCACTTATTTGCCTCATGCCCTGATTTACAGCCAGCTGAACCATAACTCTAATCTGTACCTGCATGCCTGCAAATACCTAACTACAATACATGAAGAAATATGACTCATAATAATTATAGCAGTGGGTATAATGGAATGACATGATAAACACTGGCAATTATAGCAACAGTTAAGATAATTAAACTATGACTAATAATAATAGTAGTAGCAATGGACGTCGAGCAGGACCATGGCAGCAGCAGCTACTGCAATCCAGATGCCACCACAATCCAAGGAAATTTGTGAGGTGAGAAAGCACAAGGACTCTGGGAAAGAAGCTAAGTTAGTTTAATAAGTTTAGTGCATTAATGAATGCACATTAATGCACTAAACTGACCTCCCGACCCCTCCTCCACACTGCCTCCTCTCTCAGTTTGACCCGGTCACCCCTCCTGAAATTTCAAAACTCAACAGCTCTTCCAAACCCACTACCTGCTCCCTTTACCCCCTCCCTACTCCCCTCCTGACCTGACTCCCCTCCTGTCCTGCCTCCCCGTCCTATGCCCTACCTCAGTAGCCTCTTCAACTGCTCACTGTCCCTTGGAACTGTCCCCTCTGCCTTCAAAACTGCTGGTGCCAGCCGCCATCCTTAAAAAAACAGGTCTGGATCCCTCCTGACCCAACAACTACCACCCAATATCCAACCTCCCCTTTCTGTCTAAAACCTTGGAACGTATCATCGCCTCCCAACTCCAAACCCATCTTCATGCCAATAACCAATTCAAACCCCTCCAATCTGCTTTTCGTTCCCTCCACAGCACAGAAACCGCTCTCCTCAAAGTCCTCTACGACCTCCTCACCTCTGCTGACACCGGTTTCCTCAACATCCTTATCATCCTCGATCTGAGTGCAGCCTTCGATACCGTGAGAGATAACATCCTGCTCACCAGACTCAAAGACCTCGGTATCGAAGGTACTGCACTCAGCTTGCTCCACTCATACCTTTCCAACAGATCCCACTTGATCTCTCTCCATAACCACACCTCTGCCACAGCCACAATCAATCAAGGAATTCCCCAAGGCTCCGTACTTGGCCTCCTCCGCTTCCCCCTTGGTCAGATACTCCCCCACTTAAACCTGGACTTCCACTGTTACGCCAATGACACCCAGATCTACCTCAGCACCAAATCCCCCCACAATCCTCCCCTCTCCCACATCAACTCCTGTCTGTCTGCTATTAAAACCTGGATGCAACACAGCTTCCTCAAACTCAACAGCGATAAAACAGAATTCCTCCTCATAGGCTCCAAATCCACTTTCAGCAATATCAATAACCCCACTCTCACCATCAGCATTGTCACCCCATCTCCCCAGGCCCGCATCCTAATTTTTAATTCCACCCTCACCCTTGAGCCCCACATCTATCAATGTCATTAAAACCTTCTTCTTTCACCTCTGCAACATCACCAAAGTCAGATCCTCTCTCACACCCCCCGCAGCTGAATGACACATTCACACCTTCATCTCATCCCGACTGGACTACTGCAACTAACTTCTCCTCGTTATCAACTCTACCAACATCAAGCGACTCCAACTGATCCAGAACACAGCTTCCCGACTCATCACCAACACCAAATCCAGGCAATCCTATAGCAGCATAACTAATGCTGGTCCAAGTGTCTCTGATTTCTCTCAGATCCAAGCACCATGGTCATTAGCTACAGTACTACATGACTGGTTGCATCCATTATGATCCATACTTGACAGCCTTGACACAACTTGGCCTTTCCTCCTAACAATGTTTTTACTCTACAACCTTGACAGAATAACCTTAACCTTTAAAGTGTGCAGCAGAATGTTGGAGATGTTGTACTTGTCTGTTGTGGCCAGCGCTCTGTTCTCCTCCGCCATCTGCTAGGCCGGCGCATTGGAGCCTGCAAAACTAACAGACTGAACAAACTGATTAATTGAGTGATTTTCCTTTTTATTAATTGTGTCAATCCTTTCATCTTCTTTGGTTTGTTTAAGATACAACTTATGTCTGATAATCAAACAACCACCAATATAACAGATACAACAAAAGGCTAAAAAAGCTTAGCATTTAGCAGCAAATAAAGTAAAACGTCAGTTCGGCCCACATTGTGACCTGTCCTCGTAGTGTGGGCCTACAGATTGATGTGATACATACTTGAGATTTCAAAGCAGCCCTTTCAGGCAACACACAGAGCTGCACATGTGAAACTGCAGCTCTGTGGTCTCTGTTGTCCATGTCATCAGGGACATGGACAATTCACTGTAGTCCTTCAGGAGCTCCACCAGTGCCCTGCAGGATCTGAATGTACCACCCATGCTCTTCATCTCTCACTCTGCTGTTGATCCAAAGATTTCAGTGGTCAATTACTCACAGATGCAAAGTCTCTTTCATGGACAGTATCAAACATGCAGCAACCCGCCATATGCCCCCTAATCCATGAGGACTATGAACTTCTTTTGGACTTTCTTTAATAAATTTCTTGACACAGTCCCTGTACTGAAATAAAGGTCATGATGTGCATACTGAAGGCTACATAACTAATAACAGTAATTTCTGCAGAAACGGCTTTGCCCACCACTAATAATTCACCCAAAGGAATTAAAAAATCTACTGAGATGAATAGTGATTTTTGTATTTTTGATATTTATGTTATTTGTATACCTGCAGGGTACTGAGCTGAGAAAGGAAAACAAGGGAAAGTTTGCTATATGTGGTCAGATCTAAAATAAATAGGCTTTTATTAGATATATTTAAGTGGGACTTTGATACTGATAAAACTAATGCATGACTATTAAGATTTGGCGTAAAACCCTCACATCACGCCAGTTTAGTCCAGGTTTGCTTCACAGACTGAAGCTTGATCACAGCATCTGATACACTGGTGCCAAGGAAATGCAATGTGTTGTGTAAAAATCCAGACCGCCTCTGTTATGGTGGGCTCAGAGCGGATAGGGACCTTCTTTGCTATAAACTGCATGGTTAATGATGCCAACATAGCTCATGTGGTAGCCAAGTCAACACCAAATCTCCTGTTCCCAGGGGTAAATGTAATCACATGGGCAATCATTAAGATTCAGGCTCTGTTGTGATCAAAACTGCGGCGTAGACAAAAAGCTCCCTCTGCTCTTATAAAGCATATTTAGATCATTAGATAAGCCACAACTCAAATTAGGCTGTTGACCGACTCTCTCATACACATTTTCCTAAACCTGGTTCATGTTCTTTAACACAATCTTTTGCATGGAGTGAGCAAGAGGCTGCGTCTTTCAGTTTTTGTAGATGTTAAAAATGTTGATTTTGTGTAGCTCGTAGGGAATTAATACTGTTAATTGTGCAGTTGTTATTGGGTTGCTGGGATTTGAATGTGCACGTGTAGTCCTTATCTGAGCCAGATGTTTCCAGGTTGGGGCCATTTTTGTGCATGCGACTTAAATGGTGTTAAGTAAAGGAAATTACATCAGCTTTCTTCAGTTTCACAGACTACTGTCATATGTATCCTCACATTCAGCCCAGTAAACGGGAAATTTCCTAAGAGAATAACAAATAATTTGAATGAGCTCCATGAGTTATAGAAAAATAAACTATTATTTAATCACACAAAGAAGTCAAAAGAAAAATCCTTGCAAAAGCGTTTCTGGGTATAAGTTTAGATTTTTGTAAATGTGGCATTTACCTGCTGAGATCTTTCATGGCTTTGAGACAGTGCATGAAATTTCCCCAGACTGTTCCTCTTCTGAAAGCTGTGGTCTACCTGCTGTCCGGCAGCCACCTGCTCTTCCCCACAGAGCAGGAAAAACATCTGCAACGTGGAGAGACTTGGCTGTCTAGTGTAAGCCCAGTGAGCAGACACCAAATCATAGAGGGGGGAGGGAGGACAAATATGGAGAAATAAGGGGGACACACAGATGTTGCATTGGAGATTAATGTTAATAACCCTAGTGCAAGGACAGGAGAAAAAAAAACCTCAGTGATCCAGATGTGTGGAGGAAGCAACTCCCAGAAGAGTAGTCTCTCCTCTAGACGGGATGGAGGAATAATTCATCCTCACATGAGCGCTGCAGACTCTTGTACGGCTTGTATTGTGTTTGGGCCAAATGGTCGCTGTGGATGGCTGGTGATCCGCCTCAGACAAACATATAGCTGTCCCCTCCACACATCCATCCACTGTCTTATCACAAAAGATATTTTACAACTTCCAAATTTTAGATAGTTTATCTACTCTATAAACTGCAATTGTTAGCATGTCTGCAAACTAAACTAATTACTTTAGTTTGTGAAGAAATTGTTTATGTTAAAGGCAGGACTATTTCCAATGGGCACCTTTTATTTATTGTTTAATAATAAATAACTTATGGGCTCTGAAAAAGGAGCAAAAAAGATCCATCCTCTGCACCTGCTGTAATCCTGTAAAAACGCAGATCAATCACTGCCTTAGTGTCCGCTTGAAAAGAAACAATGAAATTCCTCCTTGCCATGCTGCACACACTCTATCTGTGCCGTGTATGAGTCTGAGCCTGAGCCTGGATGAAACCCTGATTAGATGCTACTTTCAAATCTTGCTATCTTTCAACAATACCAACCCTGCCTTTGAAAATCAAAGCCTATCCTTGTTTACTCTTTAAAATCTGGATAGGATCTGGGTTTCTAAAAACCAGGAAAAGATGTTAAAATCTGCAACACAGCTACAGTATTTCTCCTGCAGCTTCCTCCAGCTGCTCCTTAGGCCAGCTGGGAGATGTAGTCCTTCCACTGAGTCCTGGCTCAGAACCAGCATTTCCATCCAGTCGGTTGTGAGGCGTGTCATCATTCAACACCTCAAGTGATCTAATAATTAAGACTAAAGCTGGTGATCACTATTCAACAGCACAATGAAAGGCCAAGGAGGAGTGTAGCTCAGGTTCCAACAAAAACAAAAATAAGTCCTGTTTATTGATAATTTATATATGTTCATTATAAGGGGGCAATGAAGCCATCGCTTGTTCTTGCTTGCTCAGAGAAACCTCCCTGGGATTACAGATGGCACAAAGTGTAGTTTCTCTTGCTGCCTGAGATGTGTTCATTGGCACCGCAGAGGGCTGTGGTAACACACTGTAGAGGCAGAAAAGGTTTGTGTTGGATAATACCCAGCAGAGAGGATTGCGCAACATTAGGTTGAGCTCACCCTGCGTAATATCTGGGATGGGGAGGGACCAAGGCAGCAGAGAAATCATCAGAGCAAAGCTTGGAGGGGAATAGAAGGGAAGTGGAGCGAAACTGTCCCCGAGGACCGACCAATGGTCCAAATCCTCTACTAATAAAAAGTAATAAGTAAAGTGACTTTGTCATGTAGATTTTGTCAGAATAAGCTGAGGTACAGTAGACGTGTCAATGCCTACAAGAGAACATTCAGCTCATTTGCAGCTCTGAGACGAGATAACCCACACAACATTATATTTCTTTTTGAGGTCAATGTGCTGAGGTCAGTGTAGATACAATAGAAAACGGTGTCTTCTCAAAATTCAAGTGTGCGCACACATACTGGCACCGACCCAGTTCTTTTGTAGTTACACACGCACATACACATGCTTGCCAGATGCACATTCAGTACGCCTATAAAGCATACATTTGTGCATGCATGCATACATTGAAGCAACAGACTTGCATTTATTAGCACTGGTGAGCACAGATAGAATTTAACAATGTATCTGGATCTGGATCACGTTTTAAACTCCCAAAATTCGGAACCAACATTGACACGTCTACTGTACCTCAGCTTACTCTTTAGTACCGGCAGCCATTCTACTTCTTAATTCTATAAATAACCATAGATAACTTATTGACTTACTATTTATTGATTGTTTACTGTTTTTTTTATTGTTTTAACTATGCCTGCAAGGTAGGCAATCTCTGTATTATGTGTGTGATTGTGTGTGATTTGTACTATACTATCTGCTGCACAACAAATTGTCCCTTTGGGGACAATAAAGTAACTTGAACTTGAACGTGCATAAGTTATTATATATTATAAATATAATACATGTTGCATTTTTTATACATAGTTTTTGCAGCATCAGGCAAAAATAACATCTTGCCTCCATTTGCTCCAGAGTACTCAGCTCTATTGATCTCATTGCTAAGGTAACCATTATAAGGAAGGGCAGCCGAGTGAAGTCCCTGAGAGGAATTTGCTCATCTGCAGCACCCTCTAATGGAAATGAAATGCCATTAGAGTTTACATCATTATGAAAGAAAATACTACTTCATTCTGTGGTAAAACATACACATTAAGGGATTGCATTATCAGAAGTGTGGTTTTAACATTATTTATTTAATCAATCGAAAACGGCATTCAAGACAAGAGGACAGTGTTTGTAGTTATAGTGAGTTATAAATTTGTGTTTTGGCAGCTTGAAAAAACTTTAACCCAACTCAGGCAGTGGTGGCCTCATCTCAAATTTAATTTCATCATTATATAATTTCATTAAATTTAGCCTGACTATTGTCTATTGTCTATTGTCTATATCCCATAACCATCCTGTTATTCTTTGACATCAGCTGCTGTTTGTGTCACACATTTTGTAAGAAAGAAACAAGCCAAAACGATTAAAACATAAACAAAAATGGCTGCTCAAAATAACTCCAACTTAATCTTACTTCCGAGATATTGACAGAAAAACGGTAAATGAAGCAGAGTTCCTTCAAAGTGTTTGTATTCTTTGAATTCATGCACACAGTGAACTAAGCCTTCTGTAAGATGCAGAGAACTTTAAGATGCATCTGAAGTTGATTGAAGCCCTCCAGCACAGACAGACACTTCTGCAGTGAAAAGGATGAGTGTGTGGAGGAGTGCAGACAGCGACCCGGAGCCAAAGTCTGAATACCACAGCAGTACAGTACAGTCCGGAGTACTGTAGCACATTTATTACAGCAGCTGGATGTACAGGAAGCTGCTTGGCTTGTTGCGCACACTTATGGTGCCAAAGTGTTTGGAATAGCTGGCTGAGCAAAAAAAGTACATCATTTTGCCACACTCCTACTTAAAACAACTGAAACTCCTGCACTACTGTCTGGAAAACAAAATAATTCATCTTTGATATTGAAAATGACACAGCTCATCCAGCTGAATGGCAACATATACATCCAACTGGGATGAGATTTCACAGAAAAAGATGATGACTATGAACAACTCCCAACGTACTGTCATTGTGAGATCAGAGTGCAACGAGACTCAGTTCACTGTGGATCTAACTTCTCTGGCAGGGGAATCATTAAAACAGTCCCATCACTTCCCCGATGGCAGTGTTGCCCTTATACCCTATTGGTTCTCAATTAAATTGAAAGTGTTGCAGCATGAAAGGGCAACAGTAAATAAATCAGCTGGATGAAAGCTCAAAGACTGTCAATCAATTATCCTATTAGTGAAAAAGTTGACAGAAGGGCCCAAACAGGCCTTGTTTTCTTGTGTGATTAGTAACTCAAGCACACTAGAACGTTCCAAGGGACCACATTCTCATCTAATCCAGGCCCAGGATAACAAGGCGGACGGGGGGTCCCACGTAACCTCACTGTTACTCAAACCAGCATCTGTTATTCTTTGTGTGCAAAAGCATTAACTTAACAACAGAGCCAGGGTCATCCACTATTCTCTTTATAAAGCAATCACGGGAGGCAAAATGGGCTTATTGAAATAATGAGCATGCACATACAACATCTGACAAAGACTTGCAAGATTTCTCTTCTTTTTCGCTTTGAAGAGAACAAACACATCGGTGAAACTTTAAGCATTCTCTTTATTTCTCTTCCTCAGATATGTTGAGAAAAGAAAACAAATATCATTGCAGACTCCAAAGCACTTCTTGTCTCCAGTGTACAAAACTAATCAGCCTGTGTTACTTGCCCAAGGTCTTCCCACTTTTTATTAGCAATGTTCAGCCCCCACAGTGAGGCAACATGAAAGAGAAAGCAGAGTGCTCATAAGATGGCTTCGTCTTTGCAATTTATGTTGATCTCGCTTGCTTTAACGTGTTTACAGAGAGATCAATTCCCAAACTCCAAGGGCCAACATTGTCAAAAATGAATAATTTAATAATGATAACCTTAAACTTTCTGTTTTGCCATAATTGCCTCTGTAATTTTTTTCCTGTTTTGGGATTTTTTGTTTTCTCTGCCAAAAAACACGACTGGAATCAAAGTAGTGCTGCTTGTTTATTTCATAGAAGTGACAAATTATTTTTTTATTTTTAACTTTTTTTTAAAAAGGAATTTGACCTTTGGCTGTTAACAGATTTTGAAAAGGTGCTTGCAAAGTCAGTGAAGCCCTGCTGTCTTCTAATCTATCCTAATGTCTGCACAGTTTTTGATGACTTCTCTTCCTGAGTTTTAATTACTTTAAATAAATAAAAAGTTCTCACAGATTCATTTTCCTCACCCTATTAGCCCTTTATATCAGTCTGTGGCACCAGTGAGGCCAACAACCCAGCACCATGCCACTCTGTTATATCCATTCCAGAACTGCTTAAGATCTTGCACACGCATATGTGAATATCCACGCTCCACATGGCTCATCAATGAATTATGGCCCACTGCTTTCCAAAAGATACCACTGTGTGAGTTCTGCTTAGCTGATGAAAAATTACATCAACATCAAAGAAGTCCTCTTAAAAGAGCAAGTTTAGAATAATTAATATTTGATAATGCCGAAACCCTGCATAAGCATACAGGCAATGAGTGCCTGATAATCTCTTAAGAATATGAAAAGCCCTAATATGCCATATTTATAGAGATTAAGGATTAAAACAGCATATAATATGCGTTTAAAAAGCGTTTTGCATATCAAAATACAATTTGTGAGCAGTGATTTAACGGTAGTTAATAAGACTAATTTAAAAGGCATAGTAGGAATGGACCCAGCAAGCTTCCCTCTGCCACCTTGTGGTCAATTTATACTACTGCAAGGGGGAATGAAAGGGTCTTACCATTTATGTTATAGTTGCATTTTTGAACTTGTGATGCACCAGTGTGACTTGTATGTGTGCAAAGTTTAGTGATTGTAATTGTTGTTACATATGTAACTTAAAGGGGGAATGCACTGATTTTACACATAATAAAGAGAGTATTCTACTACACTTTATCTAGTCTTTTTTGGCTCTGGGCTAGCTTTGTCAGGACCTAGAAAAACTATGGATGCACCGATTCAAATTTTTCAATCTCTATGCCGATATACTGATACCCAGACTTTGTGTATCGTCCGACTCCAAGCGATCCGATACCAGTGTTTCAATAAGCTGTATGACTCACTGTGTGAAAGGGACCGGGATCATTCTTTTATGTGTAAGGCAACATCAGGATAGACTACACATTACACATTACAAAATGTAAGAAACAGATATTATAGATATATGTTTATTGAATTGGCATTATTAAAATTATAAATTGTTCCCCAGCAACTCAGAAAAAAATCTTCAAAATGAACAGTTACAATTCAAGTATAAATGGAGCAAAACTTTAAAAGGAATTAAAGTTTTGGTATATAGCCTATGTGTATTGTATAAAAACATAGAATAGAAGTGAATATATCGTCTCCATTGTCACTGATATGCGATTCAGCTATTTGAGTCTGTATCGGCCCGATATCTGATATCAGTATCAGATTGGTGCATTCTTAAAGTCTGTCTCTTTTGAAGCCTCTGACTTTTTGGTAGCACAATACAGTAGTAGCTGGAGAAGCTCAAGACACTATATCATTTTAATATATTCTGCTGCATATTGATTACTTTTATTCTTGATACTTCAATTACATTTTGCTGTTAATACTTCTGTACTTTTACTCAACTAGGCCCACCATTTTTAATACGGGAAGTTTACTCGTAATAGAAGATTCTTACATTGGGGTATTGCCACTTTTACGCACTTAAGCAAAGGATGTAAATATTTTTTTCCACCACTGCAATTTATTGAATACATTGAATTATGGACACTATGCATATTATCTACAGTGCACTAGTTCTTTTAGACTCATATTTAAGATTTCATTAAGTTTAAATTTAATTTATTAGGATTAAACTAGGTCAGTCAACTGCAATAGCTGCATTGTGTTTTATAGTGCAGCATTGGGCAAAGCTCATTTGCTGACTCTCAAGTCTATGACCACAGGTGAATTCATATGCCTGAATAAAAAAATCTGTCATCTTTTAAGTCACAGATAAATGACATCGGGCTTTTTATAGACATACAGTATTCCATATCATAGTAGTAAAAAAAGGTCATTGCTGGTGCTCAGCTAATGCAGACATGGGACGCATGTTTGAACTAAGGCATTGTTTATTATAGAAAAAAATGAATTTCAAATAGTCAGTGGTCAGGTGCCGACCTTGAATTCAGACCGAGGTTTGAAACAGCCTTCATTAGTGAGTTCACCTGTGCATAGCTACATCGCAGTTAGTAAAATGAGTAATTCCTCATACTGTCTTGTGCCCTGTGATTTAAACTGGTTCTCTGGCTCTCTTTGTTAACTAGCTTTGGTATAATGATGTACTTTTCTGTGATGTTCCAACGCCATGGCTGGAGGCAGGAGTTTAGTCAGCAGCATGCAGGATCAAGAAAAAAAAAAGCGAGCCACTGAAAATGGAGGAAAATGGCTTGCAGTACCCCAAGGTAGGAAATAAATTGCAGACGATAACTAGTGAAGCGAGGCACAAACAGCATAATAAATTGTTTGAGATTTTTGCTCTCATTTTGCAGAGCAAAATCAAACTTTGGAGTGCACAGTTGGCAGGCCATTAAAAGAATTACTTCATGCTCTGAAAACAGAGGGCTTATGTCAATCCCTATATCTCACACACAAAGACAATGCACTCCTCAGAATTGCTTTGTGTTTTCTGTCATCTAGGTAGGTATGATGATAAGCTCAGATCACAGTGAAGCAAGCACAAATACAGTAAGTGACTTGGAAATAGCTTTAAAAGAAACAGATCTCTGTTGAAAAAGGAACTAAACCAAGAGTTAATACACACTGGCATGAAGTAGATCAATATTTATGCCCAAATGTTTATGTCTTACAGTTTTTTCAGTATATTAATATTAATGATTAAAGCTCTGCATACCACACATTTAATAATTTAGCAAATGTAAATAAGTCATATTTTGCCCAATCTATAAATATTCAACAGATTCAGAGAAATTTTAGTTGTCTCCTGACTATTTTGTGTAATAATAGCAGTCACTGGAGCAATGTACATTCAAACATGTGTTAGTAAGTTGTTCCAATCCAATCAATATTTTATATGTATATGAATATGAGATTTACCACTCCAATCAACCACTGCAGACACCACACACAGACTGTTGTTCTCAATGCACTGAACAAAGATATACTAAAGTTATACACACTATAAGTCTGCCTGGTTTGAGATATCTGGTTTTTGGCAATTGTGTTTAGTGTAAAATAATAACAATTACAGGATATATATATATATATATATATATATATATATATATATATATATATATATATATATTTAACAGTTATGCTAGTTATGACACAGTTGCAATACACTTTAAAGCACAAGGCTTCCACTTTTTAGTCAGTCTATACAGGTATTTCAATATGCTTCTAATTAGATGAGGGACAGAAAAGGAAACTTATTAATTATTATTAATTATAATTATATTAGTTCATAATTATGATAATCAAAATTGGAGTTAACCATGCCTAAAGCTTGTGTTTTTGGATAGTTGGATGGAAATCATGTTAAGTTATGGACAAACAAAATACGAACAACAAATACAATAATGCACCTGTTCGAAAACACATTGATTGGGACATTATTTTGTAACCCCTGAGTGATGATGTTTGATATGCCTAATGGTTTTCCTGCAAAATAATGGAAATAACACTTAGGCAAGAAAAAACATGCAACAGTGTTAATAATATATTTCCAGCATGCATTATGCATGATCATTCTAAAATTCAAATGAGAGTTAAAGCTCATTGCTTTACTTGTACAAGAGCAGTTGAACATTAAATATACAACAGTAGCATATCTTTTTTTCTAGTGAACCTTTCATTAAAACCATTTGAAAATTCAGTTCATGATCACATAAAACACATTTAACCCTCTCTGTCCAAGTTCCACTGTGGATGATGACATTGTTAAACCCAGAAGAGAGCAACAAAACATCTGTACCCTGACACTCAGTACAACTTCCCTGTTTACAGTAGGCTAACTTAAATAAATAATAGATAGGCTACACTGCAATTTTGTGGTTGTTGTTTAACCATATTGTAGTGACAGTCGACTTTTTAGACTATTTCAGTATGGATAAATAGCTACGTCATACAATCCCACTTCATAAAATCGGATCTATCCCTTTAAATAGCATGCAGTTCAAGGTCGTGCAGTCACTTACAAACTTTAAAAAGAAATGTGTTGTTACATTACGTTATTCTCCAAGTTGAAATTTGGGAACATTTGTCGCTTTAATGTGTTTAAGTTATTAGTGTGAGAGCTCTGGTCTAAATGTAGGCTACTGAATGGCGAAGAATTAAAGTGGACATAAAGGGTCGTTGTGCAGTTTGGGTGACGCTCATTCCTCTACCTCCGACGTGAACATCTTTCTCCTCTGGACCAGAGTGCAACCTGCGTGATTTTTAAGCAAAATGGCGACATTCTAACAAACGTAAAGGCGAGTAACCGTGACAGGTGCAATGACAAACTTAAGGACATGAGTCGTCGTCCTGAGGTAGGTGTTACAGCCTGATGTACAGTTTGATGTGCGCAGGGATACATTGCAGCCAGGTGTGGTCATTTGTCAGCGATGTGTCGCTGCGTGTCTGTCCAGGAATTCTAACACTGCAGTAAGTGACCGATTACTGGACAAGCTGCAGCTAGTCTTACCTCAACTTTAATTGGTTCGGTTTGCTACATTAAGGTTTCCTCCGAGACATTGCTGATGCAGTTTTGCCTTTGTGGCTCTGCCTGTGGACAGAGCAGCTAGCTGACTGTCGCATATAGCCTGTCAAAATAAAGTCACAGCTAGTCGAGGCAGCTTTAGCTATCTAGCTCAATTGTTTCCCTTTGTACAAAAGCAAAAATAAGTGTTTTTGAGTTTAGACGAGATTACGTAGATTTTTACATTGATATTTATGTAGGATATAGCCCATGCAAACCATTTGATGTAGAAGTAGTCTACATGACAAGTAAGTAAGTTTCCTATCTCTGATTTGAAATGGCCCATTAGAGTGATTTTGAGAGTAATGTGTGGTTGTAGGGAAATTATGAGAGCCATATTGTAGGGAAGCTGTTAACGCCAAAAGTAATGTCAGTGGCTAAAGCAAAGTTGAACTCTAACCTGCAGGTCAAGATAAGATAGTACTGCAGAAGAAGTGCAGAGCAAGCACAGCAAAAGATTAACAGAATCTGAGCAAATTTTTTAATGTTATCCAAGCTTGGATTTAAAAACAAAAAATACATACCAAATCTATGGAAGTTCTTCAATGACACATCTACTGAGCCAGTTTACAATAAAGACAAGACTATATTTACCGCCCCCTATTTTACTTACTTACTTAAGTGTCTAAAATGTATCCACTAAATAAAGCCCTCAAAGGTTCCCTACAAAAGAACGCAAATGTCTGTGGCATGTACACTAATTTCTACTTTCTTTCTGTCTACTTTCAGCTAACAATCCCACAATGCAATTTGTTATTTTATAGATGCTCAAATTACATTTGTGCAATACTATAGTATTGAGTAATGATGCAAATGATGTTGATTAGCAAGTAGTCTATATCGACGACACTTCTGAGATTGTTCAGGTGCCGCCGGACATTCTGCCAGATGTCTCTTAATTTAGGCCGAATATCCGTCACCTTCCGCTTTCTTTATGTTGGCATTCTAAACTCCACTCGATTAATGATAGACTATAGTAGGGCTGCAACGATTAGTCAACATATTTGTCAATGTTGATTTATAAAAAGGTTGTTGATGCATAATTGACACGTTGACATAAGTCAATGTGTCGTATCAGATATGTCATTAAGGAGCAGGGCTCCAGACAGAGATCAAATGGTTGCATTTTGCATTGATTTTTTGATTTTATGTTGAAAAGGAGGAAAGTCTGTCAGAGATGGCCAATGTGTGTGAGAGGGGGAGGGTCTGTGAGTGATTACTTATTGCGTAACGTTAACGTCATCTACACACACGTGTGTCTCGCTTTCAGAGCATCACAATCATCTGTGTTGATAGACCTCAGCAGTGCTTTTGTATTTGGTCCTGTCACAAAATCGACGCGACATTTGCCACACGCTGCGGTACCACTCCCTCACTCGGGTGAGAGAAATAACGTTAGAGAGGCGCTTCTTTGGAAAAAAAAAAGAAATTGGCGCTGAATATATAAATCTTACCTTGTAAAAACAAATAGTGCTGTGGTGGTACAGGAGCAGAGATTGAGTGTGTGACAAAAATAATCGTTGACTAGTCGGCTAATCTAGACTAGACTATAGGTAACTGCTCCTCAGATCTCTGCAGGGTAAATCCAGACAGCTAGCTAGACTATCTGTCCAATCTGAGAACAACCTGATAACAACTTTTGAATGCACACATGTTCCACCAAAACAAGTTCCTTCCTGAGACTATTTTGCAGCTGCACCATCATAGACACAAGACGATTGTGATTGGTTTAAAGAAATGGCAATGAACCAGAGCACGATTTTGTTCCATCCCAGAATGCTGTGTGGACTAGCCAGACCCTCTTCTACAGCGCTGTGGAGTAGAAGGTGAAGAAGCTGGATTCTCATTGGATCACAGTCACAAATGAAAATTTATCTTGTCAGTCTTCAAGTAATGTATTTGTGTCTGAACCACTGTGGTTGGACCAATCAGTGTCCTGTCCTGGCAGCTACGGCCGTGGTTTAGGTGTGTGTAATGACACTGAGAAGCGTATGTTTGTGACAATGACAGTGTTTTAATAAAATCAGGGATTAGGATCCCACGGGAGCGGACAGTTTTAGCTTTTTTTGCAGTCAATAAATAAATAAATAAACAAATAAATAAGCATCTCCCTGTAATCCTTCAAACACAAAATTAGGGTTTTTCCTAAACCAATATTAAAAAAAAAAATAAGAGCACAAAACGTTTTTTTTGTCTGTGACATTAAACAACAACTTATTCATTAAGTCAAGTATGGTCATGTTTAAATGATATATTGAATTGAAATGTAATACCAATAACTTATTTCACCATTCAATTACTGTTAAACGACAATAAGACTAACCACTAGATGACAGGATATGTTACAAAAGAATTTAATACACCATGAGCTTACGAGTTGCAATTGAATGCACCCTTACAGTAAGTCCCATAGGTGTTTTTTTTCCCGACAACTCTGATTCTTGCAGTGGCCGTGGTGTCTCAAACCTTTTTCAGCATCTGTATTGAGACATTTAGACAGGGTATCAATACATCATTTTGGTATTGTCACACAGGGTAATTTTGGGACTGATTGGCAGGGATTTGCTATGGACAAAATATACACAACAGTACACTGGTAAGAGAAAATGCTCTATGTCGTTGTCCATGATACACTGAGCTAGTGTCAGTCATAGTCTTGAGACTCTGGGAGTTTGTATTCTACTTTACCAAGGGTGGTGCTTGTGAATAATATCAGCAGACCCATATCATTTCAAATTCATCCATCCAGCCATGCATCCATCGACACATTTGGTCAATGGTGTCCAGTCAGAATCCTCACATCAATAATAGGTCAATCTTTCTTTTGCAATACCAGTACAGTGCCTGTTGAAAATGTGCCTGTTTGGAACAGGCCGATTGCTTGACCTGTGGTATTGCTACTTCTAGGATAAATCAAAATCAAACTGTACCCCAAAATTACTTACAGAAGGACCCCAAACCACTTAATATGCATATGTATTTAACATTGGAAGCAGGAAAAGAGTCAAAGGCGGTAACACCCCCTCCCCCACGATGTTCCGCCTGTGGCGTCTGCATGTGACGTGCATGTTACCTTTCCACCAACCACGCCGTCAAACACAGACACACACATACATACATACATACATACATACATATAGATACATCTCACTTTATTAGATGTCATTTTCAGCATAGTCATTTTTTCACACAAACTACATTTTGACAGCATAGCCAAGCGTAGTATTGTTTCTACTGCAGGTAGCAAGTGGTATGGTCGTATATCAGTAAAGAGCTCAGGAATGGAGGTTTTGCAAAATCTAAGTGTAGACCTACATAAGTGAGTCCTTCACTCTTGCAGATATCTAAGGATTAGTTTACATATCTATAGGAAGAAGTCAGTGGCATCTTAACAGCCTAGTGTAGGTTTCACTGCATTAGTATACCACTGAGAGTAAAGGAGTCAACTGCTCGACTAAATAAATCAGATGGTTGAGGTATGTTATCCACAAATTGATTATATGTCACTTTACAAGGTCAAATATTTTTACCGAGATGCCTGAAGTCCCTGAATGCTCAGCATAGCAAACAGTTACGTGTTCTCTGCAGCCTGGCTGGCTGCTTACACAGCTATAAATGAAAACACCTGGGACTACTTAAATGGGAATACACTGGCCTGAATTAGCAACTCAGCTGAGGAACAGCTGCAGAGATGAGATATTTTAGTAATCAGGTGGATGTACCAAGAACATTGAGGTCTGCAAAAATATATCAGAGGTGAGGAAATAGGGGTGGCATGTTTTAATATAATCCCACTGGCTGAATCACTACTTTTGATTTATTAAATCGTCACACTATCACAGTTGTTTCTCTTGGTAATGACATATATTGAGCTGTTCAGTTTTCTGTTTTCAGTCATATGAAATGAAAATGTAAATGCCAGTTCCCATTAGAGTAGCTTAGAGTAGAGCTTAGCTCATTTAGCTATAGATCGCTATTGACTATTTTACCCAAAATAGAAAAGAAAACCATGGCGGGGATGTTCTTCTTTGAACACAGGCATATTTCCAAGGTGGCAATCTGAATCACTTGCAAGGGTCCTTTCTTCTCTGAATATTTGACAAATCATTTCAGTTCTAGTTTCTATGTTATTGAAATTTTAAGCCTTAAGGCCGTCACTCTTCAAAAAGTGAAAGTGTACAAAAGGCCGTCTATCAGCGGGGGTTGTTGGAGTAGGGCTGCACAATTATGGCCAAAATGATAATCACGATTATTTTGATCAATATTGTGATCACGATTAATTATCACGATTATTTGTTGTTTTTAACTAAAACATATTTTATAGTCACATAGGCTATTTAGAACTGCTTTCACATCCATATTATGCTACATTCTTCTTATTTTGAAGTTGTATGTTGTATAGACATAGAGCTGCAACACATGTAAATTAAAATTAGTTATCTGAAATAAATAGCGTAGGATATATATATTTTTTTAATGTATCTCTGAAAAAGCTCCTTGTTTTCAACAATAACTGATTAAAAGAGCTAGGGAGAGAGAGGGAGTGCGAGACGGCTGACTCATTATGAATGGGTCCAGCACGGGTCGAATGGCGGGTCAGCAGAGTTACACTCGTCTTGTGTATGAAATGTCTGTATCGTCACTGCGCTGCATTTTTATGAACTATGATATTCTGGCCATCGCCCAGGTCCAGCAGGCTCCGTCTCACACGCTATTACTCTACAAACTGAAGTTAGTTGCATTCAATATCTTCTTCTGTGTTTTTCGCCGTGGCTGCCGCGATAGCCGAGTTAGTAGCGGAAACCCTGGTACAAATACAGGTTCGCTGTGTGGCAGGGCTGCGCAGAGAGTAAGAGGAGAGAGAGTAGAGTAAAGGTCCAGCACAGGCACGGCTTTACAGAAGAAATGGGTCATGTAACGTAAAATTAAACAATATCCATATAAACAACATTGTAGCGGATGCAAGGACATTAGGTGCACCAGCGCGACCTAGAGGAAAAATATTACTCTCGCCCCAGAGCCCTGTAAGCTAACAGACACTAACTAGCACCAACTAGCACTGGTCACTGCTGTTGTCTGAAAAACAATACAGACGGGGCAAAATGTTGCATTCACTAGTAAACTGGTAAACCTTGAGACCGACGTAACCAACTGCTATCTGTTGAATTTTCCAGACTTTACTCTGTCCTCTGTAGCTGTCTACATCTACAGTGGTGTGAAAAAGTGTTTGCCCCCTTCCTCATTTCCTGTTCCTTTGCATGTTTGTCACACTTAAGTGTTTCGGAACATCAAACCAATTTAAACAATAGTCAAGGACAACACAAGTAAACACAAAATGCAATTTGTAAATGAAGGTGTTTATTATTAAAGGTGAAAAAAAATCCAAACCATCATGGCCCTGTGTGAAAAAGTGATTGCCCCCCCTTGTTAAAACATACTATAACTGTGGTTGTCCACACCTGAGTTCAATTTCTCTAGCCACACTCAGGCCTGATTATTGCCACACCTGTTCACAATCAAGGCATCACTTAACCCTCTGAGCCCTAAGGCCATTTTTACAGTTCATTGTCCGTCTGGATTTATTTTATAAAAAAGCTTGTAAAACACCAACCCTGGTGTCTACAGTCAAGATATGAACATCATTTTTTTCAGGACAAACTGGGTTATTAGAATATTTGGGCTGCAGTGAGCTCACCTGCATGTTAAAAATGGTTGTAGGACCTTAAAGACAAATAAATAAACAAAACGGAACATGAATCTTCCAGATATGTATTGATATCACACACAGATCAATAAAACCTAAGCCATTTTACTCTCTAAAACACTTCTCATATGTCTTGGGAGTCACATTGTGAAGAAATAATCATTATAACTTATACAGTTGACAAAATACATGCATTTTTTCAAATAAAGTCAAGGCGCTTTTGCCCTCATGACATTTACTTATGCCAATAATCAACATAATAATGTCATATTTATTGATATTACACCCACAGCAATGCTACACAAGCAATTGTGTGTCTAAAACAGTTCTCCTATTGGCCTTCCATACAACCGTTTGGCCTTCCATACAGCCTTTTGGCCTTCCATACATTTTGGGTGACGTTGTCTCCCATATATAGGCATGCACCCCATATATGGAGTCCTTGACTTCCGTACACAAGGACGGACGGCGCTAGCGGCAGAATTGGCGAACGCGATGAATTATGGACAAAAAGTGGATAAATCTTGGATGTAAAGGTATGGATTTAATGCTCAACGAACCCCAAAAAAGGCAGAAGTTCCAGGCTGGATAGAAAATCACCTGTAGAGGCTAGAAGGACCCGGAAAAGACCTCCGTAACCACTAACTCGTTAGTTTTTAGCCACAATTTTCGGCGAGTTTCTATGTGTTATGGATGGTTAATGATTGAACTATGAATCAGAGGTGCTTTTTATGGTCGTGGGCGAGTCTCTCGGGTTAGGAGGGTTAAATAGGAGCTGCTTGACACAGTAAGGTCCACCAGAAGATCCTTAAAAGCTACACATCATGCCGAGACCCAAAGAAATTCAGGAACAATTGAGAAAGAAAGTAATTGAGATCTATCAGTCTGGAAAGGGTTATAAAGCCATTTCCAAAGCTTTGGGAATCCAGCGAACCACAGTGAGAGCCATTATCCACAAGTGGCGAAGACATGGAACAGTGGTGAACCTTCCCAGGAGTGGCCGGCCGCCCAAAATTACCCCAAGAGCGCAGCGACGACTCATCCAAGAGGTCACAAAAGACCCCACAACAACATCCAAAGAACTGCAGGCCTCACTTGCCTCAGTTAAGGTCAGCGTTCATGCCTCCACCATCAGGAAAAGACTGGGCAAAAATGGCCTGCATGGCAGAGTTCAAGGAGAAAACCACTGCTGAGCAAAAAGAACATCAAAGCTCGTCTCAATTTCTCCACAACACATCTTGATGATCCCCAAGACTTTTGGGACAACATTCTGTGGACCGATGAGACAAAAGTGGAACTCTTTGGAAGGTGTGTGTCCAAGTATATCTGGCGTAGAAGGAACACTGCATTTCATAAAAAGAACATTATACCAACAGTAAAATATGGTGGTGGTAGTGTGATGGTCTGGGGCTGTTTTGCTGCTTCAGGACCTGGAAGACTTGCCGTGATAAAAGGAACTATGAATTCTGCTGTCTACCAAGAGATCCTGAAGGAGAATGTCCGACCATCTGTTCGTGTACTCAAGCTGAAACGAACTTGGGTTCTGCAGCAGGACAATGATCCTAAACACACCAGCAAGTCCAATTTTTTGTTAAGTCCACTTTTCTTAGCCAAAGTGGTCTTCTGCTTCCATAGCATCCTTTAGGGTCAGACAGGAATCACCATTTGCTACAGTTTAACTCTGTTTAAAGAAGCTTCCCAAGGACTTCTTTGTTTTCTTTGCCTGGATTGCACTGGTAACGTTGGGTCGCACGTCAGTGCTGCAGCTTGATTTCTCGTGGCATTCCATCATCTGTGATGCCACTCTGGCCTTCTTGTTTGCACTGATTAAGTCCAACATGAACCCAGGGGTCCAAAAAAGATGCCATAGCTAGCAGCTTCTGAGTATCATCATCTTTGTTTTTCTTGTTGAGGAAATCCAGCATCTTCTTCTTTATATTCTTGGTGAAGTCTTTGTCTCCCTCTTGCATTTCCAGTAGTGAAGTGTTGAAGAGCTGAAGAACTGGCAAAGGAGACACGGATGTATTCATCCCTTGAAAGTGCATCAGTGAAGTCCAGCATTGGGCCCAGTGACTTGCTTACAGATTCCAGGACCTCTATATCTTGCCAGGTTGGAATTAGATGCCGCAGCTTCTTGTCTGCACGCAGGACCTGAATTAAAGCCTGCTGCTGCTCTAATATCCTGCTGATCATCATCTGTCTGGAACCCCATCTTGTTTGGCATTGTGAGATTAGACAATGTAATGGTAGATTGATCTGGACTTTTCCCAGGGCATCTCTGGCCTTCCAACTGTGAGAGAAGTGGCTCACCAGCTTCTTGTAGACTTCAACAGCACGGTCAATGCGGCCATCCTTTTTCACTGCATTTTCTAAGGGGAGAAAACAAACAAAACAGTGCAAACTTTAATTATTGAAGCACACTGTTTCATTCTCAAACAATAAATGTGCTAATAAAACTATTTTTTGCTACTGATCAAATAATAGGTTGTTTAAAATCAAATGTTTATTTTCTGTATTTTATTTCTTACATTTTAAAGCTACACACATGCAAAACATTTATTTTGAAAGTTTTGTAAGGTTCAGGACAGGTTATTAAGTAAAACCGCTGAGTAAAAATGTATATTTAGGATAAGGATCATGGTCATTACTCACCAACTGCAAGCTGCAGTCTGTGGCCTAAGCACTGCAGCCTGGTCCACATGTTCAGAGTGTTTGCTGCATTATCTGTTGTTATACAGACTTGACGCGTCTCATCTAAGCCCCAAGCGGTCAATCAGAGCTTCTGTGATATTCTCGGCTGTATGACTCCTCGGGAAAAATGCCGTCTGCAAACAAGGACTTTTTATTTCAAAGTCCTCTATGAGGACTAGTTCAGGACTCCGTTGTCCTGCTGGACTGCAAGTCTGTTGTAGTTGCATAGTATTCCACTTGTGAAAGCTCTCCCTCAATCATGGATTTGCATTTTTCATACAGCTCTTTTATTGGATGGTATAACATACCACAAGTCAATTTGATCATTTTCTTTTTTGACATGTTTTGTGGCCACAACTTTATAACACTCCAGACAACGTACATGTTTTGGTCAACATCCTCCTTTTTGTAGCTGAAATAGTCCCAAATAGCTGATTTTGACTTTCTTTTTGGTTCATCGCTCATTTTTAGCTACAGGTGTAGGCTTTAGGCTAATGAATGATACTGCTGCTGTGACATACATACTGTCTGATTATTTTCATTGTTGATTAGTATGTTGATTACAATTTTCATTACTGAAAAATTGCCCAAGGTGAGTGTCATCAAATTACTTGTCTGACCAACAGTCCAAATCCATAGTTATTAAATAAACAATTTAATAAAACAGAAGAGTATAGAACTAGAACAGTGACAGTAACCTGAGGTTTTTGAAAATAAACAGTGGCACTGAATCAACAAATATTGGCACTGACAAATGTTGAACTGAAATTTAAAACACAAATATCAAAAAGTCATAATCACACAATCCTATTATATTTCAGTTAGACATTTGTGTTACATTATGACAGGTTTTTCAAAGGCAATCTATGTTTTTCCTGGTTTTCAGTTTCAACTTTCTGTCACCATTTTGGCGAAGAGAGGAGGGGCCTGAGGGGAGCGGGAAAGAGGAAAGTTTGCATATAATTTGCATACTGGCGAGAGAACTCTCCTCCACAGGCATCCTCACAGATGCTTTATAACTACATATCTGCGATGGCTTCCACAAGTTCACCTGGAACCCCCAAAACTCAAGTAAGTCTGTTTATTTCTGCCATTTTTTTTGTCGAAGCGGGCTTGTTTATTGTTAACTTTTAATGTAAGCTGTGCTGTTCTGGCAGAGGTTAGCACACTTCAACTAACTTGTGGCAAATTGTAGCTATGTCCCTGCCGAGGATGTCAATCTGTCTATTATAATCTAGTATTTATAATAACAGTTATTCATGTCCTTTAGGAATCCTAATGCCAGTGTTATCTATGGTGCACAAGGCTTGACTTGTACGAGCTCCGACGCACCTCCCCCATAACTCTCCTCCAATCACAAATATAGCTGCTGACTGACAGGTTTAAACGTTCACTGACATCTCCTAAACCAAGGAAGACACACAAACTTCCTTAGCTGAACATAACCGTTAAAATTATCATGTAAACCAGTCCAGTACAATATTTTTAACTGTTACAAATATTATCGGTTAATGGTTTATTTGGACATCAATGTATACATTTTCCTGTAAACAAAAACAAGTATTTTTGAGGTATTTATGGATTTAATGTGTACCATTTACATTTCTTATTTGATTTCACTAAGTTGTGTATAATTACAGGCACCTTTGACTGGCAGGCAGTTTTTGGAGAGACTGCTGAGAAGTAGGCCTGCACGATATTGGAAAATATATAATATAATATACAAATTTATTTCCCCTGCGATATATATTGCGATATGAAAAAAGAAAAAGTAATTTTTAAAAGTTGACATAAATAGCTCTATTTGGAAATAAATCATTTTTGACTACTGCAGTGATTTTGTAGGGGAGTGCATCTACATACAAGAAAAAAATGAAAAGAGCTTTTCTAATGTGAACCATTCTTTGTCGAACTTTAATGCTTTACAAACACCAAAGCAAGTAAGCGCTGTGACTAACGTTACTCTTCTGAAGTGATTTTGGAGGGAAATTAGGTAGAAATACGCTGGTTGACTAGCATGACACCATTGTATTCATGTAATAATGAATCCAGGTTAACATGAATGACAGTGACTGCATGTTGCTTCCTCTAAATTGCAGGTTGTGGTCGACTAGCGGGGCCAGCTCGTTAGTTTGATAAATTGATCAGACCTGCATGTCACGCGTACTAGCAACAAACTCTGTGTATCCAAGAACAATTAAATCAGTGGAAATGACGTTAGCTCAGACACAGACTGTAGTAGATTGGTGTTACGTTTCCAGTGTCGCGGCTCCGAACCGTAACGTTAGTTGGGACAGACGGACCCCTTGTTTCTTTATGCTAACTATATTAGCCTGGCTGGTAGCAGCTTTCTGTGGGGGGAAATGGCCGGGAAACGTGATTATGTTGCATTAATCAGGTGATTTAGTTTGTATTTGCAGCGAACATAAAACACTGACCGCTGTAGCTTCACTGACTATCCATCAAAACTATGACATCACTGTGTCAGCGGCAGCTGCTGCCTACGGTACTTTTCTACACACGGAGAGCCTTACTTCCCATAACAATAACCCCCGTCGGACTAACATCACATACACACGTTGCCCACATCTCTACCTGTCTTAAAGGGGAAGGGTCAGATAGTAAGAATCATGTAAAACGAGAACGGTGGAAGTTTACTTTACTATTAAGCAGCAAAAAAGTTTTAGCGTCAACATCGTAACGCCCTGCGATGTGACTATCGCGCATGCGCACACTGCGATGTCGATGCTAAAACACAATATTGTTCAGCCCTACTGTGAAGGCTTCAGGAAGTTCTGCAACCTCATCCTGTGGATTATGACTATTTACATGTTCATAGTGTTTTACACTTACACTGTTTTAAGTCATGAAATGGGACTATATATATATATATATATATATATATATATATATATATATATATATATATATATATATATATATATATATATATATATATATATATATATATTAATTTGTTATTCATTGAAACAGTACAGCTTTAACTGTTTTGCTGGAGTTCATGTACTGTAAGTGCATGCAATTTCAAACAATGTTTAGGATTAAAATCTGTACTACATATAAAGTAAAGTGGTATTTGTAACAAAAAATGTTTTTTCTGTGTTATCCTGCCATGTTTATGTGTGACGAATCACAGTTAAGTGCATTCTTGTACAGCTATCCGCCACTGTCCTGGGAGGGAATCATAGGGTTAATGGCTGCCTTCAGTTAGCCTGTGCATAAAATCCTAGGTTGGGTGTTTGATGATTATTTGGCTTTAGAACATAATCCCCAATCAGAAAATAATATACATTCAAATTGTTCATACATTGATACTAGGGTAGTTCCTTATCAATAAAGAGGTGGGCAGTTGAAGCAGCGGCACTGTATGTGTTCGACTAATCAGCGACTGTGTCGTCCCTGAAAACCCCAACCTGAAAGTCCCTTCCCTCCAATCTGCGACAGGCCCCAGAACTTATTTAAGACTGTTCCCTGTGGCCGCAAGGTTCCTGGACGTTGGGGAAAGTTCCTATGGCTGGAAAGTAGCTCATCCGGCTGCACTGCTAGCAAAGCATGGCGGAAGAGGGGCCCTGCAGAAGAGGTTTGGGAAACCTGGTGTAGTGTATTGAGAGGGCCCTATTTACTTTTACACTGCCAAATAGCATGATGGGTACAGCTGGCTCTCCGTCGTGCACTACAGTACATTTAACTACTAATTTCCACCGATTGCAGAATGGCTGCGGATCGGCTCCGCTGTGTGTCGGCTCCATGCTCCGCCCTCCGTAAATACTCACTGGGTTCAGATTTGGCCGGCTGGAGCCATGACTGACAGCTGAAGTCACGAGGACCCACAAGATCTCGCAAATTCATGTAGAATAGAACCACAAAAACAACTATACTATCTGCTGTGTGCTGAATTGCTGCGGAGCTCTCCGGTATCTGGCAGAAATCAGAAGCTCTGTGTATCAGCTTCAGAGGGCCGTGGATCACCGGAGCTGGGACGGAGTAGGAACCGGACGTTTCACAGTCAGTGAAAATGCACACATTAACAGTAATTGAAACATAATGATCCGCAGCCGTTCCGCAACCGGTGAAAATTAAGCATAAGAAGAGTTTTTAAAAAAAACAGAGAGCCCAGAGATGTCTCATTAGCCTCTTTCCAACCGGAGGGATTTTTGCAGTTTCTAGAACATAACGTTCCTAGAACCCTTTTTTTCTAGTGTTCCGACTGGACCAGTTTAGGGATTATTAAGTTCGTTGGACTGCAATTCCTATTTCTGCTCTTACTTTAGGGCAGGTGCTTTTTCTTTTTCCCTTTTTGTCTTTTCCGCATAGGAACCCCTAGTGACCTAGCAATGTCTGAAACACAAACCGTACATATTCTTCACTGTCTGTTGCAATTTGCCTATGTATGCTAACTCATCAGACAAACATCACATATTCAAGCAGCTAATTGTTAATGCTAGTTAAACTTAACTGCCGTTTTGTTTGCCTGTTGCGCTCTGCTCTTCTATCGTTTTCCATCATATTAATTAGGATCATATTACGCTAGAGCCTTCATTCTGTGTTTCTCTGTTAAGTACTCCAGCCTAGTCTTGAAATGCCGCCGTGGTTTGTTGTATGTGGTGCTAAAGTCAAGTGACGACGCTATAAAGACCGGTGCCGTGCTTGTGTCACTGCCTTACCCCTCTTACTAGGTCCTATGGCCACTTGGCCAGTGCGAATGCAAAATGCAAAAACGGTTTTGGGGTAGAGTATTTAGTAGGACTATTTAGAAGTGGATTGTTCCTATAATTACGTTCTTTTAACTACTTGGTCGGGAAGAGGCTATTGTAGGAAACTCAAACATTTAAAGCACCAGCAGTGTAACTTTTGGAATGAATGCTTTTATTCCAGGAAATAGCCTGGTTCCAAATAGCTAGCTGTTAGCAAATTACGTGTATACTCTAAGCATTTCTAGGGGACCCGACTATGTTATGACAGGTTTATTGCTTAGACCCAAGGAAGCGCATTGTCAAGTGTAAAGTTGTTTGAGTGGTTCTCGAGAAAGCGGCAGACAGCAATACCGGAGGCCGAGCAGTCGACCCATTCCAAACAGGCACGTTTTGAACAGGCACTGCACTAGTTTTAATAAAAATCTGAAGAAAAGACAACAGGGTAATTTCAATTGAATATTGAACTAATCATTTAAGCACTCATTACCTTAGCCTGCAACACTCACGTTTCCTTGTGTCCTGTTGAGGTACAGTATCTTACAAGACATGATGTCCTCGGCTTTTAGTTTTGAATCCCAAAACAAAGTCTGAGGCAGGGTGTGTCAGAACCACAAAATCTTACGGAAACCTGAAATGTTTTTTTAGTTTTCAAAGCAAGTCTTAGTGATCTGTGTAGTGAGCAGCTTTTTGCTTCATTAACCAAGTTAAAGAACATTTTCTCTCTTACAGGTGGGTTTTCTAAGAGGTGGAATCAGGGCTTCAACTTAGACTGGTAAGTTGGCTTCACATTGACTGGCTCTTTTTTTCAATTAAAATTATTCAGCATGATTATTGAGATCCACTTTCTCAAATTTTCCATTGGCGTTATTAGTAAAATGTCTCTTTGTAGAAGTGCAATTATCAGCTCACGGTTTATGATCCACATAAGAATCACAAGAAGGTTACTTGCCGTGAAGTGACACAAGATTATAACTTGTTTCAAATAGCCGCTGAACTGAAATGGAAGTATTTGAGCCGATAACATTGAGCCTAAAACGAGTGTTTTAATTGAAAAGCAAGAAGATGTGTGTTGTGTGGAGTCCCAGTGTTCTTGTTAGTATTATCATCATTACAGTCATAATGGCAGAACATAAACCCAAAAATGTGACCGTCTCTGAAGAGGTGTTATCATTTGGGCACAGTTGTATGTCTCCTTACCGGCTTAACACCTGAAACTGTAGCTCAGATGTGTGAAATACTCTGAAACTATTGCTGGGTGTGATTACCAGTCAAATTAAATCTGAGATGTCAGTTACATGTGTCAGTGCTTCCTCCTACGCTTGGCAGGTTGTAGGGAGTGACAAGCTGGCTGTTGATTATTCTCCAGTGTGAATTTGAATCACTGACATAAATACAATTAAAATTTTTTAGTCTGTTTAGTTTCCTTAAAATGTAAGCCCGCATTGTGATTTTGATTTGTTTGATTTTGATCTTGAAATTGTCACCACATTGAAATTATACCCTCATTATCTTAATTATTAAATTATTAAATTATTGCTCTTATGAGGTAATTATTACATTACAAGATGATGTTTTATTTATTTTTATTAATATGTTTATTTACATATATAATTCTGCAAAATACATCCTATATAGTTATTTGGCCTTATTGTCTCCAAGATACTTCAGTGCTGGTCATTACTATACAGCCATTTTATAAGAAGCTGTGTATCTGTAGAAGTTAATTTCCAATTCAGTATTTATATATTTATTATTTTTTGTGTGGCATTTTTAGGCCTTTCATTTCTGACAGGACAGCTTAAATTTGAAAAGGGAGAGAGAGGGGGAATTGCATGCAGTAAAGGGTCGCAGATCAGAACCAAACCTGCTGCCGCTGCGTTGCGGACTAAGCCTCTGTGTATGGGCGCTACCAGGTGAGCTACCCAGCTACCCTCAATATTTATTTTTAATGATTATTCTATGATGTTGGCCCTTTAAATGAGGATCTTTTAGGACAGGCTCTACACTGCCATACATACTGTACATCACATTATATAAATGACAGATAATGAATCGTTTTGATTGAATTAATTCTTTTCAAACAAAAATTGCAACATTTCCTAGTTCCAGCTTCTCATTTGTGAATATTTGCTGCATTTATTTGTCTCAAGTGATAGTCAACAGATTATCTTTCTCACCTTGGACTGGACAATTAAGATGGTCATTGTTTACTAGTTTCTGATACTTAATGGACCAAAAAATCTAATAATAATAATAATAATAATAATAATAATTCAACAAGTGCAGCCCTATTTTTGCTTTCAGCTTGTAACACAGTCCACTATCATTTTCAATATAACTCAACTGTCTTTATTCAGTTTTGAGCTGTTTTCATATTTTTCTAGCTACAAATACAGTAAAATTCAAAGACATCAAATACATTAAGTACCATACATGTAGTATAAAATGTATGGCATGCAGTTGAAGATGGTATATAATGGCATGGATAAACCTAATCCATTATCAAAGCCATTATAGGGCTCTAACTGTTTTGTACATTTGGGCTTTTGGAGCCACATAGTATGTGCTCCATCTCATATCAAGTAATAAAGTCATACATTTGGATATCCATATATTGCTTGAGGAAGGATCAAGTTTAAAGCACAACATTGTCATACACTTAATTGTGGCCACTAGTAGGATTTGGAACACATTTTTATTTTACACATGTATGTGCAACTGCATCTAATTCCAATTTTTCAGGGATTTTCAGGAACATATTTTGGATGAATTTTCAGGGTTCAGGGTTCATTCTCTGGTTCTGATTCAGCAAGCAGCATTTGAAGCCATGTGATTAAAACATCCAAACTTGGATTTTATATTCTTTTTAGTCGTTACTGACTTTGAGTTCAGTTTTTTAATGTTCACAAACCTGAATTTACATTTAAAGTGTCACTGCGCTTTTAAAGAGCAATGGAAGTGACTTCGTGGAGAGGAACTTGTTTTAAAGGAAAGACAGATTTCAGCTACTTAAATCTAAGGGGCCGGTGAGATTGCTTTGGTCCATCAAAGGCTGAGTGAAGCACTAGGTCATGAGCTGCAGTTGTGCCCAATCCAGCCTGCTGCTCAGCCTCTGCAGATCAAGCCTCCTATTATCCCGCTTCACTCAGGTTATGGAGCATTTCCTCCACTGAGGGGCACAATACGATCACTGATACGCTCAGCCCTTGCTCAATGGGATGATACATTGAATGCAAAATCAGTTAATGTGCACTGTGTAATCACATTCAATTGAATACATGCTAATGCAAGGAATGATGGATGGACACAAAGAATAGCTTGTTATTAAAAAAAAATATATATTTTTATACAGGGTTGTCAAGTTATGAAACCTTAAAGTAAATCATGAACAAAGATAAAAGAATCCATGTTACCAAAAAACACATCATAATTACATGCAGTTATGACTAAGGAATATACTGATATATTATAATACTGTTATAATATGATCTGATATTTATGGGATTCTTCTTAATGCAACTTCAATCAATTAATTATTAATAAACTAATAGTTAAATCTAGATTGCCAGGCTTCCTAAATATACTTGCCAGTTTTGGTATATTTTAGGTCAGATGCAGATGCAGCCAAGTCTACAAGAATGTCAAATCAATCACAACATTTCTCCAAAGTCCAAACAACCTCTCTCTTGGAGGTTTCGGATTAGCAAGCTTCTCTTGTACATGAGCTGCGAGCTGCTCACCCTTTCTGTGATACCTGTCTAAGGTTTAGCTCAGCACTTTCCTCATTAATTTCCCACTTATTCTCAGAGTTGGATGTGATATTTTAGAGCTTTGAGCATGCGGGGCACAGGTTAGGCACAGCGATTGCTGACAGAGGGCTTTTACAGCTATGCTCAATGAAATCTGGAGTATAGGATTAGACATGTAGAAAGTTACATAGTGATTAACCTTCATTTGAGTCCCCTCGGTGATCTCTGGAAGGCAAATTCTCCTGGTGTCAGGTATATTTCTCCATCTTGATAAATGACCTTCAAAATGATAGATCGAGGCATTGCTTTTTCTTCTGCTGCTGTTGATGCATTTGTTTGCCCTTTCAAGTAGTTCAAATGCTTCCTTAAACTGCATACCACTTCGATTTCTTTCAGCTGTACTGCCGTTTTAATTCAGAGGTAACTTTGTTTAGCCACTGGTGGCACTATGGAGCACATCACAACTGCACAGGGCAGCTTTTAAGCTATCCTTATGATATGTTTTATTACTATTTACAGGAAAGTATCAGTCACTTAATATGACATGGTGACTAAAGTAAAGTTATCATACTAAGTAGAAAGAAATCAAACCGTATGTATCGTGATTGTTTTTTTTGCAACCCTTCCTTTCCCCAGAATTAATATTTTTTATTTATTTATGTCTACCAATGATTCACTTAAATAATTTCTGTTTATACGGTACTGCTGATGGCGACTACGTCATATCTGTGTCAAGCATAACAGGCCGAAAGCAGAAAAGGCAAAAAATACATCTTATGTATTTCTTTACAAATTAAATAAATGTCGGACTGACTGGCTGACATATGATGTGCACTCTTTGTAGAAAACAATGAGTTTTTTTTTTTTTTTTTTTTAAAATATCTGATATATTCTCTAGTCTCTAAACGTGTATTTTCCAACTTTTGTTTTTGTTAAAAAGGTAAAGAAGAAAATTGCAATGAATGAAAATCACAATACAATTTAAATTGGCACCCATGTATTGTGAAAGAATCGAATCTGGACAAAAGCGTCCCAGTCTTACTAAGTAATGGGAAACTTGTTTTCCACACTAGTCATGAAGTTTTTCGTATTTTCAGCATGTTTCTATGGCTGCAGGTGCCATTTGTTGGTGATATTTACTGCTATAGAGGTACTATAGAGGGTTTGATGCACTGTAGTCTTTATCCTTCCGGGATTGCTCCCTTGCTGACAGGAATTCCGCCGGAAACTTTGGTCAATTTCTGAGGACTATGGTTAACCGCTCCTCAGATGTCTGCAGGGTAAATCCAGACAGCTAGCTAGACTCTTTGTCCAATCTAAGTTTTCTGTTGCACGACTAAAAAAACTTTTGAAATACACATATTCCACCAAAACAAGTTCCTCAGAGGCTATTTTGCAGAGGCGACGTTTGGCAGCGAGTGGCGCTTAACACCACCCAAGACAATTGTAATTGGTTTAAAGAAATGCCAATTAACCAAAGCACTTTTTTTTTTTTCTACGTATGTATGTACATATGTATGTATATACATCACAGCAATGGTTTAACACATGTAATGTCAAAATTACAGCAAAAAATAGAAATAAGAGATATGTACATTTACAGATTTTTCTGTTTTTCAGTGTGTAGTTAAAGGGGGAAAATTAAATGCATTATTAGCTTGCATTGCTGCGTGAATGTAGGTGTGGCTTAATCTATATAGGGTTAGATGTGTGTTTAGTTAGAAGAAAGCCCGGAGTGCGTTCAGGCACTGCAAGAAAATCTTCATCATGTTGTTTATTTATAACTCCAAACAAATCTTTTTTTTTTTTTTTCAAACAAGTAAAAATCTGCCAATGGGGTGAGATTATTGTAACTAGTTCCCTGCACAGATTCACTTGTTCCATTAATAATCTAGAAATACATACATACATACAGTAATTTCACACAAGACACATCAAAACAGATTTCTGCACCATTGCACAGTTCTTTCAATTGTTCCTGAAACAATTTTTTATACAGATATGTTACAATAACATGGCTATAATGTTAAAAAAAATATAGTTTTTGGTACTCAGGATTTTCACAGTGTGTCTTTGAACATTTTGGAGTGTGGGTGGTTATGTTTTCATCAGGTTTTTGGTTTGGTGTCAGCAGCTGCAATGGATTACTGGGGTCTTCATTTTCAATGAGCTAAGCGTTTGATTCTAACAAAAAACTGAAGAAATCCTGTTTTCTCTGCTAATGATATAGAAAAATAACAATCTCAAATGTCACATTGTTAAGCTGCATTGAATCAATCAAATGTATTGATGCCATAATTTTCTAGTTATTATGCAAATATATTTAACACAGTCATGGTTTGAATTTGTATTATTTCATGTCATAACATTGACATCAGTAATCCCTTTTTTCTTAAATCCTGCATGATTGAGGAAGCTACTTCAATCTAATGCTATCTTGTATCTTTGTACTTTGACGCTGCAGAACCCAGCCTTAACAACAATGGCGATTCCCTCCCTCGCACCTCCTAGAAAGGAATTTTTTTTGAGCCCCTTTGATTTGGCACAATTTGTTTTGATGTGAGGAGTGAGTGGTTTTTAAAATCTCCTTAACTCCCCAGGCCTGGCCCAGCCTCCCACAGGGCTAATGACCGTAGCCTGGCCCGTGTTGAATAATACAGACGCTTGCGAGGTGGAAGTGGGGAGGAGGGCAAAGGGTTAGACATGGGCCCTCCTTCTACAGTACACTCCATTGATAAGATTTTATTAATTGGTATGAATAGAGAGGGTTTTCTCCCTCTCCTTGTATACATTTACCATTATACTCATTAGCTTCCCGTTGCCTCCCAGCAAGTTTCTCCTTCACATCCCCCGGCGTCTCCTGGGAGGCAATTTGCATCTCTCCATGGTGTCCCTCTGGGGTTATTGAGGAAATATTAGCCCCTTTTCTTCTGTGGTCGACCCTTTGATTTATTTGGAGCTGGGGCTGATAGAGTGGCACTCACATGTTAATGACTGGCGCTGATACAGGCCCCTGGTGCAAGACAACTCATTGATCCGGGTTGAAAAGGTACAATTGACAAGCAGTACTGAAATTTGTGTGTGTCTGCGTCTGTGTGTGTCTGTGTGTACACCTTGGGAAATGATAAGGGGATCCCACTGCTGTCAAGGCTACCATGCTTAAACTGTCCACTTTTCCTGATAGAGTTAGATAAATAGGCTATTGTTGGCCTCTGAATTCCCTGTGACTTTTTGACAGCCGCAGTTTTGGAATTTTCTCTTCAGAGGCTGCTTCTTTGTTCACTATAGGCTGTGCAATTCATGTCATCTCTTTGACCCTACGTGATCACAGTTGTGATTATTTTAACCACTTCTAGCTCTCTAAACCCAATCAAAGGTTCTACAAGACGCACTTGATCCAGTTGTTGTTTAGAGTTGTTTGTCCTGGTCTAATAATAGAATTCAAGGTGACTATTGAGGGCTCACTTTGGTTGCCGTTAGTGACTACAAGGCCCCTACCCTCCCTATCCATGCTGTGGTGCACTCATATTATGTTTTAAAGAAAGATAATGAGAGATTTCATCCTAATACCTGCAATACTTGACATGTCTCCAATTTTAAGCTCACTGATGTCTGCTCAGCGATGTGGAGCCTGTCCTCAATTTGGAGAGCAGTTTGACACCAACTCCCTTTCATCTGAATGGTCACATGTCTACAGCAAAGCGGCAGCAACAAAGTTTGATATATATTTATAAATATATTTCATTTTTCTTCCCCATCTCAACTGAAGAGGGGAGCAGCTGAGCATGCCTAATCATAGCAACTACTTCTGTCTTGCTTCATATTTGTACATTTTCAGTTATATGGTAATAATAACATTCAATAAAAGTCAACACCCTAACTGCCACTAAACAAAAATACCCACTCTGCAATAGCTGCATCTTCTCTGTATACTTATAACAGATTAGAGGTTATGTATTTCAATTGCGCCGCTCATGCATATTGTTATGAAGGAGAAATCCAAGAAATGGAAATGTGCCATTTCAACGAGCCGGCACAGCTTGCCAAAAGTGGGCAAGTGGGTAGTGCTTGTGGTGATGGTCGGGTTTGTTTTCCTCTCAGTGTTGGAGATGAGAAGTCATGTATCTAAACAGAGCAGATATGATGTTTATGAGAGCCATCTGCTTGGCAGCCCTCCTGTGCCCACTGCCCTCCTCAACGTGAGAGCAGCCTCATTAAAACGGTCACATGCCTGAGAAATTTCTAACTGCTTTTTTTTCTTCTTGTTCGTCTTCCCCCTTTTAAAACGAGTAGAGTTTAAAACTAACAAAGCCTTGGGAAATCCCCATCAGACATCTCTCCCTTAATCCATTTAATTTTGAAAGGTATTGTTTAAAGCTTTAAAGTTTATATCGTTTAATCCCCCTCCAACACTACGGGCAGCAAATGAGGCCGTGTCAGCAGCTTGAACAGATATAATCTACTCCACACAACTGAAAATCCTCCATCAAGACAAGGTTGCATGGGTTTCCTGTGAACTCGCTGTTTGATGTTTCTACCTGCTATTGAACATGACTTCTGTCTTAACCCAACTGTCACTCGCTCCCTGTCCCCTTTTATCACTCCGAATGTTCACGCTTCACCTTTTTTCATCAGTAAATCTACCATCGCAGCCATTTCACTCATTCCCTTTTTTTAGGTGAGGGGGGCAAGGAGAAGTTTGTTGTGGGCAAGATCGGGGGGATTTTTCAAGATATTCTTTGCTCTAGTTGAAATTTGGACAAAGGATAGGAGATTTTTTTTGGATTGCAACATTCACTATCACCTGTCGTGTAAAGCATTACTCTCACCGTTTAACCCTTTTCCTGTCTCAAATATCTTTTTTTTTACTTTTAGTTTCCACTGCTAATACAATTGTTTATTATGTGCATATACCTTCCACACATTTTCAATAGTATTATTTAATTAGTTGAAACAATCTAGTTCAACATTTTGAAAAATACGCTTATAGCCAAATGTCTGAAAAGATCAATACCATTCTCATACGTTATCTGTCTGCTAAATATGAATGATAGTTACAGCCAGCAGCTGGATGGATTAGCTTAGCTATGCACAAAGACTGTAAATGGGGAAACGGCAAGTCTGGCTCTGTCTAGCCTTACGCAACTAGTCGTTGACACAATTTTTGTAGGCATTAAACAAACAAAATATGAAGTATCAATTGGGTCGGAGGAGGTATAGCATTTATTCACCGACAAAAAGCCGTACGTTCACAGCTATGACTTTATTGCCAACTTCATGCTTTTAACCCATGCTGATAACTTTCATGCTAACATTATGCACACCCCACCATATACTTCTTAAAGGAGTTCCCAACTAGTATAACACATGTTAGTTTAAAAAAAAAATAAAATCTTAAAATCACAACCGCCGGGCTTGTGGAAACCCTGGCTGCTGGAGGGCTTCCACAAATTTAAGCTACGGCACAACTACGTGTGATGTCATTTTACGTTTAATTTTTTTTTTTCTCAAATTGAACTGGTTAATTTACTGTGAATGGGTGTCAGGCTTTCCAAAGCAAAATTAAGCAAAATGACAACCCTCTAACTTTAGCATAGTTATTAGCATAGTTACAAATGTCAATGGGGTTTTGAATCAGATTTTTTTTCTTTCCTGGAACAAAACATAGAGCTTCCTGTTTCATTTGGCTCCCTATTATGTACATGTGCATAGAGTACACATTATTATTAAAGCTCTAGTTTTTTTAATAGTTTCTGGTATTTATGCTAAGCTAGGCTAACGGGCTGCTGGCTGTAGCTTCATATTTAGAAGACAGATATAAGAGTGCAATATTTAATTCTTGGCAAGAATAGGCAAGATAAGACTATTTTCTGAAAATGTGGATCTATTCCTTCACTTCCAGGAATACCATTCTTGTGAATATGGGTTTAAATCACTTGTATGGACACCCAATATTCTTGTTGTTAAAGCCTTCATTAGCATTACATTTTTTTTAAACTTATTTTTTGATTCTTTGCAACAAACCAGCTATGGTGATATGGATAGTCATACATTTGTTCTTTAGTGTATAATATGAGTTATATAACTCTGTATATATTTTCACTCAAGCAGTAAATTACATTGTTTAGTTATCAAAGGCTTTGTGTAATTACATTTGTGCAATTCAGGATGACAGGGCTGATAGTGTCTGCACAAGATGCTGGCATACATAATCACAGCCAAAATCCCATTAGGGAGAATGGAGACCATTATTATGGAAATGACCTTTGAGTGACGAGAATTCAGTGGGATAAAAGCGTGCGTAATGCGGACAAAGACATTGTGTGAAGCCACTCTATTTATTTTCTACTGTGCAAATTTAGGAAATTTAGGGTGTTTAATGAATCGGCTGCGAAACAAGCCAGTTGGTCACATTGAGGAAAGTGAGATTTGGCTTATTTCGTATTGTTAATGTATCTGCTTTTCTGCTGTTTGATACTGTGGGAAGAACTCCAGGGCTAAGCTGGTAGAAGAAGAACTTAACATTGTTTTTTTCTTTTCTTTCACTGTGGCACCTTCTCCGAGAGAACATACTCACCTTGGGATTACTGAAGTGTCAAGCTGAATCTCTGTTTGTTTTGAGCCACACTTTGATACTCTCACACTTAAGAGGCATCTTCATAAATTCACATTGTGTCAAATAAATCAATAGATCCCATTAGCTGAGGAAGTTGTGTAGTGCAGTACTTGAGGGACTGTGGCTCCCCTTGTTTAGACATTTCTCAAGCAAAGGCGATGGCAGAGGAATAGAAGGTTGGCTGTTGATCCATACAGACAGCTCCAGCAGTTGAAATGGTTGGGCTGACTGGTCCCAGTTGGTTTTTAGCGCTGTCTCCACTGTGCTGCCAGCCTGGGTCTTCACTTGAACAGGAAGAAGGAATTTGCTTAGACATTCACAGCCTTACAAGCCTACAGCGCCAAACTCTCATCCTCTATTTGTTTGTTGTCCTTACAAGACCTAAAGTTTGGGTATTTCTATTTACATTAAATAATTATCTAAGATGAAAATACTGTCACAGTGAATATATGTTTTATATTTTATATCTTTATTTTTGGATTGTTCTAGTTGACAGTAGGATTTTGTCTTTGTTGGCAACCATAGAAATATATATACAGTATATTATTTCTACGGTTGCTAGTAGAAATATTTTAAATCTTCCCTATCGATTTAATACACAGATCATTTTCTAATTGTTTTGTCTAAAATGTCAGTAATTGTTTAAATGCCTATTACAATTTTCTAGAGCCCAAAGGTGGCTTCATCTAATGGTCAGTCCAAAACTCCCACAATTCCATTTACAATCATAAAACTGAAAGAAGCAACAAATACTCACATGCTGGTACCAGCAAATGTTTGGCATTATTCCCTAAAAACTAACTCAAACGATTGACATTTGACCAATGAGTTAATACACTTTGTATTAGCTTTTCTATTACTGTAACTGTGCTATCTGCTGTTCTGCATCCCAAAAGAACACAAGCATATCAAATCAACAACATCTATATTTAATCAAATAAAGTGTACTTTGAACCTTTTTATGTATTCAGTCGAATTACAAAAGATAAAAGACCTTCGAGCCCTAGCATTTGTGTTTAGATTGTGTACTTTTTAGTCCATTTAAGTAATCTTTGAAGTAACCAGAGTAACTTTACACCTTAAAAAGATAGGTGCAAAAACTGCACTGCCATACAATGTACATTGTATTTTATCTTTCAGTCAGTGCCCTCCATTGCAGCGTCAATGAAAGCAATCGGTCGTATATATTTTTGTAGTCCTTTTTCAGTTTCAGTAAGTTTTGATGTCTCATTAATTTACATTTCTGACATGTGATTGCTGTACATGTTATTTGTGACCCAAAGTTAACCATAGAAGGTGTCATTATTTTCCTCCTACTGATGCTGCTTCTTCCTCTGAAGTCTCAGCCTCTTCCTGGACTGCATCCTGCTTCTTATAGTCCTCGCCTTAAATCATTATTATAGAGTATAAAATAATGACAATATGACATTGACATGTCATACAATAAAGCTTGACCTTTGCACTCATTGTCATTGTGATGGAAGCAGATTGTTGACTTTGGCTTGTCTCTCTAGTCATTTACACCTGCTTTTATAGTACTATTGCTTTAAAGTGTAAGTGAAATAACTACTAACACAGTAAGCCAGTGTTATAAAACAATTAATTCTGGCAATCATTTTTTAACAGGCAAAGTGTACGGCATTTTCATTTATTTGGTTGTGCACAGTAGAGAACGACTGGTAGATGAAAGAGAATAGAGCTTGACATGCGCTGAGGTTGTGAGCCAGACTCAAAGCCAAACTTACAGTACATGGCACGATTCCCAGCCCACCAACTATTAGAGCATGCTGCACAGGATCCTATTTAACTCCATAACTTGCTGTTGGTACAAATTAAAGCCTTTTATTGTTATGATCTTGAAATTTATGTATGTACACCTGTGCAATCAAATGCAATCCAATAACAATACATCCTGTATAAACTAAATATTATAAGCTACGTAAAGGTATAGCGGAGCAAGCAGAAGATGTCAGACCTGTTCTATTGGATTGTATTACATTGTATCGTTGTACCTAATAATGACTACTTATGGTTGGGCGATGACGGTGTATACCATGTGACGGTGAAAATTTGACCACCATTAGAGATGTTGCAACACTATTTCAACAAGTCATCCAAACCAAATGACAACTAAGTTGTTTATTCCGACCCTCAAATACAAGCGTTTTATCAATTAGCGTCCTTTAGCGGTGGCAGGCAATACAACCCACAGGAGCATTTTCTGTCCTCGTATCTAAATCAGATAACTTAACAGTCACGGTTTTAAACCCGTCATTAACCTTGTGAAACGTTTGCAGTTTGGTTTAGGAACAACCACATGGTTATGTTTAGACACCACAAATACTTGGTTATATAATGGCGTTTTTCGACTCGCCTCGCCTCGCCTATACTCGACTCGACGCACTCTGCGTCCGTTTTCCACTGCAGATTGAGTAACGCCTCAGCGTGGCTGGTCACCATAGCTACGCAGCCGGTAACTGCCATGATGTAATTTTCAACGCGACTCATAACAGCACGTTGGAGGTGTTTGTTTTGATTCTCGGCCAGAAAAAGATTTGTTTCAAAAGAAGCTGAAGGAAGCAACAAAAGTCACTGCTGAAAAAAAAAACAGGAGTTTGGGAATTCTGATGGAGTTCAGACGTCGACGTGACCATTGTTCGCCGACACAAAAGGGTAAGTTAAGTTTCCTGGTAACGTTAGCTAACATTTGCATGTGTTCAGGGTCACAGTCAGTATTTACTATACGCTATATAAAGTACAGTGTGAACTTTAGCAACCATGATTACACACCAAAATATGTCTGCTGTACTGTGTGTGTTTCAGATCCTTCACGCTTTGCAAACCGTCTGTTTGGGCGTTCAATGTACAACTGGTGAAATCTCTGGTTCTGACCTGCTGTGCTTTGTAAAATGTTCATGAGAGTCACGGAGAGGCTTATGACGATGACTGGGATGCATCTCAGACAGCAGAGCCGGTGGTGAGACTGTCGCAGGGTGCAGAGGAAGAAGACCGGGATGTACGGGAGGGTTTGATGCGCTACTTGAATAGCTAAATAAAATCTTTTCTTTGATATATTGTCTTGTTTTTTTTTAAAAGTAACAGTGTACAATATTGGAAACAACATGCAAAATAATAGCCCTTAATATTGAATAGTGAGAATAGTGCAGAGAGTAGATAATCTGTCGGTGTCTGGCTAGATTTATTTATTTTTTTTAAATGGCGTGGTTGTTCCGGACACACACTCCGCACTCTTGTTTGGTAAAAACACAGTCATAAGTGACGGTCCTCTGACCAACCAGTAGTCTGCAGGTTTTCACGTCACCTTTTGGTATCGCCTCAGCTCACTTGGAACCTCGACTGAGGTAGTACTAAAAAAAGTACCTGGTAGCAGGTCCCAGGGACTTTTTTTCGTAATGGAAAACCAAAAAAGGCGAGTAGAGGCGAGTCAAGTAGATACCACGCAGTGGAAAAACGCCATAAGAAAAAGGTTGTGGCTTGAGTTAAAATCATGTTTTGTTATTTTCAGCTTTTTTTTTTTAAGCAGAACACAAACCTCAGTCTCGTGTGTGAAAGTCCTGTGTTTGTTTGACCCATTAACCACCCCAACCTGCTTCCATATGTGGAATTTGTCCCTTACTTCCTGCTTTGCTCCCATAGCAATTATGAGAGCCACTAAAGGCCGCTGCTTTTATAAACTTAAATATGAGTCGCAAATGCTGCTTGAACAAACAATGACAGTCTCTACTGTTTGCACTGCGAGAGCTATTCTCGCTCAATTTCGTAATACTGTAAGATCTTGTGTTCTTGCGATCTCATGAACCCTTGCAAGGTAAAACCCGTTCTCACTCCGAACTCGTAAAATTGAAAGCAAATTTCCGCATAGAGAGGGTGGTTGGGGTGGTGGATGGGTCAAACAACACAGGACTTTCACCCCAGAGACCGCGATTTGTGTCCTGTGTGTCACATTTCCTAAACCCAACTGTCCCATTCCGTATAGTCACAACCAAGTGTGTTTAGGTAAAGCGTGTTTAGATATGACGCTAAAGGACACTTTATGCTTCAATAAAAACGCCAAAGGCACCTGACAGAGCATCCATATTTTGATGGTAGTGAGAATGTGTTGTGTGATTTGTGCAGACATAGGAGAGTGAAACTGTAAATACAGAGCAGAAAGCTACACCATGTTCATTTTTAAAACCTGTAACACTTAAAGTCTTTGAGTCTTTTTATTTTTAACTCAAATGTCTCATGTGAGGCAATTGTTTTTGTTTTGAATGGAAGTTCCAAATATAAGAAGAGAATGTCAAATCACATGTGATGAAGAGTGTTATTTTAAACCATTTCTGTTTTGAATATACAGGATAATAACTACATTGGGATATAACATCTGTACCATGATAGATCTTGGCCATATCGCCCATCCCCATTTCCTCAGTATATGTCGACTGTTTCTAAGATTTTGTCCACCCAGGACTGATAATAAACAAACCTCACTATTATCTTATAAACTTAAAAAAGATATAAATATTTGCCCGTTTGCCTTTGTTTGTTGTACTGGTGTACATCAGATTTTAATAAACTGCATTGTACCAGAAGTGTATAGTATGTTGAAAAATACAATTTGCAAATGGAGAAAAGAAAGTCAGAAGATATAACTTAATACACACCTGTGAGGTGTTATAGTTTGTATACAATGATGATGATGCTCCTCCTTAATCTCATTTACCAAACTGAAAAAGAGGCGAGTGTCTTGGGGAAAATAGCAGACAGGGTTAGTAAAAGCTCATAGCAGATTGATCTGTGCATACAGCTTAGCTGTATTAAAGCTCATAATCCCTGTAAATATCTCCAGGCAAGGCAAAGTCAGCCTTTTAACATTGACTAAATGAAGTAAATAGAAGCAAATTCATAAAAATTGCATTTCTGTTGAACCCCTGTTAATAAACGTGTGTGTGTGTGTGTGTATATATATATATATATATATATATATATATATATATATATATATATATATATATATATTTTATATATAATATAAATTGTGTGAGTTGGCTGCTAATGAGGCTTACACATTTTGAACCAAGATATTTTGATGGCTTTGCCACCCTGCCGTTTGGGGGTAACAGTGAAGTTGGGTTTAAATGGAGAGCGTCTGTTCCTCCGTCGAACCTCTTACACCACAACAGATGGGGAGAATATGGAGCTTGGAAGGTTTTACCTCTGAGGTGGTAACAGTGAAGCCACTCATTAACACTGAATTTACCACTTTGTTAGCAACGCAGCTTCCTGTAGAGAGCAACCAGGTCTGTATGTCAAATCCACTGAGCATACACTTTAAACTAAACCAGCTTTTGACAGAATAGTGTAATCTGTTATAAGATGTAGCATACACATGTTTAACTCTATGCTGATTACAATCATATTTAATAATTCAAAACCATCAATTTAATAGGTTGAAATAAAATGAATTGTATGCGCAAAAGCATATGTTTTCTTTGTGTGGGTCTGTGTTTGTGTTTTAGACAGATTGTGTGCCTTCCAATTTGTCAGGATTCAAGTAATAACAGTCTCATGCTGGGATCTGTGTTGGCACCATCACAGAGTGATGAGACGCAATATGATCTCATCGGAGGTGTACTTTGTTCCCATGGAAATTGGTCAATTTTAGCAGACGACTGAGAACTTTAGGGGGAGAAGCATGAAGGTTGTGTCCCAGAGGTACGCTCACATAATTAAGCATCCTCGCCAGGGTATTCAAGGCTAACAGCAGGGTTTGTTGTGAATAGAGGTGGCGAAAGAGGGTGTTGGAAAATCATAATGCGGCACAGAATAATACTACTCTCATTTCATGGAGAAAACAGCACCACATTGTCAGCGTGAAAAAAAAAATGAACTAGACTTTACCTTTTGTGCAACAGTGTTGCATTTTGTAATTTACATCTGCATTTCTTTCTGCATTGTCATTGGACGGTTGAATACTACACTGGAATGAAGGAAAGACATTGTATTTACTTGGCTTGCTTGAAGTTATAAGAAATATAGGCTACTTAATAAATGTGTAATATTCCTTTTATATTTCAGAAAGTATTGCTACTATGTCTGATCTGAAGCCAAATGCACAAGAGGACAAAGATGTGGAGCCAGTCTCTGACAGCCCAGGTCGTACTCTGGAGCCATTACAGACTCACACATTCTCCCTGAAGAACAATGCTGCAGGTCTGTCCTCAGATGAACACGAAAACCCTTTAAATGGAACCCAGCCGAATGCATTTGTATACAGCAGTGTCCCTGCTGTTCCCCAAGCAGGCAATTTATTGCCTTCAGGAGCACTTGTTAATGGACCTGGTTCACACCCCAGCTCAGAGGTACACTGTGTCCTGAACAAAGGCTCTGTTTTATCCAACAATGTCCTGGATGCCGCGTGGCAAGCAGAGAAGGACAAGAGCCCCGAGGTGTTACCACCACCTAGTGAGCTTCAATCAGACGCTTGGAAGAACACAGCAGGGCCCATCGTAAAAACACTGGCCACACAGCCGGGTGTCAACACGCCACTGTCTCACTCGGAGGAGAATGAGTCCAAACTGGCCTATTCCAAACTGTCAGGTGCAGACAGTGCAGAGCAAATGCACATTAGCCAACCTCTGACAAAACAGACAATGAAAACAAGATCTCAACGGGACGTAGAACAGTCAGAAAGCTCCTCGGATGATTATGATGATGCTGAAGTAATCAGATGGAATTCAGCAAGAGAGTCCTTCTTGCACAATGACAGAAGGATGGAGACCAAAGTGATGCACCAAAGACACAGGAAGCACAATACACATGTAAAAACCGTGTCAGGCTCTCTAGAAAAGGTTAACCTCCGGTTAAATCACACATACAGACCTTTCTCTTACTGCAGTGTTAATCATGTTGAAAATGTTGACAATGAGTCTTTGGGTACCCAATCAGATATTAGATATTCTGATGTGCCACTCAAAGATCTTTCAAGGAGCATAGCCTCTGACTCTGAGGACCATATTCATAGAACAGTACAGGAAAGCTGTAATGAGGAAACTGACCCTGAAGATGAAGACAATTGTAGTTCAAAAGTGGAACAGTTGAAGCCAGAGCAAGATGAACAAGATCCACTCTTCTTTTCATGCACAATATGCAATGTTAATTTCAAGGAAAAAAGACATTTCCATAAACATATGATGTATCATTTAGGCAAGCATAATCAGGTGAACAGTGAGAATGTCTCACAGCCCTTTATATGCAGGGAGTGTGGGTGTCTGTTCTGTGATAGCAACTCCCTCATGAGGCACATCATTATTCACCAAGACGGGCTGGAAAAACTTACAGAAGAAATCAAAGGTCTTGAAAACACTGAGTTGGAAGACAAGGTTACCACAGTGCAGTGCCCTCAGTTTGTATTTGGTTGTAATTGCCCTAAAATATCTGTCCAGCACGCCAAAACACATGATAATCTGAAGCACTACTACTTTTGTGAGGAGTGTAACTACATTACATTGACACAGCAGGCACTTGAAGCACACTTGCATGTTGCACACCTCAACACACACCAGCCTCAATACAGGAAAGTGACTCACACTAATGATGCAGAGGAAGAGGACCATGTTCACTTTCAGCGCAAAATGTTTTTTTTCACAAGTAGAGACAAAGTAGTATTGGAAAGGAATTCTGAGCTGGAGCATCTGGGATCACACTGTGGTGATTATAAAACGGTTACTGACCAGCCCAACATTGTCATGTCTAAACCAAATCTGTTCAAGCCGACTCTAGGAGAAACGGCTCACTTCCTACACTGTTCCTGTAAAAAAGGGGAAATTTACATTAAAAAGTCAGAAAATAAAAATGTAAATTCTCCTCAGTTTAGGTGCCGCGTTGGCTACAGCAAAAAAATGCTGTCACCGTCTTTGTGGAGGGTCGACAAGCATGGAAAATTACACCTCAAACCAGTAGAAAGATTTGATGTGGCAACTGATATCACCTGTGTGGATGTAGACGCTGAAAACAATGACCGCAAGGCTTTTGGCAGCTCAAAGCGGGCAAATTGTCCTGCAACTGCTGATTCTTTATCAACCAGAAATCTTAAATTAGACCAGTTGTTCTGTCATGGTGGCAAAAACAACCCAACTAAAGGGAGTTTGCATGCAAACCAAAATTCTCTGTCAATGAGAAAAATGTCAAAGCCCTTGCATAACACTATTGACAATATAAATGGTAATATATTGCCACGGCTTTGCCGGAGGCTCAGGAAACAGTCTGCAGATAAGGAGTTAGAGAAAGGCTGTGAGGGAAGCAAAACCTTCAGTGCTGACACCAGTGAAGCTACAGGCAGCTTCTTGGAAAGCAAGAATGTAAGGAACCCGTATGCTCGGAGGTATTTCAGAAAAAGGCAGAGGTTTTCAGCCAAAGACCAAAGCCCTCATGTACTTGAGGATGAAGATGATGGAGATGAAGACTGCAGTGACATAGAGCAACTCATAATCAAGGAGGAGTATATCGAAACAACAGTGTGTGATGATTCCCCAGAGCCGCCTTGTATGTCTACAGGTGACAGCTTTGATGTTTTCCCCACACCAGGCGTAGAAAACAAGCCCTGTCCATACTGCCCTGCCAAGTTTGAGTCTGGAGTGGGTCTCTCCAATCATGTGCGAGGGCACCTTCACCGCGTTGGCTTAAGCTATAACGCTCGGCACATGGTTTCGCCAGAGCAAGTAGCATTGCGAGACCATCAGCCACGAATCCGCAGAAGAGTCCCCTGTGGCACGAGGAGAATGAGAAAAAGTATGAGTATTAATTCAACTATTGTCATAATCAAATAAACACCAACAACATAACAATTGAAATGTCTTGGATGCCATGACATACCATTTCATCCCGCACTGTCATCTGATCAAAATTAGATTTTTCCCATTGTTGTGGTTAATGACCAAATACCTGCCAAACTAATGACATTCCCATCAGCTGTCCTTTGTTTTTAGTGCTAATTGGCAAATATTTGGCAAATTTACACGTTAAGCTAATATAGTGAACATGGCAAACATTATAAAGTACCTGCGTATCAATGCGTTAGTATTGTCATTGTGAGCATATTGGCATGCTGACGATGGCATTTAGCTCAAAGCAACCTCACAGAGCCTTGAACAAGGCTGTAGACTATTGGTCTTAGTAACTGTAATGACAATGTTTGCATTGCATGTAAAAAAATTGAACGCTATCATTGATTTTGCAGAATCCTCTAAAATTGACGTTCTTGTCTGGCAATAGGGCTAAATTGTGCAGTAATGTTTTTCTTTTTTTGCATGGCTTCTGTACTACTAGTGCATGCTACTAAAACCTACAATTATTTGGCTACTTGTTGTAAATGCAATACTGAATTTACTTTTTAAGTTGATATGGCGAACTTTTTTTTACACATCCAGCAATTACTCTTGTAGCTCTCTTTTGGTCTCTACCAACTCCTTATGGAAATATTCTGGCTCATGAATTGATAAATGATCCACTAAGCTTATCAACTAGTCTCTGTGTGTGTCTGCTGTATTGTGCTGAGCAGGTAGTGTACAGTGGGTTCTTAGAGTTTTTTTTCTTCTAAATTTACCGCTGCAATATGTGATATTGTTTTATGAAGGCTTTTGCATTATAAACCTATCTATAATATATTTTTTTTTTTGTGACAACCGTTTTCTGATATTACAGCTGTTAAGCCAGAAAGCCATGGAGAGCACACATGTCCCCTGTGCTGGGGTTGGTTTGATACTAATACTGGCCTCTCCAACCATGTGAGGGGACACCTGAAACGAATTGGTAAAAGTGTTACCAGCACCAGTAAGTCCCCGCTGTTCATCCTAAAGGAACTGTTACAGGACAAAAAGGAACATCAGAACATCCTTCAGGTCCTTGACAAGAGCCAGTTCCCTTCACCCTCCTTTGTGTCTCAGAAGTTCAGCAGCAATGGCCTGATCCTGATGTGTATGGGCATCCCAGTGAAAATCCAGTATGAGATGAGGAGTCCAGATCCTTTATTGGACAGCTTTCTACCAAAACAGGAGGCAGAGTCCTTTTTGGAAAGGAAGAAGCTTCAGGAAGAAGCACAAAGAGGCACTAAGGCCCGCTCAAGCGCTTTAGTTGAACTGCTCCAGATGAGACAGGAAAGTATGGAGCTTATAGCGAGAAACAACCAGGAAGCCTATGCAACCAGGAAGCTCTGTGATTTGACCAAAGATTATGTGGAGGAGACACAGATGACCAGTGTGGAACCAAGCTGGGCTCATGGTATGGAGATTAGTTTCTTAAATATGGGGGGTTTGAATTTTTTACCCCAGTAATAGTACTGGACTTTAAATATACAGTAACTTACATTACTTCCAAAGCATCTTGGGTAAGTTTCCAGTCTCTGCAAGTACATTTTTAGATTATCACAAGATAAGGTGGGTTAGTTGCAAATAAATCTTAAAAATGTGAGAAATGGTCAGCATTTATGTGAAGTATACCTGATTTGTAGATATTTGGAAAAAGCACTCAGCATTTCAAAATGAGTAGTAATGTAGCACATTACTACTCAGAGCGTCATGCGTTATCCCCATACAAATTGAATAATCTTCTTTCAGTCCTCAGATTTTCATCCATATTTTCTAACACATTTTCAGCATCTCTTTACAGAAAGCTGTACACTGCTGGTGGAGGCCTGTTTAACAATGTGAGAATAGATTGCAGTCATTTTATTTGTGGAAAAACGCATACAATAGATTAAAATTTGCCAAAGTGCTTTTGAAGTTAAAAAAATCACGAGATCCTCTTGATGTTTAGTTGGAAGCCCATCATCCGTGGTTCCACAATTTTTGTTTAATGTCTGTCCAAATCAAACTTTAGGTCAGGTACTGAGAAAGATAAGATTAAAGATTTAAAGTCAAATTGCTCTTTGCCAAGTTCTGTTTTAAACTGAATTGTATGGTGATTGCAATTATTAAGGTATGTGGTAATGTCCTACCAAAGATGGCTTTCTCTGTGTCTTTTCCTGAAAATGGATTTAGGTGACAATTTGTATAGCATAACGGTAAAAATGATAATACATTTTTATGATTGAGTTTTTTGTGTCATTGGGAACTTGTTCTCATCTTTTCTTGAAGCTAAAATTACTTAAGATCTTTTGTGATAACTACTTGACAAATATTTTGGTTAACAGGCAATGGTGCGCGCTATTATTGCCAGTTTTCTGTCATAAGACTAACACATTTCTGATTTTTGCACAGTTTATGAATCCTCTGTGAATCTCATGAGGTGGTGTATGTGAAAATAGCCCCCCTAAAGACACAGGATTGTGTTAAACTTAACCAGTAACACTCTTCAAACCGGAGAGTGCAAATCAGATGCTTAGAATGAAGCCAGGTGGAAGACGACTTTAATGCACACAGGGAGTAACAGTTTTTCTTGATAATAAAATTACTGCATGAACTCCAACACTATCCTACAATGTTTTTCTCTTTAAATAATACAATATGTACATTATCTTCTTAAACCATGATTTGAAACGTGCATATCAGCTAAACTGTATTAAGAATACGAACCAGTCTAATTTCCATCAAACCTTAACCAAGTTGAAAATAAAGTCATATCATTTCAACCTAAACATTTTGATCATTTTTCCTTATTCTCTTTGAGATTAATTTTGTTTTCCAATGTTATACTTTTCAGGGGAATGCGATTCGAATAAGATTTGTATTCAGTGTAACAGCGCCTTCCCAATACTTCCTGGTCATCTTCGAGCCTGTACACACAGGAAGAGGATTGCCATTTTGGAAGGACCAGGTAGGTTTCTGACTAATTCTAACTCTGGCTATAGCAAAATGTCAACACATGTGTGTCCATGCCATGCAAACTTTTTCTTTATGCCTCTTGTCAATTATAACTTAATGCATTCCCTCAGATTAAGCAGTGCAGTGTTTTGTCCTTTTAGGCTATGATTATAAGCAGAAGAAGCCAAGACCAAGGCCTGGGCTAAAAAAGAAGATTGTACCCTCCTTGAATGCTGAGATATACACGCTCACATGCAGGTACATGGAATTGAAGGTTACATAATGTAACCATGGTTCTCTCAGTTGAGACACTTTCTACCCAGTTAGATACATATTTCATAAGTAAGCTCTACATGAAAGAGGTGAGATATCCCCCGTGTGTGTGTGTGTGTGTGTGTGTGTGTGTGTGTGTGTGTGTGTGTGTGTGTGTGTGTGTGTGTGTGTGTGTGTGTGTGTGTGTGAAGAGAGGGCAGAAGGTGGACTATTGCTGCAATGCTGCTTTGTCACTTTTTGACACACCTGCCCGAACCTGTAATATTTTCTAGTCACCCAAACATCAGCCTGACTGGGGGTCCACCCCCAGGTTCTGATCTACTCTGTCAATGAACCCTATCTAAACTGACAGTTTCCCTTCTCTTGATTACCCTCTTCCGGTACAGCCTCCTGTTAACCTGGAAATCCAAAGTTGTCTCAAGAGCACAATTTGAATTTGCTCAGCGAGTTACTCTGGCATCAAGTAATGCTGCTTTAAGCGACATCACACGTGTTTTAGGCTACAACATTTGTTGTCACATACAGCAAACATCTCCTCACTATCTGCTAGCTGCCTGTTCCCTGAATACACTGTAAAAAACATCTCCTCACTATCTGTTAGCTGCCTGCCTTGTTTGAAGATACTACATCAACAAGCAGTAATGTCACCCTACATTGCTTAGAGCACCTTTAACCTTTAAGTAGCCAAGCTGCACCAATCACATCAGTGTATCTGATATAGGCGGGGCCAGAGGCGAGCTGAACAGATGACGACCGTTTAATCTACCAGTTAGCGCTGCTGGTAGCTAAGCGTACGGGGCTCTGGATACGTAACCCTGTGTGGTCTTGTGATTGGTCGTACTGTTATCCAATTGCGTGCAGTGAGATTTTCAAATGCATACCCCTCGAGATGGGCGACTTTCATTACTCAATGCCAGACCCTTAATCTCTCCAACTGCTTACATTTCACACTGGAAGAGGATGGATGTGCATTAACTCTAGAAACAGTGACTTGCTTCTCCTACTATTTCTGCAGATTCTGTGACCTCGTCTTTCAGGGTCCCCTGTCCATCCAGGAGGATTGGATCAAGCACTTACAGAGGCACCTTCTGCACACCAGCGTGCCCCATTCAGGGACAGGGATGGTCGAAGTTTTGGGTCTTCATCACAAAATACAAATGAGTATGTCTCCTCAGCACCCAGATCTTGAGTAGAGTTTTACCCGTCAAGAACTTCCAATTACTCGACTTTGCACTTTGTTTATATGTATAATCAACACATTGTTTTAGATTAGTCTTACAACTGTTAATAGACAAATACAGTGGGGCTCGAATGTTTGGTCACCCCAGGTAAGAATGTGTATTAATGTGCATAAAGAAGCCAAGAAAAGATGGAAACATTTCCAAAAGGCATCAAATGACAGATTAGACATTCGTATAATCTGTCACAAAAAGTTAGATTTTATTTCCATCATTTACACTTTCAAAATAACAAAAAAATGGTGTGTGCAGAGTTTCTAGCATGCACCGCCCCCTTTGGAAAGCTGAGACCTGACAGTGTCATGGATTGTTCTCAATCATCGTCTTCAAAGACCAGGTGATGTCAATCTTAAGGTTTTAAATGCCCAGACTCATCTGACCTTGCCCCAACAATCAGCACCATGGCTTCTTCTAAGCAGTTGTCTAGAAAATAGTTGACGCTCACAAAGCAGGAGAAGGCTATAAGAAGATAGCAAAGCATTTTCAGATGCCAATATCCTCTGTTCGGAATGTAATTAAGTCAGTCATCAGGAACAGTGAAAGTTAAAGCATGATCTGGAAGACCAAGAAAAATATCAAACAGAACAGCTTGCAGGAGTGTGAGAAAAGCAAGTCAAAACCCACGTTTGACTGCACGATCCAACCAGAAAGACCTGCAGACGCTGGAGTTGTGCAACACCATGCCACTATAAAGAGATACTCGTACAAATATGGTCTTCATGGAAAAGTCATCAGAAGAAAACCTCTTCTACGTCCTCCCCACAAAAATCAGCATTTGAAGTTTGCAAATGAACATATAGACAAGCCTGATGAACAGGTTCTGTGGACCGATGAGGTTAAAATAGAACTTTTTGGCCGGAATGAGCAAAGGTACATTTGTAGAAGAAAGGGCACAGGATTTAATGAAAAGAACCTCTGTCCAACTGTTAAGCATGGCGGGGGGGTCAATCATGCTTTGGGGTTGTATTGCAGCCAGTGGCACAGGGAACATTTCACGAGTAGAAGGAAAAATGGATTCAATAAAATTTCAGCCAAAGTTAAAGAGAGGATGGCTTCTACAAATGGATAATGATCCTAAACACACCTTAAACTCCACGGTGGATTACATCAAGAGGCGTAAACTGAAGGTTTTGCCATGGCCTTCACAATCTCCTGACCTCAACATAATTGAAACTCTATGGATAGATCTTAAAAGAGCAGTGCGTGACAGACAGCACAGAAATGTCAAAGAACTGGAAGACTTTTGGAAGGAAGAATGGGCGAAGATACCTCAAACAAGAATTAAAGACTCTTGGCTGCTACAAGAAGCGTTTCCAAGCTGTGATACTTGCCAAAGGGGGCAGTACAAGGTATTAACTTGTGCCCACACTTTTGCAGATGCCATTTTTTTGTTTTCAGTTATTTTGAAAGCATAAATGATGGAAATAAAATCTAAATTTTTGTGAAATATTATATGAATGTCTAATCTGTCATTTGATGCCTTTTGGAGATTTTTCCATCTTTTCTTGGCTTCTTTATGCACATTAATACAAATTTTTACCTGGGGTGCCCAAACCTTCGAGCCCCACTGTATAAGAGTTAATCCAGACTACACAATAGTATATATTAACTACTCAATAGTATATATTAGTTATGCTATATATATTAGCAAAACTTGATATGATATTTCAATGCTGTGCTTTGCCTTATCAATGTAGCTTTTGAAAGCATATAGAATTCATCTTTATTGCATCTTCATCTTATACTGCTGTATAAGTTAGCAGTGGTAGTATGAAGCTGGTCTGGCAGTGCAGAACTGCCATTGTTAGAAAAACATTGTTCTCCTATGTTTGTAATGAAAAAGAGTGGTGCCTTGTTATAAAAGCATTTTGTTCTAATAAGAAAACATCATGATACAGTGAAAAAAAAAATATATCTCAATGTAACTTTGTAACTTTTTGTCATGAACAGAAAATTTCTCATTATAAAAAGAAACATTTCTTAATATCTTACTCCTTTTTATGAGAAACTATTTGTCATAACAAGAAAGGTTCAAAGGAGCATTGCCACTCCTAGTATATTAGCAAAATTTACAAACTTGAGCATTTTCATTAAGTCTTACTTTTTTTAGAGATAAAATAAATAAAAAACCTGCCCTTGTTGAGCAGCATCCACAGGGCTGTCATTAGATTGTGGATGCTTTGTAGGATTTCACCTCTCTGTGCCTGCATCCGTGAGATCATCTCTCTTAATCAAAGTGACGTTCAAAATTTTGCATTATGTGAGGACAGCTTGTTCTGTCACTGTTCTTCTGCCTAACCTTCAACCATCCGCGTTAAGTTCCGAAATCTTGCTTTCATTATAGCCGTGATAACAACATTTTTTATAATGAGAAAACTCTCTAGTTATAACAAGAAACCTTTCCATTTATAACAACATATTGTTTGGATTATTTTTCTCATTGTGGCAGCTCTGTATCTCCGACGGGTTGTAATTAGTGACATCATGCTGACATTTCCTAATGAACAGTCGAAAGGCCACTGGCACTGTTTAGAACCTGTTCTCCAAAACTTATCTCAGTTTGGAAACCTGATGCTTGTTTTGCAGGTAGAAGAGACAGGTCTATACTTACTATAAAAACAGAAAACAATGGGCTATACAAGGTATTTGTACAAAGATGACATGTCATTTAAAAAAAAAAAAAATGGATGAATTTAACATTTTCAGGGTCTATCACTGGAACATAGCACTTAGTCTTTTGCCCGGGACATTTACTTTGTTGTCATATACAGCTTTAGTTTGTCTTCATTTGACCCTCTTAGCATCTGTACTGAATGAATATGAATTTATATGTTTATTAAAGCTTTAGTGCGTAACCTTTTGATATTAATGAATGTCCATTGCATTCAATGGCTTTTGGAGGGTGGGGTGGGGTGGGGGGTGCGCCGACAGTGTTGTTGTCATTACTTATAATTCCTTATGGGGGAGACAGAAACTAGGCACAATATTTAGCTTTAAAGACCAAATGTAATTTTATGTATTTATCTGTTTTTTTTTTGAAAGATTCAACTTTTTAAAATTGTAGACATGTAGTGCTCCGTAACATACAAGTTGTTACATTATTCAATGTTTCTATAAACACAACTTTACTTCCTTACTCAGGCTTGATAGTTTTTAGTTAGTATTAGTCCAATTCTAATACAGCTTTTTTGTAGATGTTTGTATGGAAATCAATGACATTAATAGCACTTGCATGATACAAAACTGTCACTGTATGATATAAATTAGTGAATTATTGTCAGCCAGATAAACTAAAATGTGCTGTGTAAAGTTGTATTTACAATGTAGATATGGTAAAATAGACCAAGGCACCTTGACACAAGATTTTTATCTCATGAAGATGATATTGTTGCTGTCAGGCAAAAACCTTGAATGTCTAAATTCAGTGCTTTTTGGGAAATGTAAAAAGGCCAATTTGGCTATTTTTCTCAAAAAACAAAATCACTTTGTCACCGTTCAAATATCTGCAGATGTAAAAGTTGACCAATAGCATTGATTTAAAAAAAAAAATTAAATGACGAAATATAAAGATACAAGGTTTCTGCCTGACAGCGACGATATACAGTATAATGTTGAGGATAGCATCTGACTAGTTGGTCATTTTGCTGAGATTCTTTTCAGCAATTTTGGTGGAGTGGACAAAAGGTTTGACTGAGTTAAATGAGCAATGTGTCAGATTTAGAGCACAAAAGACTTAATTTCCAAGAGAATGGTGAGCCAGATGTTTTTGGAGGTCAGGTGTAAAAATATTAGTGTATTAATAATTAAAGGATCTGATTTGTATTAATCTTATTTTGGGAGTGTGAAAATGGAAAGCCAACCAAAAATATGGGAAAGACAAATCACGGATTCCATGATAGGTTGGCCCACAGTTCATCATAGAAACATCTACAATTATTCCAATTTATGACCCCAGTGTTGATCCATTTTATGTTCATGTCTGCTTTATCTGTAATAAAATAACCATTCATGTTTTCATGTCAATAAATCTAAAGATCATTGTGCTACCTTCAGTCACTCATGGATGTAACAATACAGACTCATCCGTTTAGACTTTACCTTTGCTGCTCCAAACTTCCAGTGACTATCTTAAAGGCTGCTGAACAGGAAGAGATATATTTTATGATTTGGGTTGGTTTGTGTTTTCCTTAAAATGTCCATAATTATATTCAGAGGTTATACCAGAATAGGGTTACATGGTTAAATAAAAGAACACAATATTTTTGTTGTACTGCACATTGATGCAGCTCCTCTTTTCACCCTATGTGTTGAGCTCTCTGTTCCATCTTTGTGCACAGTAGCTAGGTAAGGACTACTAGCCAGTCAGAAGCAGATTATGAGGGCGTGCCCTGAAGGTACCTAGGTAAGGACAACTAGCCATTAAGAAGCAGAGCATGAGGTTGTGCCACACTAGCAGCTAGGCAAGCAGTTTTGGAGCAGTTTGTGAACAGAGTTTTCTGTTGGAGATGGTAAGTCCCTTTGGGAGGGGGGACTTTGGGCTTTTTCACTTTGTAAACCTATAATGTGCACAAAAAAGATATCTAACACAATAAAGGAAAGAGAAAAAGCCAAAAAGCATAATATGAGCACTTTAATGAACCTTCACTTTAACTTCATCAGCAGCATGACAAAAAGAGAAAATGTGAAAACCGGTGGCACTATTTGAGTGAGATGATGTGTGGGAGGTAAACTGCAGAAATGAGATCTCTGCTAACTTAAAAAAAAAAGATACATTTCTGTTGAATTTTATGGAGGATAATTTAAGTTTGCCAAGTGTTTATCATGTAATATGATACTTCCTGTGCCTACTCTACTTTCATGCCAACGGTTGTGCTAACGGCTTTGGGTGAAAACTGGGTTTAAAATGCAGTGCATCATTTCAAGAGAGTTTGTAAAAAAAATACAATGTTCCAACTTTCATTACAGAGCACAAAGCACAACTTTTAACTGCAGCCGTACTTGACTCTTTGTTGATGGACCATTCCCTGTCCACAACACAATAGGCGGTTTTATTTGTTGCCGTTCTGTTGGGTGAAACATTCAAATTTCCGTGTGATGTTGCACCATTATTCCCAACAGGAAGTCATTTATAGGCTATGTGCTATTTTAAACTCTAGTTTTTAGCGTTACAGGCTGAGTATTTGATGTATCCAGTGCTTGATAGCCACTCCTGGGTTTCCTACTTACCAATGGCAAAGGGGGCTAACCCTGCAGTTTATCTTGGGCAGTATTTAAAGCAGTGATCAAAGCTGTACAAACCAATTGTCATCATGCTTCTCCGGAGGGAATTTTGAAGTACATTAATGCTCCTTCTTTGGGAAATAATTGTGCCACTCTGTGACTTCATTAGGTCTCCTGGCTGTTTCAAAAGATGTTCTCTCTGGAGGTTGAAAGCCACATCGCTGGCAGACAGCATCCCAAGGGGCCGAATGAATAAAAAAGGAGAGATTATAATGAGATTGAGTTAGCCATGACCAAAATTGGGCTTTTCATTATTCCACTAGCGGAAGAGAGAGAGAGAGAGAGAGGACGACAAAGCTGACATAAAGAAATGTGTTGTTGCAGGACCCACACTCGCCATCTGCCATGGGGGTCCAATGGTAGGCAGCCAATGCATGCTTATCATTGCCATGGGTATCAAAGGGGCCTCCTCTCTGGAGATTGCTCCATTAAAACTGCAAATGCTAAACCCCTGTATGCACAACACAGAAAACCTGCATTTATTCAGAAATGTAACACTTGCTATTGATAGATTTAGCAAATTAAAATGGGAGGAGACATTAGAAAACCTTGGAACTACTTTGTGTTTTTGGTATGGTTGTTTATTAGCTAATGAAGTATGATTTAGTTATTAGTTATACATTATTTCATTTGAATAGTTTGAACAGTTTTTCTGATTTAATGCTGCTACGTTTATGATGCTGCATCCTGAGAAAGTGTGCATTAACTATTAGGACTTTTTTGTCCACTAGTCTTGTGTTTTTTCCCCATTCAGTGTCTGTAGCAGCAGTTATCCAGAGCTCAGGACCATTGATCATGACCTGTCCTTCTGCCTTCTGTTATTCAGTGCCACAGACTGCATGTGTGAAAAAGGAAAAAAGGAAGAAAAATCAATAGGTTTCCATTATCTGGTTGGGCAGTGTCACTGGCCTGTCAATGATACTGTTACAGCGGTGGTACAAGGGTGACACAGGCCCACACTCAATCGCTGCTGACAAGAGGAAAACATGCTGACAGGCACCGGGAACAAGTTGGAACACAGATTTGCACTTCAAGCAGCCGTCCGAGGAGGTATCAGTGCAAGGCCACTACGCGGCAAGGGGCAAGCTCAGTTGGGGCGGGGTGGAAGGGTTGAGATGGGTTGGGGGGGGGGATTCCCAGCCAGCCTCCTTCTACTGTCTGACTGTCTACCACAAACGCTTTTATCCTCCTATAAATTATTCACCTCTGGATACACCAAAGGAAAATCGGCTGCACTGATTGTGGCTGAGGGGAAATTCATAAAAACCTCTGCACTGCTTGGCCGCTCCTGCAAACTTATGCAGACCCTACCTACAGTATGTTATATACTGTATGGGAAGCCTCTGCATTGCATTATACGTAACACACTGACATCACTAATCATCTTTTGCAAATAATCATTCTGGGCAGGTTTGTTTTGTCTCAGTTTAATGGGAAATGATCATTTTTATAGTTATTAATTGATGTATTATGTCCCTGACATAGAAGCTCTTCAAACTACAAAGAACACATGAGTCTCCCCTCATCAGTCAGTTCAGATGGCTAGTCAGAAATTAAGGAAGACATCAACTGTCTCTAGAAAGAACATGAATCAATATATTTTGACAAGGATAAAATGTGCTTCAGATGAACCTTTTGGCCCTCCCAAAACACTATTTTTCCTCTTGTCAAACCTGTTTATTTTTGTTTGTAAACATGTAATGATGAGATATGCGTGACTCTCACCATTTCTGAGATCTGGTATAGTAATCTGTTTTGACGGTGTTAATTCCTGTCTGACTATCTTTATTTTACATTTGACCACAGAAATAAGTAGGCTGTATAAGTATTAAAGAGATGTATTTAACATGGATGTGTGTAGCTTTCACAAAATGGTTTTCATTCCAGCCATTGTCTGAACTAGGCCTTGGGACATTCTGTGACGTCACGCTCCGTGTTAATATTGAGAACATACATATAGTCTACTTATTATTTTCAATTACACATACATATGTGTACATTTTCCTTCTTATGTAGGCAATTTAGTCTGTAATGACTGGGGAATTCAGGTTAATATGTTGACAAGGTTTAACAACAGAGGGTCATGTTGCACTACACGCATGGCTGCCTCTGTTCACTCCAGCAGCTGACAGGTCCTAATCATGCGCTGCCCTAAAGGCACTGGGGCAGAGAGGGTTTTAATCACTGAATTATAGACCAGCGCAAGCCTTCAAATTGAGACGTAATTTAAGTCAAAGTTGTAATAATTGTTTCAGCTAATTGGGCAGACAAGTGCGTTATGGTGCGATTACATTATCTGCTATAATTACCTGAGTCAGAGGATTTGTTTTCTGGAAGAAGAAGGAATATTGTATGACAGTGGTGTTGATGGTGCATGGAAATGTGCTTAACAAAACAATAAAAAAAAGTCCAGCTCATATAGCTTGATTGTAGAGCCGATAGGGTGAATTTAGGGTGATTGGGACAGTTTGTGAATTTTGGCTTTGTGTAGGTTTTCCTGCCATACATTTAAAGAATTTGCCCAACACATGGTAGCCTACATTTCTGTAATCCAGAAGGTGTTACCCATACATTTGGGGAGGAAAGAAGGTTATATCATATTCGAAGAAGGAGACGTGGCATACCCAATTTTGTGTAGACTGATCAAAAACCTTTGTTTTCGTGTGTGTAACATTCTGATGATTGGAACAGCACATCTTTGATTTAGGCTGTGTAAGCATTTTTAATACACAATTTAATTCACACTTTGATATCTCACTTTTTTTATTGTTGCGTTGCTTTGGATGCCAAAATAGTGCCAAAACACTATTTTCACGTTCATATTAATTTAAGATATATAGCTATATTAAGCTATAGTCGATCCCTTTGCCTGTAAATTCAGCTGGGCCACATACATCAAATAAACTATGCTGTACAATATATAAACAGGCTGAGCAGCATCCACGCGTCATTTACAGTAGGGAGATTAATAATGCAGCCAACGATATGCCCAGTCTTGATGTGCTCGGTAGCGATGCCGCACCTTCGGCAGCATCATTATTTCCTATTAATTACTCGCAAAGTGAACGCCTTCAGAAACGAAGCTGCAGTAGGTGTGACGGGGGAACCGGTCAGGGAGCAGCTGCCCTGCATCCCGCCGGGCTCAGGCTGACCTCCTTTTATTTTTTTATTTTTTTTTTATTTTTATTTTTTTTACATCACTAAACTGGAGGCTTGACAAGCCGTATACGAGCACAGAGGCTTTTGATTTGGATGAGGGGAGAAAAGTAGAATATGAGCCAGAAATAACGAGTCAGGCAGGATTTCTAACATAGAGCCAAATAATAAATTGACGAGAAAAGAAATCCAGATCTTAACGTGTCTGTTTTGGGGCCTTTAAGTGTCTTTAGTGATCCATCAAATTACACCCGGACTGCTGAGATCGCGTTCCCTCTAATTATAGACTTCCATCCACACTGATTCGGTGATAGGCTTCTTTTGTCCATCTTTGTAGCCTTACACATCCCCTGTTACAAAAAAAAATGAACCTGTGCTTTAAATCCCGCAAACATTCACACACAAAGGGAATATTTACGGTTGTGATTGTATCCGGTAATCACTTAGAGGGGTGTGAAACGGCTCTATGGGATTAAAAAGTGTTTCCTAACCATTGCGCCCAGGAGCTTAATGTTCTGCTGCCACCGTGCAGTTCCGCCGTCAGACGGTAGGGGGCGCTGCTCATTTCGTTCTGGGAGCCAGAGGGAGAAGTACATCAACAAAGTGGTTACACTGAAATTGATAACAAACCGTAATAATGAAATAAATATTTAAAAAAAAAAATAACAGCAGGAAATTAACGTGATCATTTGACAAAATAAAAGTCATGAAATTAGCATAATCAAAGAAAATGTTGCTTTTAATGTTTTTGGTCTTTTGCACTTTTTCAATCTGTCTGAACCTTTCCTGTTCAACGATGCTTTGACTGAAACAATATAAATGGAATGATCTCTCACACATTGCAGCCCGGGTGGATTTCCCTTTTTTATTTTATTATTATGATTTTTTTTACATTGATGCAAGAATCAAGCTGACTTCCAGACCCCCTTTAGGGCCATTTTTGCAAGCGATTCCTCTCCATGTTTATCAGTAGCCAATACTGTGGCTACTGAAAGCTCTCAGGACGCGCCAGTCAGCAGGAGCTGCACAGATTGTCTCAACATCACATCAGTAATCAAACAGATCCTAGAACCAAAAAAAATAAAATCTCCTTCTTCTTCTTTGCCTTTGTCGCATTTGAGGAAGAAATTTAATTACAACCGCGGGTGTACGCAGGCATAGAAAAAAAATAGCAGGCGACAAATGAATATACAGAGCAAATGACAAAACATGAGGGGGAATAACTGACAGATGAAAAGACAAGAGGATGTGCAGCTAACAGGCAAAACGCGCCGGTACAAAGCCGCGCACACCTTTGAGAGCAAGAGTTTGTTTTATTGCACTTCTCCCGGGTTGCATCTCCTGTCGATTTGCAGAAAAAAGAAGGGGGGATAAGTGAACATGCCCTGTTTAAGAAACAAACATGCAGATTAGATGGGATTCTGACAACACACAGCTCAGACTTCATGTCCCACAGCTCGTATCTCAACAATGAAAAACAGAGGGTTGGAAAAATCCACTCAGCGCGGTTGACAACACTTAGGCTACCGTCATTCTGCAAAAAAAAGTAAATGCAAATAATGAGGTGGCATCTGGAAATAAATAGTGGAAGTTAAGACGAACTGATATCAACTTTGGACCGCTTAAGACCCAATGGGTGGCACTAAGAATCTTTATTTAGCCTAGACGTTTCAAGGGTATAGACACACATAATAATGAAAGTGTGGTAAACATTGACGGATTTGGTACACGAAGCCTGTTATTATTTTTTATTTCTAAAATAGAAATTTAACCCCCCAAAAGTCTGTCTTCATATACAGTGACGCACAGTGGATTTGGGCGTAGCCAGCAGGAAGCCTTTCTAAAGAAGAAAGACCTTACAAGGTATGTCTAGCTTACATTTACTTCAAGTGCAGGGAGTTGTCACCTGTTATGTGCTACCAGGCTCCATGTCAGCAGCAGCACTCACTCAGTCACTCAGTCACTCAGTCACCTCCCCGATGCTGCTCCTCTGCGGACAGCCACAGCAGGCCTCCAACAACACGCCCAGACTCACCTCAGCCTCACACAAGCCTGCATGAAGATGTGATGTATTTTAAAGAGGGGGCATTATGATTCAGGGTACTACTAAAAACATAACCGGACATCATTTGTATTGTGGATTATGTGTGTATAGCCTAATCATCTACCGGTGGTTATTTACATTTAGGCTACATTTTCTATGGCATCATATGCTCAAAGAACAAAACAAAATAAAAATGTATACACAATTTCATATTTAATTTCTATTATGATATGGTCATAGATTGAAAAGACAAAAACAAAAATAACTTCCAGGTGTTACATGCACCATGTTAACAACTCCTTACACAAGGCATCAAATGCAAAAACGAATACATTAATAACTTAATAAATGTAGCCTACATCTATGTTTAAGGCTTATTTTTTAATAGTATTAGTATTATAGTAGGATAATAATAATTTAGTAGTATTAGGCTACGGAGTTTAAATGTGCACGTGACGCTTAATTTGTTCATGACGTGTAAACCCAGGACATACAGGTAGCAGCAGGAGTTGGCCATGGCCACACATACAGGCGCAATAGCCGAAAACACACGTTTAACCCGGTCTCAGGCCCTTTACTGCGGCTGTGCTAATTGATTCTAACTAATGCGAGAACACCGCGACCGTTGGCAAAGTTGATGGCAGGAAGTTAGAAAAAAAAGCTACTTGTAAATAATTGAGAAGCGATGCGCGCATGTTCTGATGGATTTATTCATTGTATTGAAGTTTCAGACTGAATGAAGGCATCTGATCAGCAGAAGGTAAATATCACAGGCTTCCCACGCATACACACTGAAGCTTCACTCTGAATTATCAAGGGCCAGATTCTAAATAGCCCACTGTTTTTAGTGGCTACAAACCTGGGGGTCGAGACCCACAACAGGTCTCAAGATAAATGTAAAGGGTCAAAAGCTGAATAGGGATGGGAAAGAGAAAATAACATATTTCTTCTTCACCATTTTTGTCTTGTGTATTCCATGTAAAATTACTATAGTTGTTTAGTCATCACTGTGAGAAGCCAAAATAGTTCTTTACCCCCCCCCCCACACACACACACACAAACACACACATGCACACATTAATCTGCTGAAGGGAGACAGCAGGTGATGTTTTGTGACATCCCAAATTGTTTGAGCCATTCCTGTTCTGATATGCAACTTAAACAAGTGTGATGTGGAAACGTGATACCTCCAGTGCACATACACTGACAATGTCCTATAGAGTAAAACCTTTGAAATGAATATTTGAATACATTACAGATTCTTGATTTTCCAATAAGGTAAAATTGTTAAATAATTGACAATTTTAGTATATTTAGAAATAGTTTTTTGTTCTGTCTTAAAACGTGTCTGGAGAGGATCATTAGCCACAAGGGTTAAGAACCATTGCTCTAGTCTGTGAAAATGAGCTATAGCACATTAGAGAATAACAAGCACATAATTGTTGATTTTCTAAAACAAGAATGTGAGCTTCTCTAAATTAGGACTTAGCTTTCTGCACCCCAGCAAAACACTGATGAAGCTCCCCGAACATTCAGAATAATTTCCTCATAACCTGTGGACCAGTGTGAAGTTAACTTTATACTAAATGCTCTTCATTTTGTGCCCAATTTCCCACTGTGTGAACTGTAACAGTACGTAGTGGCAGCATCCCTGCAGGCCTGAACATTACGTGCTGCTGTGCATCAAATTTCCCTGGCAGCCTCATTATTCTATTCTCCTCCACTATCCAAGGTTGATCTAATCACCAGATCAACAAGCTGGATGTGTGAGAGAACAAATAATGGAGGCAAAATGAACAAATGATTAGTATGCTGTGAAAAGTACAATACGTTTCTTATTTAGCATTTAGATAACTATCGTTCCTGAGGAGCAAGCTTCAAAGTTGAACTCAGTTTAGGCGAGGGGGATTAATTCTCTCTACTGCATGCTTCATTGGATCTCTCATTACCAAACTTTGTCTGTATTGATGTAAGATTTGATTGAAGATTAGAGCATTTAGCAAATCTTGCTTTTCCGCGTGTATCAGGCTTTTTCAAGCGCGGCACACTGCTCGCTGGTCAATACCCTCACTTTTATCCAGTGTCTGCTTCATTTAAACTTAATCAACTCCATCAATGAACTGGAACAGCGAAACGTCCCCTGGAACAATAGCTTTTGTTGGATAATGCTTTGGTCTTATTCCCAACCGGGTGGCGATAAACCTAAAATTACACTATGATGAACTATTTCAATCAATATGATAATGGAAATTGGCTTTGGTGACTCTTTGCAGGGCTTAAGGAGGCAGGCTAAAGCCTATGTGACATTAATACATCTCCATGCTCTCTCCCTGCTGTTGCAACCCCCTACCTCACTTTATTGTCCCATCTTTTCAGTGACATTGACTACACCATATTGCAAAGCGCCTGGTAGTTTAATGATCTATCTGCACAAGGGAATGCTTGTACTGAAATGGATGCACAAGCTGATGGTCTCATGCATTGTTTTTCTACTAAATTATAGGCGCTATGCTTTGTTTCCTGTAGTGGCTCAGCGTGGTGTAGATCAATCATTGATGGCACTGCTGTAAAGCAGCTACAACATGACTTTTGCTGCTCATTTGGACATTTTGTCCTTGTGTGGGTTCCAGTGCCTGTTATAGGCTACAGTTCATCATATTTATACTGCTACCAAAAGACCAATTTCACAAGCCATAGCAAAGGAAAACGCATGCTCCCCATCTGTTGCATACTAATAAATATGCCACCTTCTGGGACAATCCAGTCGTGATCATGATGATCGACTGCCAAGTGATATGACTTACCATAAACCTGGTTATTTGAAAAGTTTCCCCTCAGCCAATAATTGTCAAATTTATTTCAGCATCTATTATCATTTTCTGAAGTGATTTATAAAACCGGCCAAGTTGTTTTGCTTCACACCTTTCAAAGACATTTCATTATCATTTCTGAAGCCGGTGTTGGCACACGGTGCGAGATAGATGCCTTTGTGTTGTTTTACACAGAACTGAGCAGTTATCACTGGAGCTGAAAGTCACAGCTGTCCTTTAGCAGGCAGTCACAGCTCTATTTCATATGAATGACAAGCACTGATGGAGTCACTGTTGTGTCTGTGTTTATGTTTACAATCACAAGCATCTATTGTTAATTTTATTTAAACCAAAAGCATTTGAAGAGTAGGAATATCCATGCATGCAGGTTAGTTAGGGCTTAACATATTTAATACATTTCCATTTCTCAAATTCTGGGCCCTTTATCTACCTGAACTGTAGCAAGAACTTGGACATGTCAGTCCCATTTTTCCAAGTCCTTTATACCACCATATGGGTAATTTGTTCCTACCCTCCCCCACGAGCCTTTTCCATCTTCATATAGAACGTTGTGTTTTCAAGGTAAAGATTGTTTATCTCATTAACGTTGTGAAACGGTCAGTTTGGTTATGTTTAGGCATAAAAACTACTTGGTTATGTTGAGAAAAATATCATGGTTTGGGTTAAACGCTGAACTTGACGATCGTGAACTAAAAAAAACAACCTTGCCGTTTACTTTTATTTTCGAATGGGATTCGAACACCCTATGCTGGGTGAACTCAGGTGTTTGTTGGATCCAGGCACCCAACCTGCCTTCTTTTTAAGAACGTGGGGCTCCAATAGTCTCTCAATTTTTTCTGCTTTGCTCCCGTCATAGTTACTACAGCCACTAGGTTGCACCTTCACTAGAAACGCAAAGATGAGTCGTAATTGCTGCTTGAACAAACAACCCATGTGAGCATTTTTCTGGGAAGGAAAGTCTCAAAATGTAATAGGAAGAATTAAAAAAAAAAAACAGATTCATTCTGACAGAGAAAGCTTCCTCTGAATAAACTTTTATTAAGTCAATAAAAACATGTAACATTTAAAGATGGCGGGACTGTTTTCTCCCCCACCAGCTGGAGAGCTGCTGAGCCACAGGAAGCTCAGTGCTGCATCTGGTAACATAACGTTAAAGTGGACTTACATAACTCACCTTTTCAGTGCTTTGCACACACATTTGGCTATCTGGAGTCCAACCCACAAACTGTGAAATAAGACAGCTTGGTCAGTTTTTTTGTGGGCTCCCCCCCGCCATCTCACTATCTCTACTTACGGCTCAAAAACTACCGTTGCAAAGGTGCGCCATATTACCGATGCTGAATACAGACATTTAGTGTGGCCAAAGTGTTTGTTTGAACATTGAAGCCTGTAGAAAACACATGTTAGAACATGTTAGAAACACAAAATACAAGTATGAACCTTAGCAGGAGCATGATATGTCTCTTTTAAAGCACCACACTGATGTTTTTGCATGTTTTAGCCCATTTGCTACAAATCATACTTTACATATGTGCTGACCATTTCCCAAACATATTTTATTACAGTGTTTTAATGTTTTTTTTTTACCATTTTGGAAGCCATTGTTCCATTTATTTTTGTAAGGCATGAAAGAGAGACTTTAAACCTGCTTGAAATGACACAGTCAATCATATATCGGGATCTGATACCAGTACTAAATATCTTCTCTTAATGACAAAATATGCTGAAAATATCAATGTATACCACCTTATAATGGGATATTTTCAATGTTGTCTTTGTTTACAGCTTATTCCACTGAGTTCAGGTGGCCAAAAATCACTTAATGTGGGTTTAATACTGTTTAAAATTAGTCTGTAATCTTAATGTTCAAAAGAGTAGCATACTGACTGTATGGTGTAATTTGAAATTTGTGCTGTAGTTCTAATTGATGACATAAGATACCATGGAGTTGGTTAAAATGAAAATAGGGCTACAAACATGATTATTTTTTACATGAATTAATCAATCTATCTACTACTCTTTTGATTAATTTAGCCTAGTCTACGAAATGTTAAAAAATAGTAAGAAATGGTCATACCAAGCTGCAAAAGCTCAGTTATTTGATTCACATCTAAAGGTATTCAATTTACAAAGATAGAAAATAGCCAGAAGCGGCAAGTTCCAACATTTGAGAAGCTGCAGAGGATGTTGATGAAGGACTTGAATGATTAATCAGAAATGTTGTTGATTCATTTTTTGTGGACGCCACTGCTCTGTGCGTTAGGTTAGAATCTTTATCCTTCTTTATAATAGTAAATTTGAAGCCTTTAACTTTTTATCCACAGTCTAATTAGAGTGAGCTTTGCTGGAGGACAGTTCATGACAGATGGATACTCCCTGCCTCTCTAACCTCTCGCCTCCTGCAGCAGCCAGTGTCAATTAGCCCGTCCTGCATCTTAACTGACTGAAGCTGCTTCCATGTCACCATAATCCAGCTAACATGAAACACTAGATGTGTCGTTTGACACTTTTGGATATGTTGTTTGCCTTTGTTTCCATGTTTTACTCCCAGTGCTGGGAATGATTTGAGAGGACAGACATGCACAACAGATACAGCACCTTGAACATCAAAGGTATTAGTAACAGTGTGTGTGTCTGTGTTTCTGCTATAACTCTGCACGCATAAACACACACACACACACACACACACACACACACACACACACACACACACACACACACACACACACACACACACACACACACACACACACACACACACAGAAGCTGCTGTGAGGTTGTGTGCACTGTCGGTGTGTCTGCTGTAGGAAAGCATCCGAGACAGCCGAGAATATAAAAATTTACAGGCCCTTTTCCTGCTTTGTCTGTCTTCTTTCTTATTCTCTTAGGTGAACGGGGCCTGAGTGATGGAGCCAGAACCTTTCATCTCGCCCAGTGAGTGTAAATAGCTGTCATGTTTGATTGACGCTCTGACGTGCACATGTGATGCTCTGATAGAGGGGAAGAGATTCACAGTACATGATGGCTCTCCAGTCTTCAAACCAAAGATGTAATGAATGAGTCATTACACAAAAACCAACAGTGTTCTACATTTCCTCACATGAGATTTCTCTGATCCATTTGCATATATTCCATAACAGCTTATGCTGTACAAGATTGGATCCACATTATTGGCTTTACATCTTATTATAGTGATACAAATCATAGCAATCATTTTAAAACCTTGCTTTATGGTCAACTCATACATGCATGCATACCATCACCAATTACATGAATGAACAACACACAGCACAACAACACAATCCCTTTTTTCCTTTTGAGTCTGACCATCTCAGCGCCACCTTTCCCTTTTCTTTTTTGGCTTTCCAGGAGTAGACTCACACATGGTCTGTTAACGTTACCGATGGACTTCCGCCGTGACGAAGAAAAAGAGTTGTTCGATGGCTTTACGTCATAGGCCGACCAGGGCTATGCCATTTGGGGAGGGGCCACTCACTGATCCCTGTATATTTCTGAAAATCCTAGACACGGTTGTGACCGTTAGTGCTTTCTGATTGGCCTGTGTTTGTATAAAAATAAGAGGCTGCTGCGGCCCGCCATACAGGTTGAGCAAAGGCTGCACAGTTTGACCAGCAGACAGCGGCCGGGCAACCCTGAGCAGCACACCAGGCTGCTGGATGATGCTAAGAACTTGCAATGTATACCTATTATTAGACCGGCTAGAAATACTACCAGCCCATTTGGAAAAGTCCTGACCCTCCCAATTGCCACTCCACCTCTGAATATCAATATATTGCCCAGCCCTAATTGCTATGCAAGTTTATACAAGATCAAGATCAAGATCAACTTTATTGTCCCCTGAGGGAAATTTGTCTTGGGCATCAGTGCACATAAGGCTGCTGTAAACATCCATAACACACAGACTTTACACTCACATACAACATACATTCCACCCTACATTACATTACATTGCACAAGTATCAATGACCCTCCCCTGTCAATCATTGATTACCAAGTCAATAAAACCTGAATAATAAAAAACAGATAATTCTGTGTAATAGCACTAGAGCACATAAAGAAGAAAACAATATGACAGAAACAAAGTACAACCGCCACTATTCTATATAACAAAATCTCATGAAGATCTGGTTAATAAAAATTAAACTAAACTAAAATTAGACTATGATTAAAAATAACTAAATAAAGTGACGTAAGTGCTTCAGGCTATTTTGTTCCGAGCCGATTGTTTATTTAGGAGCGCTATGGAAGTTGGAACGAAGGACAGCCCATAGCGATTACTTTTACATCTGCTAGCTCTAAGGCGTTTCCCCAAAGGTAAAACATTGTATTCCGAGTGCAAAATATGGGAAGGGTCCTTCAGAATTTTCTGAGCCTGGGAGACAACTATTTTTTCAAAGATGGTCTGAAGGGAAGTGTAGTCTTTCTTTCCCATAACCTTCATTGCTGCTTTTATTAGTTTATCAATTTTTGTTTTGCACTGGATGGTAAGGGAGCCAAACCAGGATGCCATACCATATCTGATCCGACTTTCCAGTACAGAATTGTAAAATAAAGTCATGATCTTGGTACTCACCCCTACCAGTCTCAATCTGCGGAGAAAATGCAGTCTTTGCGCCAATTTGGCACACAGGTAGTCGACATGAACATTTCCTTTTAGTTGGTTATCGAATTGTATACCAAAGTACTTATATGAAGTTACTTGCTCGATTTCTCTATCCCCAATGATTACATTGTCATGGGCACGCACTTCTCTGGGATCAAATATCATCTCTTTTGTTTTCGTATTATTAAGGATGAGATGATTCCTCGCACACCAATTCTTAAAGAGGTCAATCTCCCTGTGATAAGTTAAAGACATACAGAATACAGACATTCTTAACCCCCAGAGGGTGAATCCGAAAGACTTTGGGGATCCCCTGTCTGTTTTTTTCCCCCGAGCATCAAGTCTAAATTTGAATTAGTCTAAAACTTAGGTTTATGAATAAATACCTGCCTCAGCTATGTTTTGGGTTAAGTGCTTATTACCAGATCTTAGCATGCTAACATGCTAAACTAAGATGATGAACATTACCATCAGCATGTTAACGTTGTCACTGTAAGAATGTTAGCATGCTGACATTAGCATTCAGCTAAGTACAGTGCCATACACAAGTTAATAATAATAATCCACAGCAAAATGCCCGATCGCCCATAGTACGGAGCTTGGTCCTGGGAGGTTTCAGGAGATATGTTGAATGAGAGCGGAGGGAATGTGTGGAGGTTTGTGGGGTGAGGAGTTCCTGGAGGTAGAGGGGAGCATCACCATGGATACACTGGTGGGTAAGAAGGGAAACCTTGTATTCAATCCTGAGTGAGACCGGAAGCAAGTGGAAGGATTTGTGGATGGGGGTGATGTGGTCATGTTTGCGCACCTTCATTACGGTCCTGGCAGCGCTGTTCTGGCTTTTGTCAGAGATCCCAATGAGGAGCACATTGCGGTAGTTGAGCCTGGAGAAGAAAAGCATAGACAAGCTTTTTTGCATCTGGTAGAGTCAGTGTGGAACAGATTTTGGAGATGTTTCTGAGGTGGAAGAAGGAGTTCTTGCAAAGATGTATGACGTGTGACTCACTAGTCAGGTGAGAATCCATTTTAACACCCATTTTAACAAAAAGGACTATCCTGACCAGGGAAGATGATGCTGGAAATGACGGAAGACCGGACTTGGTGTCGGCTGCCGAATAGGATGGCTTCCCTCTTAAAGGAACACGCCAACCTGTTGAGACTTTATATTATTCACCATATCCCCAATGTCTGAGCTATATAAGTCCATACATACCCTTCTCATCTTTAGCTAACCACAGATCCTGGAGGTAACCAGCTTCAATTAGCCTACTGCTACCAATAAATAACATGTTCCTATTCATACGTTGTGATTTGTATAGTCACAGGGTATACAAATAACAAGGTCACATGAGACACGGCCATCTTCTAACTGTATACATACTGGGAACTATTCTCCACAGAAGGCAAAGCAGCACTACTTGGGCAGAGTAATTAGGGCAACACCTGTAAAGCACGGTTGTTACTCTCTGCTCCTCACCACGGTGCTTCACAGGTGCTAAACTGAAGTCTGTGTAAACTGAGTCTTGTTTATTCTTAGTCTCCCACTTTACAATAAAAAGCACACAGACACCTGCCAAGCATCTTCCCTGGTGATGTTCTGCGAAACCTGAACTATAGCCACTTCAACACCAAAACACATGGCCAGCCAAAAATATTGCCACTAAAAACTATTTTGTTGTTGTGGCTATATAATCAATATCCTGCTGCAGTGTTCTAAAATCAGAAACCCTACATAACCAATATGGATGTGAACACCTCTATAGTCATTTTTTCCCTTTTTCCAATCCAGTGTGCTGGAGTATGACACCAGCATATAAATGTGCCACTGTCCACATACCCACTGTTTAGAGACAGTGCTCTGTGTCGTTTTGATTTTAAAGACTTAATGTATTGTTTTACTATACATTATGCATTGAGCTTTTTGACGGCTGCGTGGCTTGACACATATTTCTTTGTTTGGCCTCAAAATGCTAATGCTAATGCATTTTACAATGGGCTTTTGCTTTGATTTAATACACAAAAAGCACATCACTCTCATCTACAGTCCAATGGGCTGGAACGGGCGAGAAGGGAACAGTTTAACTAAAGAGAATATATGCATCAAATGAAAAGCAGATGAAATGAAAAAATATGCAATTATGTTCCTGATTATTTAAGGATATAAGTATTTCTCTGCCAGCACATGCCAGCTACCACTAGAACCTGTCCCAAATGGGCGGCTTCCAGGTCTGGGCCAGGCCCCAAAAACATCACATCAGAACGGTGCCATCTCCCGCTAACATCTCTGTTTCCTCAGATCCAGGGCCAGTCCGTCCCCCTCTTTTCCTCTCCTCTTTGCTACGTTCAGCCCCTCTTTGCGTCCCATATAATGGAGCTCAGCTTCTGTCTGCCAAAGGGTCTGTGGCTGCCCGGGAGTAATGACCTGAGGGGGTACTTTGTGACAACCAGGGTATAATAATGCCTTCAGCCACGGACAAAGCAGACCCTTGGGGTCAATTTTTAAATACTTTTATGTTTTTTCACCAAGGGTAAGAGTCATTTGTTTTTATTGCAGGCTATATACTCCATGTACCCTGCAGAAACATCACATTTGTTCCAAACAAGGGATATAAAGTGTGGTTAATTTTGTTTATTTCAACAAAATGTGGTTACATTTTGATAGAACCACGCTAGTGCTGACCTATCGCTTTTGATGAAACATCTTCCACTTTTCAACAGAATTTATTTGGCAAATGTCTGTAGGCGATAGTCCCTCAGATCAAAATAGTGTTATTGAGGCACGCAAGGGAGTGTGGAATCACCTGCGAATAAAAGGCTTCTCCTAATAGGTTAATTGTAACAAAAGCACAAGGTCTTGCCCCATTGAACAGAAGAGGATTGTGGAACACAGGCCTGTGGAAATGGTGTCAAGCAATGTGCTGCCTGCTCTCCCCTGCAGGGCCAGAGTTTGTCTGTCAGCAGTTAAATGCTTACCTCCTACCCCTCCCCTAACACTCAACAATCAATTTACCTCCTCGGGGTCTATGAACCCAAAGATTTGACCTTACAGACTCAAGCTTTGTTTCCCACCTCATCTCTCACACCTCAAAGAGTATTTATTAGAACCCAGACAAAAAAGGTATTTTAAAGTCGCTTTTTATACACATAGAACAGATATAAACAACAGGAATTAATTAGGTGAATGAGATTAACATGTCCATAAGGATCAGTTTAGTTAAGAAACAATACAGTGACAGAGTAATTTTAATTCCATTTTCTGATGGAATGCACCATTTTTCTTTAAAGGTCCCATGACGTAGGGCGCTCTTTGAATGCTTTTATATAGACCTTAGTGGTCCCCTAATACTGTATCTGAAGTCTCTTTTATATAGACCTTAGTGGTCCCCTAATACTGTATCTGAAGTCTCTTTTATATAGACATTAGTGGTCCCCTAATACAGTATCTGAAGTCTCTTTTATATAGACCTTAGTGGTCCCCTAATACTGTATCTGAAGTCTCCTTTATATAGACCTTAGTGGTCCCATAATACTGTATCTGAAGT